>OU618560.1:3796122-4396122 GCA_914829495.1 Eilema sororculum | reverse complement strand
TAATGGCGTTCCCAGACATTCACCCAGACTTCCGCCAATGTCCATGAATAGAGAAATAAACGAAGGAGTTTGAATGATCGGTACTGAAGAATATGATCGGTGACTTTTGCAATGATCCCAACAGAGGCAATCTAAACAAATAGAGACGGCACGAATAAATACATAGATAATTATAATTAACAATAAAATAAATACAAACTTATAGGTTTAACATAAACTGGCAGATATTGTACATCACAAAGAGAAAAAACCACTCCAAAATTTAAAATTTCAATTGATTAGTTGTTATAAATCCACCTAAAAATTTTACAAAGGGGGAGAAGGCCAGGGAGAGGAGGTCTCATACAGACAGGACGAGGGATATGAGGGGGTAGAATGTCATACAAAAAACACTGCAAATTCGGGCAAGTAAAAAAAAAAGATGGTCAAGCGTTCCTTCCTCCAAACCACACTCACAAATCGTAACATAACATAACATAAACTCACGCCTGTATTCCCCGAAGGGGTAGGCAGAGGTGCTAGCACCCACATTTCGCCAGTTTATGTTTAGGTCCCAATGTAATAGGTGGCGAGCCTATTGCCATTAACCGGGCACTTATAAACCTGCGATAAATACACACATAACTTCGAAAAGCATCGAATAGTCATTGGTGTGTGCCATGGTAAACCTGGGATCGAACCCGAGACCTCGTCTCAGCAGTCCATTACCCATACCACTAGGCTACTGCAGATCTCACAAATCGAACTATCCTTAATCCGCAATTTGGCCAAGTGAACGAGTCTGGTAGCGTGATTTAACCTAAGACGGCAGATCGTAGAGATAGTAGCTCGGTCAAGACCACAATACTTAAAGAACCAAGATTTAGGTGGAATGAGAGGCTGAATATCCCCATAAAATTTGCCTTTTTGGGCTCTCGAATTGTCCCATTCTCTACTCCAGGCTTTGTTTAGGTTTTCCTTAATAGCCAGCAATATATCCTGAGGGTAGAGTGATTTATACTCACTGGATCCAACATGGATTGCCTGCTTCGCACAAGAGTCCGCAGTTTCGTTGCCTGGTATGCCCGAATGGCCTGGGATCCTAGCTAGTATCACCTCCAAGCCTGAGCGTTCACATTCATATAAAGTCTCTCTTATCCTGTATATAATTTGAAATTTTGACTTAGACCTAAAGGGGTTGGAAATAAGACTTTGGAGGCAGCTTTTGGAATCAGAAAAGATAATCGACTTGCCAAGGCTGTGTGACATAACGAACAGAATAGCTTCCAAAATAGCAACACACTCCCCAGAGAAGACGAAATAAGTCGAGGGGCATTTAAAACTTAAGACAATTCTAGAACTTGGTATCCACACAGCAGCACGACCGCAGCACAGTCTGGCATTTTAGACGCATCCGTGTAGATGGTAGTCCAACCGGAGAATTCTGTTTCTGACTTTGATGTTGAACTTAGAGTCCGCGTCAACAGAGCCTTTTTCTATATTAAAGTCGCTGCGCACATGAGGTGAGAAAGTGAGAGCTGCCTTCATTTTGATACCCTACTCGATAAGTTTGAGTCAAAAATATTTTTCACAACATACGTTTTGGCACCAAAAATCCACCATTTTCATTTTCTAGAAATTTTAATGTACAGTCACCTCTATAAATATATATACACAGTAGGGTTCCAGAAACAAGTAACTGGGGTTAACTTCAAATTTTTGTTTACAAAATATATAGCCAAATGATGTAAACTCTTAATAATTTATCAAAATGTAACCATTACACGCCTCATAAAATGTATCAAATAATGCTTGCAAAAATATATCCACAATTAACGGGTCAATTGAATGGACACATTCTATAATTCATAAATATGTAAACCTTTGATTATTGACATATCAATAATCAAAGATGTAAACACTTACTTTCAATCTTATCTCCGTTTCTACTCTTAACCAATTTATGATCAAACGTAATATTTCAAGTGTTACTTTTGAATTTGAGTCTGAGAGTCTGAAGAGTCTGAGAGTCTGAGTCTGAGGGTATGAGTGTGAGAATCTGAGTGCGAGAGTCTGAGAGTCTGGGTCTGAGACCCTCAGACTCAGCCTGAAAATTAAGTAGAAACGGAGATATGATTGAAAGTACGTGTTTACATAATATATGAATTGGAGCAAGTTTCTATTCAATTGACCCGTTAGTTGTGGATACATTTTTACAAGCGTTATTTGATACATTTTATGAGGCGTGTAATGGTTACATTTTTATGAAATATTAAGAGTTTACATCATTTGGCTATATATATGTTTTGTAAAAAAAAAATTGAAGTTAAACCCATATTTATAGAGGTGGCTGTACCTGGTGTCACTCACACAATCACGACGAATCAAATGACACCTCACATGTCCAAATTCGTCACGCCGCGCCGTTCAGGCTGTAGGCCGTCCCAAATAAATGGACATACATACATACATACATACATCATAGTCTCGAAAAACATTACCCTCCTTCTTTCGGTAGTCGGGTAATAATCTCTAGTTATCGCAACGTAACTCAGTAATGGTCGCTTTGTTTACCTTTTTTCTCTCGTCTCGTTGGCTTTACTTTAATAATAATGATAGTGACCATGATAGTTCAAATACATAGGAAAAAATTAATCCTCTCGAGCGGGACTCGAACCCGCGATCTTTCCCTTACAGGGGAATGCCTTGACCAACTCGTTCCGACCAATTGGTTTCGATAGTTCGTAAGAACACCGGTGGATGACTCCACCGTCGCCTTAAAGACGGATAAAAGTAGAATGGAAATTTGAATCACATCGGGCTTGTCTCGGTAGCCGAGTTGGTCATGTTTCATTCCATTGATTTTCCCCTATGTATTCTTTTTTTATATATATACTGGACACGTCAATTTGACTTCACCTCGCCTAATGTTAAGCTAAAGGCAATGTCTCGGAAAGAGGGTCACCATCGTAAACATTTACCATGTTAACAGTGGTGGCACTCAGCTTGACGGCCTCATTAGATGCCTTTTCACGCCCCCCTTAAAGGACTTATATAGTTAGCATACTTAATGCTGTAAAATTCATTCATAGTTTAAACACCTATATAATAATTATTCATCATAATAACCTTAATTACTACAATAGTTTCAATAAATGTGTTTTTTTTTTCATGATCTTTCAGATTTCTGTAAGTATCTACATTAAAGCCAGCTGAGCAATATGCGCAAACAATGTTTAGAGAAGCGTACACACATCAAAAAAAGTTTGCGATCACTTTGAAAAACTGAAATCTTTTTTGTTACTGTAGATTATATTATGATTTTTTCTTCTTTTTAGATTATTTATTTAAAAATAAAGAATTAGAACACAAAACAATGACACCGTTCAATTGTTTTTTCTTACAAAAAGGCTTTCAGTCCTAGCTTACGCTCATTCAGAAATCTGATTTAGTGAATTATAACCGATTCAAGATATTTTTCGCGGAAAGTAGTGATTGAAAAAATGCCAAGAGGATTATCAGAGGTTTTACGAGCTAAAATAGTAACTTTGAGGGAAGAAGGATACACCACGAGAGTAATAGCACGCAGATTTGCTACATCCCAATCCTGTGTCGTGGCTACGTTGCAGAGGTACCACGGAATGGAGAATTTAGCTGACCGACCCCGCAGCGGTCGCCCAACTGTTTTGACAGCTGCCCAAAAGCGCTATATTAGATTGCTGGCAGCCCGTGATCCCACAATCAACGCCACTAAAATATAAGCAGAAATCAGGGCCGCCTCTGGGCTTGAAGTTAGCACGCAGACCGTTCGCAATTGCTTGCACTAGGCTGGATTACGAGTACGGAGGTCATGGCGAGTTCCGCTCAATTCCCGGCAACGTCAACAACGAAGATTGCAGTGGGCTAGACTTCGGTAAAATGAAGAAGGTGAGGAAGAAAACATTTGGCAAAACTGTCTCTTCGTTGACGAATCCCGAATCTCCACTCATCCAGATAACCGACGTGTCCGTGTCTGGAGAAGACCAGGCGACCGTGAAAGACAAAGAACTGCCACTGGAACAGTTCAGCAAGGCGGAAAATCGGTGTCTTTTTGGGGTGGCATTATGATTGGAGCTAGAACGCCTTTGATCCCGTATCAGGGCTTCATGACAGCAGACATGTACAAAGCAGTTGCTATTGATGATATCGTCAAACCATTCCGAGTAAACCATGGGCACCAATTTGTACTGGTCGATGATAATGCGCCCGCACATCGAGCTCAACGAGTCAATGCTGCTCTTCAAGAATACGATATCACACGATTAGACTGGCCTGCCGGCTCTCCCGACTTAAACCCAATAGAGCACGCGTGGGATGCTCTTAAACGAGCTGTATGGAACCGTGAGCCACATCCCCAGACAGTTCCAGAGCTCAGGGAAGCCGCTATTGAAGAATGGGATAGGTTACCCCAGGACATGCTGGATAACATGATCCTCAGCATGCCCAGGAGGATCTCCGCATGTGTTCGAGCCAGGGCAGGAGTTATTTTATATTGAATTTACACCTTTTAATAATAAATTGTAGTTTAAGTTTAATTAAACAGTATTTTTCTTTCTATGAAATTTCTATCACAATTGCATTATGATTAATGGCTCAATTTTTTTAAAGAAATAATAAAAAATAGTTTTTTATATTTTAATTTCAAACAGGGTATTCCTATTTAAAGAAAGCATACAACATAGATTTTGTCTTGATAAAGTTAAATTTAAATTATGCCATTGATCGCAAACTTTTTTTGATGTGTGTATATTCACGGTAACTAATTCCCATCAGGTGGGCCGTGTGCTTGCCTACCAGCTATGTAGTTTAAAAAAATCATCTTTTATTGTGTTTCTTCCCGATGGAGTGGTAAAGATTCCATCTCTTCCTCTGGGTGTTGTGGGGGAAGGGGACTAAGGGATAGGGCTGTTCTCCATCCGACAGTAAACATACAGACCATGAGTAGTGTGAGATAGTGGGTGCATATGTTTTCATTCACAAAAAAACACTTCCAAAAAGTTTAAAATAAATGGAGTTTGCCTTTTAACTTTAACGGTTGCCATGTCGGGGGACCCTAATTGGATAAACACTCCGTTATATTATCGGAACAATTCAAGGGCCCCCGACATGGCAACCGTTAAAGTTAAAAGGCAAACTCCATTTATTTTAAACTTTTTGGAAGTGTTTTTGAGACGGGGGTTTTTTAAATTTTTAATTTAATTTTTATTTTATACTTTTTAAAGTGATCTACTAGTTAAGCTGTTTCATTTGATACTCATATTGAGGGAGTTATGAAGAAATTCGTATTCCGATATGTTGTGGCGGCGGCCATCTTGGACCAATTTTTTCCAAACATAGCTAAGAACACTCCCGACTCATATACCTTTCAAACAAAAAAAACTACATCCAAATCGGTTCATCCGTTTGGGTGTTACGACACACACACACACACACACACACACACACACACACACACACACACACACACACACACACACACACACACACACACACACACACACACACACACACACACACACACACAGACACACACACACACACACACACACACACACAGACACGTCAAACTTATAACACCCCGTCGTTTTTGCGTCGGGGGTTAAAAATAGAATAAAGCAAAGTCGCTTTCCGCGTCCCTATAGCGTAGTTTTGAAGATATAAAGACCTATGTATGCTTATATCTTCAAAACTACGCTACAGATTTTGATGCGGTTTCTTTTAATAGATAGAGTAATTCAAGAAGAAGGTTTTTATCTAATAATACATGCTTAATATAGTAGAAGGTGCAGCGGGAACGGAAGTTAGTATTTAAATAAAATTACTTTTTTTTAATATCGCGTATTCTGTTGGTAAAAACAAAACCCAACGTTTTATAGAGAAGATGGTTGTAGCCATAGAATTGTAAATAATAAGACATAGAGTTCTAGTGTTGGGCCTATGCACCATCAACCTGGCCCTCGATTATACTAGCAACACACTACCCAGGCGAGGTGAAGTCAAATTGACGTGACCTGTATAAAAAAAAAGAAAAAAAAAAATAAAGCTTCATCATTGCGGTGCCACAGTCACTGCAAAAAAATTACATTAAATAATAGACTTTAAAGCGATACACTTAAACTTCAAAATTAAATTACTTTTTGCAGAGTAAATGAAAAAAGTGTAATGAAACTGTTTTCTTTTAATTTTGCACTTTAAACGTGAAGAAATGAAGTCTAAAATTTAATGTAATTTTTGCAGTGACTGCGCTCCCACAGTGGTTTAGCTTTAGTAGAATCGAGAGCCAGGTATATCTTATCATAGATCATTGAGCACGAATACAAGTATCACAACCACATATCATCGTTTTTTTATTTATTTTTTCGTGCGGAAATCCCCTCGGATACCCCCCCTGCCGGAGCTGAAAGGGGAGGTTATGTCGGACTCGAACCGACTAAAACCGCAAGCCGACTGTGGGTCGTGGTGCTAGGCCGGAGGTGAGGTTGTCATCGACATATCCCTCGCACCCAGGCTGACCCAGGGCCATCTCTTACGGCTTGGCCCTCCTCAAGAGGGGGGACAACGGTGTCCCCGAACCCCATATCATCCTAGGGTGTCGTAAGAGGCGGTTAACGATATATTACACAAACGATTTCACTGTGAGAGAAGGAAATCTCGAAATAAAACCCTGTACCAACCCGTCTTGCTAGCGTGGTGTTTCCAAAGCTTCTAATATTGAGGGAGACCTAGGTATGTCTTATAGAAGTGTCCCTGTCTAATGTATTAAAGAAGGAAACATGTCTGTTGATGAAGAACAATTACTTCCTTCTGTGAGATCAGTGGAGATGAGTCCTCTATAGAAAAATGCGTGATGACTATGTCTCTCCTTCAGCGAGCAGGTAATGGTCGTGAAGGAGACGGCGGAACGGGAGCGGCGGCGCGAGCGAGAGAGACTCACGGATCGCGCCACCCGCGTGCACATGCAACTCGGGCGTCGCCGTCGGAGGGCGCTGGACCCTAGGCATGGCCCTGGGTCAGCCAGGGTGCGTGGGATATGTCGAAGACAACCTAGCACTACGACCCTCAGCCGGTGTGCAGTTTTAGATGGTTCAAGTCCAACATAACCTCCCCTTCCGTCTCCGGCGGATGAGATATCCGAGGGAATTTCTGCAGGAAAAAAGAAAAATAAGATGACTAAGTCTTAGAAATTTGATAAAGTAATTGTTATCCCAGCCTTGGTGTAGGTAAACCGGCTTCTTTCCGCGTGGTATCAGCGTTCCATCACCGACATTTCTAGTACGTTTATTTTATAGTAGGGGAGGCGATGATGTGAAATGTGTAGTTACTAGAGCGGCTTGGAAACCTATCGGAATTGGTAGATTAGATGATAGAAAGAATAATATAAATACTATGATTTTTAATTCGAGTCAGTAAAATGACATTTCCAGTGTTGCAGGTTTTTTGTGTCAAATAAATAGAGATGTGGTTGAATCGAGTTTTACAATTAAAAGATAGTCGAGATTATATTTTTTTATAAAGTCACGTCAATTTGACTTCACCTCGCCTGATGGTAAGCTAAAGGCGAAGTCTCGGAAAGAGGGACACTATTATAAACATGTACCATGTTAACAGTGGTGGCACTCAGCTTGACGTCCTCATCAGATGACCCGGGACTGTAGGAAGATTTTTTTTATTTATTTATTTATTTAAACTTTATGCACATATGTACACAGGCGGACTTAATGCCGTAGGCATTCTCTACCAGTCAACCTCATAGGTGGTGCAGAGAAATCAAATCTTGATCTTAATGGTGCGGCATAGGAATGAGTCACTGAAACGCTTGGTTCTAGTAGGTATATTCTGCAACGTATACGGATGGCATCTTAGCCCTGCACGTGTCGTCCTGTGAAGGAAAGGAGAGGGTGAGGCTTATTGGAAGAGCTCATCAGAACATTCACCATGATAGAGACAGTAGAATACTGCCAAAGACGCAACATCTCTACGCATCTGCAAAGGCTCGAGGATATTCGTCACCTCAGGATTCCCAGTAATGCGGACCGCACGTCGCTGCAACCTGTCGAGAGCATCTAGTAAGTACTTTGCGGAGCCGTCCCAGAGATGCGAGCAGTATACCATGCAGGAACGAATTTGGGTCTTGTATAGAAGACACCGCTACTCCGGCGTGAAAAAAACGTCTCACTTTGTTCAGGACTCCGAGTTTACGCGAGGCTGTTTTGATGATGCTCTCTGCCAGTCTCTCTATTCTCTGCCAGTATACCATAGGGTGGTGCGGAGCTAGTACGAGGTAGGCGTATATTAATGTGAGAGGGTATGGTTCTATACGGTTAATTTAAATTGTCATTTCGACTGATTTTCTATACAAATGGCTTACTTATTAAACTAACCTAAACGGTAAACTAATCTACAAATATGATATATATCTGACTGATATACATAGACAATTAATGGTATAATAGGACACGTCAAAATGACTTGAGACTCCTTGGCTGATGGTAAGCACTATAGCCATCACTTGAGACGCTATGTACACAATTTTGTTTTTCATTCTGCTCCCGAATTCCGACGGTGTCAGAATTATTTTAGTGTCCTCAGCAATTTCTTCTTTATTTGTTACTTGTTGGCTTGTTATTTTTTTGTTAAGTTTTGTTACGTCAGCGTTAGAGATGGATCCCCAATAGTCCATCTCTCTAGAGGGATGTCTCCCCCCAAAAAGAAAGCGCCGATCGTTTGTTGTAAGTGAAAAACAAATGGTTCTCAATGCATATAATTATGTATGGAATCAAAATTTAGCAACACCTGATGTTCCAAAGAAAAATTAGTGTGTGAAGACAGTATCTGAAATTTTAGGAATTTCAACTAGATCTGTGTACCGGATACTCAAAGAACAAAAGGGGAACGTTGAATCAACAAATCCGAAAAAATCTGGACCAAAGCTGACTTATAAAGATAAAATCGATGATTTTGACATTTCGGCAACAGCATCCACTGTAGGATCACCTCAATACCCTCGGAATGGATGTTCGCTGCAAACTGAATAACAAAAACTATATCGAGACTATCATCAAATCAGCTTCGCGTAAACTCGAAGTCCTGGGGGCCTACCACAACCGTTTACAAAACAGTCTTATTGCAGGAGAGTTTTGTGTCAAGCTTAAAGTAATCTTGCTTATATTCGTACCACAACCGTACATTGTGCATGTCATGTATTCCTGCTTAGTGCTTTTGTGACGTCAAATTAATTTTAGTTCATTCAATTCGTACCATAACGAGATTTTAGAGCAGTATTGTATTTAACATTATTGTTTTTATGTCAAATTTAGCCGTTTTAAAAAAGTTGCTAGGTAGCAACTTTTTTATTATTGTTTTGCAAAATACTGCTCAAAAAATCATTTTCGTAACCCAAAAAGCAAGTAAACCGTATTTATATACATTAACTTAAACAAGAAATGGTCAAGCTGACTATTATAACGGTTTAAAAGTACTTTTTATTGTGTTCCACGGATACCTCCCTGTTTGGCCAACACGGCCATTATATCTAACTCAAACCGACTAAAACCGCACGCAGTTTCAATTAGGTGGATCAATAAGGCATTTTCGTCACCCACGCTCAATCTTCTCCGGTTTTTAGCTAGCATGGTGCCCAGTGAGAAGACTCGCATCCCGGGAAACGCCTATAATTACAAGTATAAATTGTATAGAAGAATGCATAGAAATTGCTAAGATATTAAGCAAACAAATACAATTCTAAAAATTACAAGTATTTTACTTCAAAGTAAAAACTTCTTTTTAAAAATCCTTTTTGAATAAAAGAACTCTATGGTCTCTAAAAAAGAAATCACTGACATTAGGCGTAGGGCTTGACTCCAGGGAAGATTTCAGTATCCGGTGATGTTTAATAAATCTTCGAAAAACCTCCGGACATTCTTCGATTACGCGGAAGTATATTTCGTCAGTTTTGTAATTTTTTTAAGTACCTACCCATTTGAGACATTGCATTACTATTATTAACATAATCCTCTTATTAAAACATTATGAAAACGTCCAATTTGTAGACTAATGAAATCAGCTTATTACCGAATTTGTGACCGGAATACGGCAATAGGTGGACCGACCGAATGCAATGATTGATGAAATGTGGGTGTTGATGTTAATTCGCCTCTGCCAAAACACTCCGGGGATATAGGCGTGATTATATGTATATATTACCTACTTTTTAATAAATGCACGAACATCTATACATCATATACTTCGATAAAATCGTATCGCTATGGAATCTAATCATATAATCAAAAATATATAGTAAAATAGTGTTCATGAAAAAAGGCGAATATTTAACTCTATATAAAATCTCCGGAGTTTTTGAGAAAGATAACCGGTTGTTAGCAAAAATCTCCAGAGGTGCTCCGGTCTTTTTGTCTCCGGAGTACAGCCCTAATGCGAATGAATTATTGCAAGGAATACATAACTCTTTCTAAATAGTTCATTCATTTCCGTCAATAAGCAGGAATAAAATAAAACATTATTGTACGCTCATGGTACGAATTTGAGTAAGGTTATTTTTGTGCCTGCAACAAGCCTGCAAACAAGGAAAAGAGAGATCGCTGTACGTTCTGTCATACTGTGTAGCGCCATCTCTTTCTCACACAAAACGGAACAACATCCACGTAATTTGTAAAACGTTTTTGATATAAATACTCTTTTATGTAACTGGCAGGATATTGAAAGAAAAAAAAAGAAAACTATCTGTCATCTGACATTAAAATAATTTTATTATGACATTTTATTTTACACCTACACCGCAAATAATATATTATGTAAAGCCTTGTAAAGCCATTAATAAATTTTATAGTTTAAATTGCCTGGGCATTTTGATCAAATCATGCAAATATTATCTATTTATATTTTATATGTACTATTTAAAGTGGTAGTAGAGCGGGGTTGTAACTTGTAAGCTGGGAGTCCGAAGCAACGAGCATCTACTATGTTAACTGCTTATGCTGAATGAAGAATATAATTATTATTATGTCGCTATCCGAAGCTGAGAAAGAGCTCTCCGTCTAAGGCTACTGCTAAAAGACGCCAGTGTTCGATGAATGTGAATGATTTTCAGTGATAACCAAGTGGCATTGAAGCTATGTGAAAATGCTCTATCCTAAGTAGCAAATTAAAACACATCGACCTAAGAAAGCATTTCTTTGTTATACAACGTGGAATAATTAGTGTGCGATACAAAGAATCTTCAAATGCCTCAACATCTAAACCTAAGTAAACGCAGTAGGAGTGTTGTTTTGAACCCTCTTTGTGACAAGCATGCAAACTTAAGAACAAAATACAATTCATTCATATTCAATGTCTTCATAACAATCGTGAATTTTGTATTGTAGGAACCTACTTATGTAAAATTTTATTTTCTACCGCAAATATAAAGCCGTAATAATTTTATATGTTTTTAATTGTCTGGGCATTCATGATCACATCATACAATTATAACAGGTGCAAGGGGTGCGAGGCAACGGGTCCTAGGGCCAAGTTTTATTTCAGCACATCGATAGCACCGTTTCGAGTGCGATACGTATGACGGAGTGGCACCCGAATTAAGAATACTGCTTAAACTTGACGACATTCAAGGCTCTCGAGTCCCAAGGTTAGATAGAGCTTTTAGTGCATTCCACAATGGGACAGATTTTCATTATCTACCCATTTATTTTGGTTATACCTATTCAGTAGGTAGGTATTTTTAGGACAAGGTTTGTGTGAAAGATTTGTATCTAAAAGTATAATATAGGTAATTCATAGCACCGGGGCGAAGCCAAGGCGTGCAGCTATGTTGTACGTTGCTGTGGGAACCGAACCGATTTCACTTGATGACATTAAAATGGACATGCGCACTGATGCTCTGTCACAACAAAGTGCCCAAAGGCGCAAAGTGCCCTCCCCGTATCCGGGGCTAGATGGGGACACTAGGGTCCCCACAACTCGAAGGGAGCCATCTCGAAAGAAGGATAAATGGTCCTGGGTCTGCCGGGGTGCGAGAGATATGCTTTTGGCAATCTCACCTCCGGCAATCAAGGACCCAAGACGGCGTGCGTTTTGGTCGGTTCGAGTCCGACATAACCGGCTCCACCGGCTCCGTGGGAGTGGAATCCGTGGGGATTTTCCACACTATAAAAAAAGGTTTTGTCACAACAAAGAGTACATTTTTGTAAAATGCACACTGTACATCCTTTTGTCTTTTAGTTGGCTTCTATTATCTAGATCTCCGCGCCACCCGCTCTAATAGCTCAAATTCTAATTAATAGATATTAACAGCTTGATAGATATTAACACTTAACGGTCATCACCTCATCGACATCATTACAATCGACTCTCGCTCCGGATCGTTTTTGGTGCTGAGGCTGGCCATCGCAATCCAGCTTGGAAACGCGGCAAGTGTGATGGTGGAAGCAAGCGTACAAAGATGGTTATTCGATTAATATAGACACCATATTATTTATTTAGTAGGTATTACATGGAATAATAATTTATAAAAGCAATTATATTTGTAAAATAGTTATTATAATAACTGGATCTTAATGCGGCCTTTCGAGCAACCGTTGAACTCTTGAAATAGCCATCATGCATGTTATTATTTGTCCGTGGTTGTTCACTCAGCTTATGCTATGGCTCTCGCATCAGTTGCCTATAAAATGGTAATGCAATGAACACCTAGAAAAAAACAACTATGTTAAGAACATGACATATTTACGAAACTAATAGTGGTCAATCACACATTACAATACATTAGCGTGTACTTAATTCAATATAAATATAGGCTTACCTTAGTCTTTACAGAGAACTCTGTAGATAGGGATTTTCAACAGTGTGGACTCTATTCATCACTCTGTGGGAGTCTCTTTCGCTTATTGAACCAATTTCATATAGGTAATGGAAAGGGTCTCATTTTAATCGCGACTGCATTCGATGACGATTTCGTGAATAAGCAATATTAGCATAGCTTTTAGAAGCTGATAAACTCCTCGAATATTGTTTTTTCAATCATTGTTTGTAACTATTGACTTTATAAAGGATGTCATATTTGACGCTGAACGAACAAAAAGAACGAAAACTATGGGTGACGTCCCAAAACTGCTAATTTAAACAACATTATTGTAATATTGCTTTAAGAGGTCATGGTACCAAAACACGAAGTAAGATTGAAATAATACTGCTTTAAGAGGTTGTGGTTGGCCCCCTGAACAGAGTGAGACGTTTTTTCGGAGCAGCGGTGTCTTCTATATAAGGCCCAAATTCGTTCCTGCGTGGAATACTGCTCACATCTCTGAGACGGCTCCGCAAAGTACTTAGTAGATGCTCTCGACAGGTTGCAGCGACGTGTGGTCCGCATTATTGGGAATCCTGAGGTCACCAACACCCTCGAACCTTTGCAGATGCGTAGAGATGTTGCGTCTTTGGTAGTATTCTACCATGATGACTGTTCTGACGAGCTCTTCCAATTAGTCCCACCCTCTCCTTTCCTACACAGGACGACACGTGCAGGGCTAAGATGCCATCCATATACGGTGCAGAGTATACCAGCTAGAAACAAGCGTTTCAGTGACTCATTCCTATGCCGCACCATTAAGACCTGGAACCAGCTCACGTGTTTCCTTCTTCCTATAGTCCCGAGTCCTTTAAGCGGGGCGTGAAAAGGCATCTAACGAGGCCGTCAAGCTGAGTGCCACCACTGTTAACATGGTACATGTTTCCGATGGTGACCCTCTTTCCGAGACTTTGCCTTTGCTTAACACCAGGCGAGGTGAAGTCAAATTGACGTGTCCTATATTTAAAAAAAAACCATAGCGACGCAACTACGGTTCATGTATAGATTGGTGGTTATGAAATAATAACCACGTAGGCTCCGCTTAGCCTTCTAATCTATAACTATCGATGTCGAGGCGCGCAGTGTTCTCTCATATTAAATTTATCAAAATGCCTAATTTATCACTTGGTCCATAACATTACATCGCATCGACAGCCTCCGTGGCGTGACGGTAGTGAATGCGACTGCTACGCAGGAGGCGCGGGTTCGATCCCCGCTCAGTTTCAATATTTATGTGTATGAATATGGCTATTTGGTTGGGTCTGAGTGTTTCTATGTATAATATATGTGTGTATTTACTAAAAAAAACTATATATGTATATCCGCATTCTAGATTCCATAACACAAGCTAGTTAAGCTATGCTTAAGCTTAAGGGCCTTTTTTTTTTTTTTTTTTTTTCGTGCGGAAATCCCCTCGGATACCCCCCCTGCCGGAGCCGGAAGGGGAGGTTATGTCGGACTCGAACCGACTAAAACCGCACGCCGACTGTGGGTCTTGGTGCTAGGCCGGAGGTGAGGTTGTCAAAGACATATCCCTCGCACCCCGGCTGACCCAGGGCCATCCCTTACGGTCTGGCCCTCCTCAGGAGGGGGGACAACGGTGTCCCCAACTCGCCCCCGGAATGGGGAGGCGCACTATTCAGCGCGCCGCCGCCCTGGCCTGCTTCTGCTGGGGTGACAGGCGGCTCCACCCGTCACCCCCAGGCCCGCGCTCATGGGGGACGGAGGTCAGTCAGTGCCCTCCGACGCCCGAGTTGCCTGCGCGCGCGGGCGGCGCGATCCGCGAGTCTTTCTCGCTCGCGCCGCCTCTCCCGCTCCGCCGTCTCCTTCACGACCATTACCTGCTCGCTGAAGGAGACGCCGGCCGCCCACGCGTCCGCGCAGCGGACCATTGCTGTGAGCAGGGTGGCGAGGGTGAGAACTCTCACATCCAGGGCCGACACTAGCTCCCGCCTCGGTCCGGCCCATGCCGGACACTCGGTGAGCGTGTGCAGCCCCGTGTCCTCGCTCGCGTCGCAGTGATGGCACTCGGACGTTGGCTCCTTTTCGATCCGACACAGGTATCTCCCGAAGCACCCGTGCCCGGTGATAATCTGCGTCAGTCGATACGAGAGGCTGCCATGTGGCCTCTCGAGCCATTCCCCCATGATGGGCCTTACCGCCTCTATGACGGCATGCCCTGCGCGTCGTTGCTCAAGTCGTCGCTCCCACTCCGCCACCACGATCCCGTGGAGCCGGGACCTCTCGGCCCGAATGTCTTCGGGCTCGGGATCGTATCCCCGCTCCCGCGCCTCCTTACGGAACCGATACAGTGCCGCAAGGGATCTCGCTTCCAGGATCCACGGTGGCGATCCGGCTAGGAGACTCGCCGCTTCAAAGGATATCGTGCGGTACCCCCTAATGGCCCTGCAGGCCATCGTCTGCTGCGGTGCATGCAGCAGTTGCACGAACCTGGCCTGCAGGGCGTCCGCCCACACGGGGCACCCGTACAGGGCCATGGACCGCACGACACCCGCGTAGAGTCTCCTGCAGGAGTCCTCTGGGCCCCTCAAGTTGGGCATCAGCCGCATCAGCGCGTTAGCTGACACCAACAGTTTGGGGCGCAGACTTCGGAAGTGCTCTCCGAAGTCCCACCGACCGTCAAGTACGAGCCCCAGGTATTTCAACCGGGGCTTGATGTCGATGGGAGTACCTCCTACTGTCAAGCTGGATCCCGGGGGTGGCCTGCGCCGAGGACCATGAAAGAACAAGGCCTCGGATTTGTGCAGAGCCACCTCGAGACCCAGCCGCCGGATCCGATCCACGACTTGAGCAACAGCGGTCGTGGCCCTCTGGGTCGCCTCGCGGTGTGTAGCGCCACTCACCGTCACTAGCGTATCGTCCGCGTAGCACGTGACGGTGGCACCGAACGCGAGCTCACCGCGAAGCACCCAGTCGTATCCGATGTTCCACAGGAGCGGCCCCAGGACCGATCCCTGTGGGACACCGCACGACATCTCACGCCTACCGACGCCGGTCGCACTTGGGTAGATGACGGCCCTCTCCGTCAGGTACGCCCCGACTATGCGGCGGAGGTAGAGAGGCACATCGTGGTACACGAGCGCCTCCCTGATGCAACTCCAGGGCAAGGTGTTGAACGCGTTGGAGATGTCCAAGGACACCGCCAACATCACCTCGCCCCGGGCAACCGCATCCTCCGCCAGAGTCCTCACGCGCATGATGGCATCCACAGTGGAACGCCACCGGCGGAAGCCGTACTGCGTGTCCGCTAGGTCCGGCCCCACTCTAGAGAGGTGCTCGACGAGGCGCTTGGCAATCACTCTTTCGAAGAGCTTGCCCACCTCGTCGAGCAACACTATGGGCCGGTACCCGGACGGCTCGTCCGCCGGGCGTCCGTCCTTGCGGATGAGGACCAGTTTCCCCGTCTTCCACATCTTCGGAAACTGGCCCCGCTCCAAGCATGCGCTGAGGAACCCTCGCAGTCGGGGTTCGAGACCGTCTTCTCCTAGAGCTAGGACCCACGCACGGCCTGGAATGCCGTCGGGTCCCGGGGCGGTGTTCTTCTTGGCTCTAAGCCGTCGCACCGCCAGCTCTAGTTCTACCCAAGTGACCTCGGGCACGTCGTCGTCAATAACCACGCCGGGCGCATCAGGCGACCGAGGTGGCGGAGTCATCTGCGGCGGAACGTGTTCCGCCCGCGCCGGGAACAGGGATGCCACCACTCCTCCAAGCAGAGCCGGCTCGAGAACCTGGGTCAGGGGAGGGGCCCGGGGGCGCAGCTTTCCTCTTACCAAGCGGTAAGGCCGCCCCCATGGGTCCCGCTCCAGTGTCTCCAGCAGCTCCCTATAGGAAGCTGCCTTGGACCGCTTGATCTCCGCTCGGAGGGCATTCCTGGCTTCCCTGTATCCCTCTTGCAACTCCGCCACTAGGGGATCTGTGTCTGCGGGGCGGCTACGCCTCCTACGGAGCCTGGCCCACCGGCGGTGCGCGATCACGCAGGCTTGACGCAGCCTCGCGATCTCCGCAGTCCACCAGTAGACCCGGCGCCTCGGACTATAGGCTGGAGCCCTAGACATACCCGCATCGCAGACAACAGTCATGGCCTCCCGGAACCACGCCGCCTCGTCATCGATGTCGTCAGGCCTGTCCGGCACCATGGCCCAGGCCTGCACGGAGGCGGCTTCCAGGAGAGCATCCCTATTCAGTCCCCTAAGCACCCAGCGCGGCTCGCGTGGGGCCGGTGTGACCGGCGCATAACTCTCGGGGGGGGGGAGACATCAAACCGAACGTATCGGTGATCCGACAGTGTCTCCACCTCCACGACAACACGCCAGTCCCGCACACGTTGCGACAGCGAAGCGCTCGCGAATGAGAGATCAACGATCGAACTCGCCCCGCGCTCCGCCACCCAGAACGTGGCTTCGGCCCCGCGATTCTGGAGAACCAGACCGAGAGTAGCGGCCCAGCTCTCCAGAGCCCTACCTCGCGGGTTCGTGTGCCGGGACCCCCAAGCCTCAGACCAGGCATTGAAGTCCCCAAGCACAAGAACCGGGCGAGGGTGACAGGCATTGACGACGTCGGTCAGCCGCTCCAGCGACTGCCGATACTGCCCTATGCGTCGGTGTGATGCCGGCGTGAAGTAGACGGCCACGACCGCAATCTCCCCCACACGCGCCGCTACGATGCCATGCTCCCTTGCGATCACCACAAAGGGAGGGGCACCCGCAGCGGCGTTACGCACCAGTGCCGCCGATCCATCCAGGTCGACCACCCAGGCAGGCCCGGGGGGCCGGAGGGTGTACGGATCGGTGACAGCGGCGACGTGTATGGACCACTGTGCCATGCTCTGGAGCAGAAGAGCCTGAGCATCGACACCGTGGCCCACGTTCGCCTGCAGGATGCGGAGTTGGGGATCCATTATGGAACCATCTCCGCATCCCGCTGCGAACTATCGGCGGAACGCCCGCCTCGTGGCTTCGGCTCCCCTCCGGTGCAGGCCTTGCTGCCAACCCGATGGTCGGCCGGTTTGCCCCCCGCTGCACACCTAAAACAGTGCAGCGGAGCCTCGCAACCACCGGCCCTGTGACCGGGCTGGCCACAGCGGAAGCAGCGGTCGCCGACCGTCACCTCCGCCGTGCACTGCACCCCCACGTGCCCGACCGACAGGCACCTAAAGCACCTGGCCGGTCGAGCCTGCAGGAGCTGTGCCCGCACCCCAACAACGCCGTCCACCACGAGGACCCGCCGATCAGCAGCCTTTTGAGCTGCCGCGATGGGGCAGCCGACAACTGCCGCCCCCTGTCCGTGACGGCCGTAGCGTATTGCTCCTCCAGGAGGCCCCCGGCCTCCGCCACGGTGGCCCGAATTTCTTCGGCCGTGATGGAGTCGTCCAAGCCCGAAATGCGCAGTTCTGCGCACTTGATGGGCCTGGACACCCGGACGTCGGCTGCGTCCAGCGTCTCCCTTAGCTGAGCCGCTATGGCATCAGCCTGGGGACCGCTGGAAGCGCCAGGGACCTGGATGAGGCGGGCCCCCGTCCGAGTCTCCGTGACTCGGAGGGGCTTCGCCAGCTTAAGAGACCTCATATCTATGAGGCCTCTGGCCCGCCTCACCAGGTCGGGGTATTGCACGCCCCTCTCCGCGGCCTCCGGCGTCATCGTCAAGACGACAGCCGTGGTGCGGGGGACGCGCAGCCTTCCCGGCGCTCCCTTCGCGGCAGCCTCGGCCTTCTTGGCCTTTTTGGCTGCTTTTCGCTTGACGTTCCGCCTTTTGCGTGATTCGCCGGCTACCTCCCAACCACCTGCCGGGGAGGAGCTCGTGGAGGCAGCTGGAGCCGGAGCTGTAGCCGAAGCCGAGGCCGGTGCCGGGGCTGGGGTTGGGGCTGGGGCAGAGGACGTCTTCCCCTTGCCCTTCCCCTTTCCCTTGCCCCTGGGCTGGGCGCGCTGCGCAACCCCAGGGCCCTCGGCTCCGACGGCGACAGTAGAAGCGGCCGGAGCCACAGGCGCAGCGGATGGTCTGCTGGCCGGCTCCTGCGTGGTCAGGGCCGCTGCTGGGTGACCTCTTTTTACGGCCCCGGCATATCCTGCAGGAGGCGCCAGGGGCGGACGGCGGATGGAGTCCATAATGGCCTCCAATCCACACTTTGTCCGCTCCTCATGCGCCGCCTGCCGCGCTTCCTGCGCCGCTTGCGCTGCCTCCAGCCGCCTTTCCATGGCGGCCAGAGCCGCCACGACGGCCGCCAGCGGGTCCGCGGGCTGGGTCGGCATCAGCACCGGCGGTTGCGGTCGGACAGGCGATGACGGTGGCGACTCTAGCCGCAGCGGCGACCTCGACCGCACCGGCGACACCGACCGCACCGGGGATGCCGGCCGAACCGGCGGCTTTGGCCCCACCGGCTGCGCGACTGGCTTCCGCCGCGCCGACCGCGTGACGCGCCCCTCCGGCAGCTCGGCGACGACCTTCTGCAGGTCCGCAAATTCGGCCGCCATCTTAGCCATCTCCTTGCGGTACTCTGCCGCCTGCCGCTCAGAGCTCTCGATGAGCTCGACCTGCCGCCTGCCTAGTTGAGCCCGATCGTTGCGCGACTCAGCCAGCTCCGCTCTCAGCAGGCCAAACTCATCGACGAGGCGCGTCGTCGCCTGTCGCAGCCGGACCTCGTCCGGCCCCAGGGACCCGGCACGGGCCCCTATCACTGTCTCCAGAGCCTCTAGTACCTCCCTAGAAGTAGGGTCGGTACGAGGCATTGGCGCCGCCGAGGTGGAGGGACTCGGCGGCACTTGAACGTCCCTCAGGGCCGGGACCCGTGAGGAGGGCGTTTGAGGGGTGGCTCTCTTGCCACCCCGCGTTTTTCCCCTGCCGATCATAGCAGCCTTGGGCGGGGGGGGAATTTTCGCTCCCGCTGCCGTCGGTGGAGGACGAATCGGTCACTGTGACCGCCGTATCCGTCTCAGCCCTCCGTGGAGGAGGAACTTTCCTATCGCCGTTCCTCCTCCGTGCAGATTTCCGGGTCTGCAGACCCACCGGGCTGTTGGCCCTGCTCCTCTCTGTGGCGGTGTCAAATTTATCCGTCGCCGCCGCGACGTTCTTGGACGCGACCTCCGCGTCATGGCGCTGCGCGACCTCCGCGCAGACTGTTTCGCTTGGTAAAGGGGGGGTTTTATGTTGAGTTAAAGTTTCCATAAGATTCCCACGAGCATGAGACGAACTATACTACACTTTCCGGGTGACGCTCATTCCGAAAAGCGGGGTAGATACTGTGGAGGTCCTCTGGTGTCCACAGGTTTTAAACGACTTCGCTGTCGGGTTTTAGAGACTTTTCCTTGTCGCGGGCCGGCCAATTAAGGCAAGCCCCGCGGCCTCCAGGATACCGGCGTACCGAGTGTGGCTAGCACTCAGATCGTTGCCGATATCTAGGAGGTTACGCGACGCGGGGGAGCAGCCAACTCTCCCAACACCGACGGTGGCACGAGTGCCTGTCAGCCCCTGCGCGAGCAGTGGGCCAACCCGTCCCTGGATCTCGCGGAACCCTTGCCTCTCCCCTGTCCCCTCTGAGAGCAGAGGGATACTGGGAGCGACTAGCGGGAACCGGATCTCTCTCCGCGGGCCTTGAAGCCCCGCCACACCACGACCCCCTCTGGGTCGGCTAGCCCTCAAAAGGGCTGTTTAGATGGAAGGAATCCTGCGGATCCCTCCCCGCGGGCCTTGCAGGCCCGCCCTACCACGACCCCCTCTGGGTCAGCTAGCCCTCAAAAGGGCTGTTTGAATGGAAGGAATCCTACGGATCCCTTCCCGCGGGCCTTGCAGGCCCGCCATCCCACGACCCCCTCTGGGTCAGCTAGCCCTCAAAAGGGCTGTTTGAATAGAAGGGATCCTACGGATCCCTTCCCGCGGGCCTTGCAGGCCCGCCATCCCACGACCTCCTCGTACAATGAGGTCGGCCGTTGGGTTATTCGTCAACGGCCAACAGAACTCCTAAGGTGGGAGTCTGTTAGCCGTTGTCCAGGATGCACCAGCCCCTCCGCTTCCGCTCCCCAGGACCGCAGTCCAAAGGGAGAAGAAACGGAAAGGCCAACGTGGAGGTTACCCAACCCGCACCCCGAAAGCTTAAGGGCCTAGACAATGTTGTGTAGAATCTTGTGTTGTGGAATGTTATTAGTATTATTACATACTAGCTTTTGAAACGTTTATTCCCAGCTTTTATAATAAGATGGTAAGATCCATATTTCTCCAATAATATTGTTTAATACATATGTACCTATTACATATTTACAATAAAAAAACGCTTTCATACCTAAAAACTAAAGAACTAAAGTATGACTAAAATATCATAATCTTTTGATTGTCGAACATCACTATTGTAGCGGGTCACCCTTTTTTGTATCAGTGACAGTTGCACTTGTCATTTTACTGACTCGAATTAAAAATCAGACTATAGGAAACGGAATCATAATAAATAAATACATATATTAGTTTTACATCTTATTTAACTTTTTATATTACTTTGGTGTTATTTAATGTTTTTTAGTTATTCTGATATGTTTAACTCTAAGATAAAAAGATTTCTTGATTTACTCGAGCGCTATAAATCAAGAAATCTTTTTCGCAATATTGTAACCTTGCCACGCCCTTAGGTTATGGTTAAATCGATTTTCAAAATGGACACTTGTTAGGTAGTAACCCTCCGGCCACTTGGATCCCGTCTTAATCCCATGGGATCCTAGTATAATCTTTTTTTGCTTTTGATTCTATATTCATAGGATTGAAATATAATGACGATTTTGTAGAGTGTTTATGGCAACTTCGCTCCTATCGATATTTTGTAGGATCCTAAAGTCCAAAAAATTATACTAGGCTCCCAAGACCTCGTGCCCATGGGATCCACAGAAACTTATATCGGCTTCTTGGCTCCTATGTTATAGAATCAAAAATGTATTAATGTTTAGATAGATAGATAGATAGATAGATAAATCTTTATTGTACACCAGTAATACAGTAAATGTATGGACAATACATGACATTATGTACAAATGGCGGCCTTATCGCTAAGAGCGATCTCTTACAGGCAAATGTTTGTCTTACGTCTTACAATTTCGATCCCATGTACTTACGTATTTTAATTTGAAGCATAGCTGTAAATCCGATCGTTGTTTTTTTTGCGCACTCACCCTTTTTAAATACCAATATGTAACTTCTATCTTAATTTGACGCGCTCGAGTAATTACCGGATTTCCTTCTACGCCTCCCCTACTATTAATTGTAAAATTACCCATTAACCTATAGTAATCACAAGAACAATAACATTACAATCATAATTCTGCCTGTTTACATGTCAAGAACTAAAGGCCTATTGTGTTTAAGATTATAATAAATAGAGTATATCGAATGAAACTGCAATAAATTAGCTAATAAGAAGCAAACGAGTGTGGTTGTGATACTTCAGTGGTTTATATTGTGAGAATATTATTAAATATGTTTTCTTTTTATAATGGATGTAAGTATTTTTCTTATTTATCTTCTATAATATAAAAATGAATCGCTAAACGTGTTGGTAAGCGCATAAGTCTACAACGCCTGGACCTATTTGACCAATTATTTTTTTTAAATGTTCGTTGAAGTTCAAGGATGGTTTTTACGGCGAGAAAAAATCGAATATATTCCGAGAAAACCTTAAAAACAACCCCTTGGTCACGGAATAGGTAATTCTGTGAGCCTGTTACTTTTTGCATGGAATACTTGGCTCACACAAATTTCAAGGAACGTATGCAGAACATTTTTTTTCCGAGAGTGGAATCAAGTTGCATACGGGTGAAGCCCGAGGCATAAAAGAGGGCAGTTCGTGCCATTTATTGCTTAGGCAAGAGAGACTCCCTCAGGGAAAGATTTAAGGATATTGACAAGTAGTGAGTTATTGGGCATTCTACCCCACCTTAGTTCCTTCGGTTATCTTCGATAACCTCAGTCACGGTGGGATAGAATGCCCAACAACTCTTTGTAAAATCATTTACCTAAGCCAACGTTCCACATTTTAATGCCGTTCATTACACTATCGTTCCGTCGGCTCTCTGCGATCCCCTGCGTCGTAATTGCGTTGAAAGATGCTCTGTTAGTTAGCGATAGAGTTATTTCATAAACAGTACAGTCTTACGTTTGCCTATTGCGTTGTCTGTAAGCAGTTTGGTTTAACTATTTACGGTTATAAATACATAATGTCATAATTACATCTGTTCATAACCAGTCCGTCAGCATTGCATCAAACATGAAATTCATTAAACAAGCAAAGTCGTTACAGATTAGTTTAATCTGTAATGATTTACCAAAAATCAAGTTACGCCATGGAGAATTATTGCCGAATACAGTACGTTGCATCATTTGCGGACCATCAAATTGTGGAAAAACCAATTTGTTAATTGGTCTCCTTTTGCACGAAAATGGATTGACATTTCAAAATGTTTATGTATATTCTAAAACTCTATATCAACCAAAGTACATTTTTTTAGAAAAGGTTTTACGAGGAGTACCAGGAATCACTTTTCAGAAATATCAGGCAAATGATGACGTTATGAAAGTGTCAGATGCAAAACCTAATTCAGTGATTATTTTTGACGATGTAGCATGTGAAAATCAAAGTAATATGCGTGATTATTTTGCCATGGGGAGACATAAATTGATTGACAGTTTTTATTTAAATCAAACATATAGCAAAATACCTAAACAACTAATAAGAGATAATGCTAACTTAATTGTGCTTTTTAAGCAAGACGAAATTAATTTGAAACATGTTTATGAAGAACATGTTAACACTGACATGACGTGGTTGGAATTTCGTACCATGTGTTCTCAAATATGGAAAGAGCCTTATGACTATGTTGTGATTAATAAAGACTGTCCTAAAAACAACGGCTGCTATAGAAAAAAGTTTGACACTTTTGTAGAATTAGATAAAATTTGAATATTTAAATAGACTGCTTTCACTTTCTTGTTATTCTTTAATCGACTCTTATCCGATTACCATCTATTTTACATGATGGAAAAATCATTGAAAAAACAAATTGTAGATGCGACACAAGCTGTAAAAAAAAAAATACGTAACATGAAGGATTTTGAAGATAATAACAGACAAGTGCTTGATACAGTTTTTAGGCCTGTTACAGAATCTCTTAATTTAATAGCCAACACCAATAACCAACTAGCTCTAACAAAAAAGGAAGAAAAAGGAGAATTTCATGATCAGCTTTTCAACCACGACTTACAGAAAGATCAAGATATAAAAGAAACAAATGATACCAATGACGCATCGGAAACCGATATTGACTCTTCATTTCAGTCATTAGTCGATACAAATCCAGATCATGATGTATCATCTTGGTCATTATCTTCAGAAATATTAGCGGATGTGCCATTTGGTGTAAGAAATGAACGTGGAAAGTTAATGTTAGGTTCCTCTAGTATAACGATTGGTGACGACGTTATTACTGTAGCCGGACACAAATACAAATGTACACCTGGCTTGCGACAGTTGCTCTTAAAAAAAAACTTTGATTTGAGCCTTGTTACAGACTATGACATGCAAAATTATAAGTCGATGTTACTTGTAACAAATGCACATCGTCGCGATTTTGATTCAGGAAAACCAATTAAAAGTAATAAAGGCCAAAAATATATGCAAGTTATTAAACCTCTTTTCGATCAACAAAGTAAAAGTCCAAGCTGTGAACCAAAAGTAGGAAAAGGATTACCTTTAACAAAAATGTGGAAAAAAAACACAGATTTTGTATATTGGGATGATCCAAATGAATTGGTTGATAGATTAAAGTTATTAATTGCTTCTCGAGATGCTGGTAACACAGGATTAGATAATGAAATAATATCTATCGTTGAAGAACTACGTGAAAGCAAAATCATTAAATAGATTTACATATAAGAAATGTGTATCATTTTATTGTACACCGTTCAACACAATACATCTTAAATATGAATGTAGACAAATTTGGTCATTATATTCATAAGCGATTACGTATATCAGAATTGCTTGGATTTTATGATAATGCATTGCTAAAATCTGAAAATGGTGATTACGATTTGAAGACATCGAAGCTAACAGGGGTCAAACCTCCTCAAGATGCAGATGATGCAGTAAACAAAGCATATGTAGATGAATTAAGAACTAAACTAATAACCGACTTACAAAAATTGCAAAATACTATGTTAAATGATGTTCAGAACCATCTGGAGAAAGCTTTAAAATCAATAGTATCTGAGGCAGTGGTTCACTTGGAAAGCAAATTTTATAGTCGAAAAGCAGTTGATGAGATAGTTGAAAACGTAGTTAAATCTGTATTAGATCAAAAGGATAAGCTTGAAAGTTCCTCAAAATGACAAAACAACAAATTGTTAACGAAATACATAAAGCTGCACGAAAAAATTTTCCTCGTCGATCTGTAATTTTAAAAGGCATTGATGATTTGTGGCAAGCTGATTTAATCGACATGCAAAACTTGAAAAGATTTAATAAAGGTTATAACTATATTTTAATAGTTATTGATTGCTTCTCAAAGTACGTTTGGATAGAACCACTAAAAACTAAAAATAAACATGATGTTTCTAACGCATTCGAGAAATTGATATCAACTAACCATCGGATACCAGCTCATCTCCAAACTGATTTGGGTACCGAGTTCTATAATTCATCATTTCAAAAGCTTATAAAGAACTATAACATTAATCACTACTCAACGTTTTCAACGAAAAAGGCTTCAATTGTAGAACGTGTTATCAAAACTATAAAAAATAAATTGCATAAGTACTTTAGTCTCAGCGGACACTATAAATGGATAGATTTTGGTTTGGAGAGTGTTGTAAAGACATATAACAACACAAAACATAGCACTATTAAATTAGCACCCGTTGATGTCAATAAATTGAATGAAGCAGATGTTAAAAATAACATTAAGAACTCAATGAAAACGGTATCCTATAGATATAAGCCCAAGTTTATGATTGGTGATAAAGTTAGAATTAGTAAATACAAACAACTATTTGAGAAAGGTTATACACCTAATTGGTCAACGGAACTATTTACTATAAAAAATATCAATAACACTGTACCAGAAACATATCACATCGAAGATCAACACAAACAAGTTATATTAGGAACCTTTTACAAACACGAACTCCAAAAATCATCTTGTCCAGGTGTCTATTTGATAGAAAAAGTTTTACGAAGGAAAGGAAATAAACTGTTCGTAAAATGGTTGGGCTTAAGCAATAAAGAGAATAGTTGGATTGATAAGACTGCAATAGTGGAATAAATATACATAACAGTTTTTAATTATAATATTTTGTTCATTATACTTTGAGCTATGCAAGGTGGTGGACTACTCAATAGTGTTATTAATCATTTGCCATTTGAACTGCACTTACCCGGCTATAATTATTGCGGACCTGGAACAAAACTTTCAAAACGTTTACTGCGTGGTGACAAAGGTGTAAATAAGCTAGACGAAGCTTGTATGTATCACGACATTGCATACGAAAACTATACAGACTTGTCTAATCGTCACAAAGCCGATTTACAACTTTTAAATATGGCCAAACAAAGAATGAAAGCAAAAGATGCTAGCAAAGGAGAAAAGCTTAGTTCGTGGCTAGTGAGTAAAGTTATGAAAGCTAAACTCAAATCTGGTGCTGGTGTTAAGACATTTCATAATTTCGTTACTAAAATTAAAAGAAAAATCAAGAAACGCTCACCCAAAGATAGTAAATCTTTAATACATGCAGCTTATATGGCTGCTAAAAAAATTGTTCCATGCGTTCCAAAACTTCGAGTACCACGAGTCATCCCTTTACCAAAAACCGGAGGCATTCTACCTTTAATCCCGATTTTTGCTGGTTTATCAGCTTTAGGAGCTTTGGCTGGTGGTGCAGCGGGTATTGCAAAAACAGTGAATGATTATAGAGAAGGTCAAAAAAAATTACTAGAATCTGAACGCCATAATAAGACTATGGAAGCTATAGCATTAGGTAAGGGTTTATACATTAAACCACACAAAAAAGGCAAAGGATTGTTTATAAAATCGTCAAAAAACTAAATAATAAGCTACCTAATCGTGCCTTAACTAATATCGATATTCAAAATTATGCATGTGGTATTCCTTATTTTCGAGGAGTTTACATGAAGGATCAGTTACCAAAAATCCCTAAACGAATTGAATGTGGTATAGTTAACCTAGACAATTCAGAAAATGATGGAACGCATTGGGTAGCTTATGTTAAGGTAAATAATTATTGTGAATATTTTGATAGTTTTGGTGATTTAAGACCACCAATGGAATTGATACGATATTTTAAGAACTGTAATATTAATTATAACTATACTAGATATCAAAAATTTGACACACTAATTTGTGGACATTTGTGTTTAGAATATCTACAATCTTTTTGGAATAAATACTATAAATTTTATACTGTTCTTTCATTTCAATCATTTGCAAGATGACGCTCACCTTGTCTATAACTGGAAACTCATCGGTATTAACTACCTTCTACCCAAATACGTTACAACTAATCGGGGAGTATGAATGTGCATTATTACATTTATCCACATATAATTCTATTCCAAATATTGATAAAACAAATAATAAGTTATACTATGGTTCAAATAATGTTATTGAAATACCTGAAGGTACTTATGAGTTGCAAGATATCAGTGATTATTTAAAATCTGAAGTAAAGGACGCATCCATAAAACTCCATTGCAATAACAACACCTTAAAAACTATGTTATTTTGTACATCAACTATAGATTTTACTAAAGATTGTACGTTCGGAGGTTTGTTGGGGTTTAAAAGACAAGTCTTGGAAGCCAATAAATATCATGTATCAGAGTTTCCAGTCAACATTTTGCCTACAACCGTGATAAGAGTTGAATGTGATATAGTTAGCGGTTCCTATATAAACGGACAATCCAGTCACATTCTACATGAATTCGCACTTAATGTCCCACCTGGATACAGAATTATAGAAATACCAAAAAACGCAATTTACTTTCCAATCAACCAAACCAACATCAGCTGCATACAAATCAGACTTTTGGATATAAATAATAACTTAATAAATTTGCGAGGTGAAGAAGTACAGTTGTATCTACACCTCAAAAGAAAAAAATGATTGACTATAATAAATATAATATGTTTCTTCCAATTCAAAATAACAGTTCTACTCAAACTCTTAATCAAGTAAGAGCTCGACCTAAAAGGAGAATAAAGTTAAATAAAAACAATAAAGCATTTCTTAAGGCGATTGGTTTGTTAAAATGAATATCCTAGATGTTTTATCTGCTCCAGCCTACGACAACTCTGTGGAAGGAATTGAAATTCACTCTTACAAGCCTTATGTAACAAGTTTTAATAGAAGCGATGAAATCAGGATACCTATTAATCAGCAAGACTTGTATATATTACCATCAGAAAGCAGTTTATTTTTGGAAGGAACTGTTATTGTAAACAAGGCTGACAATTCGAAAGAGAGAGTCAGTAGCGTTCATTTCACAAACAATAGTTTACTTTACTTGTTTCAAGATATAAGGTATGAGATAAATGGAGTGGAGATAGATAAAATAAAAAATGCTGGTATAACTAGCACGATGAAATCATTTATATCAATGAATGAGAGCGAAGCTAAAACATCTAATGCTTGGGGTTGGAATATCGGTGGAATAAAAAGTACTAATGGAGGTAGCTTTTCTGCTTCTATACCACTTCGCAACATTCTTGGTTTCGCAGAAGATTTTAAGAAAGTAGTAATAAACAGTAAACATGAACTAATCTTATTACGAAGTAATACCAATCTGAACGCATTAAAACTCAACTCTGGTGAAATTGTAGAAGATATTATCATAAACAAAATAATATGGCGTGTACCGCATGTTAAAGTATCTGATAAAGAAAAAATAAACATTCTAAAATTGTTAGAAAAAGATCGACCACTTCAGATGATATTCAGGAATTGGGATTTGTATGAATATCCAATGTTGCCTAAAACCACCAAACATACTTGGTCAATAAAAACATCTTCACAAATAGAGAAACCAAGATTTGTCGTTATTGGTTTACAGACAAATAGAAAAAATAATGCTAGACTTGATATGTCTCAGTTTGATCATTGCGAGATTCGTGATGTTAAGGTATACCTTAACTCCACCTACTTCCCATATGAAAATATAAATACAAGTTTCTCGAATAATCGAATTGCTTTAATATATGAACAATATGCTAAATTTCAACAGTCTTATTATGGGCGTCGCGCTGAGCCTTTATTAAGTGAGGAACAATTTAAAAACGTTGCTCCGTTATTCGTCATAGACTGTTCTAGACAGCCAGATAATCTTAAGTCAGGTCCTGTTGTGGACGTAAGAGTGGAAATTGAAAGTGATATTGATATCCCAGATCAAACTTCGGCATATTGTCTTATATTGAACGACTGTATAATTGAGTATAAACCATTAAGCAGCACTGTGAGAAAATTATCATGAACCCGAATACAATTATAGTGGATGTCCAGGGGTTTAAAGACACTTGTAATAACTTTATAGTCAAGGAATTAGCTCTGGCCACCCGTGTTTATACCCAAACGTTCTTAATAAAGCCCCCATACTTATTTAAATACTTAACTACGAATGAAAAAAAACAAGTTACGTGGTTGGAGAGAAACAGGGGGATTTACTGGAATGAAGGTTATATCGACTATAGAGAATTTCGACGTATAATTGTTCCTTATCTAGAAAATAAAGAAATTATTGTGAAGGGCTTAGAAAAAGTTAAGTGGATTCAAGATCTATGTATGAATTGTATTTGTATAGATCTTGGTGAAGACAAATGTCCAAATTTATCACTGTTGCATAACAAAATATATTCAAATAATGAAACCAGTTTTAATTGTATTAATCATATTAAACAATGTGCACTTAAAAATGTTTTATGTATAAAGAATTATTTAATAGAGCAAGAAAGTCAACCTATACGCAGTTTTAATAAATAAAACATTTTTTTAAAGTAAATGGTTTTTTATTTTTTAACACACCTTTTTAATATTTATAATATTTTAACACATTTTCACAGTAAATAAAATCTAAATATGTCATCACTTTATCTACTAGTTACATTAATGAATTATTATCTAATTAAAAAACATGATATGAGTAGCCCCACAATTATTACCTATGGTTTTTTATTGTTTAATACACTTTTTTAATATTTATAATTTTTAACACATATTTTCACAGTAAATAAAATTTTACTAAAATCTAATTATGTCATCACTTTATCTACTAGTTACATTAATGAATTATTACCTAATTAAAAAACATGATATGAGTAGCCACACAATTATTACCTACCTATGGTTTTTTATTTTATAACACACATTTTTAATATTAATTTTTTTTTAACACATATTTTCACAGTATATAAAATTTTAATAAAATCTAAATATTATGTCCTCACTTTATCTACTAGTTACACTAATGAATTATTACCTAATTAAAAAATATGATATGAGTAGCCACACAATTTTTTGGAAATATTGTGAACTAAATTTTCAGCTTGATCCGATATCTCATCTACCGTATCTTGTACAATATACTGTGCAGTGATTATCTCCTTAACTTCATCTTCGTCGTCTCTTGACTCACTGAGTTCCTTGATCGTAATTTTTATTAAACGTCGTCCTTTTCTTCTTTCACTGTTAATAATATAGGAATTCAATGCACTGCGTTTGTTTGTAATTGGTCTTCTTCGACTAGTTTTCTTTTTGTTTGTTTTTACTTCTTCATTGGGTGTTATTATCCAAGGTCTATTCATTGCGTTGTCCAAGTCGAACTGATCTTGCAGGTTTGGAAGATATTCAGGAGAGCTCTCTTCTGTTCCGTTTGAAAATTTGTTTAAGTTGGTATTCTGAAAATTATTTAAAACATTAGTAATAAATTATACTAAGAAATAAAACCACTTTTTACGGATTCTATCGCGATATATTTGTTATTATTACTATTACATATATTATATTATATATATTATTATTACATTCGCGTAAACTTCAGAAAATATTATACTAAGAATTTTGTAAATAGATTGAAATTTCCAATAGATTGAAAGTTATAAAATATCTACCATGTTGTTAGATATGCTCGTCTTGACTGTTTAATAAAGAATGAACTAGGTAATAATATTTTTTCTAACGCAGTTGATATATCAAATAATGCTAACATAAAGTATTTATTGGTATGATGATCAAGTTAGAACTTGAAATTCAACCATTCAATAATTCGTATGGTGCATAATGTTATTGTTATGTACCTACTTAATAGTTGTGAAATTCTTATGAATTTCAAACGTGTTGTAACGTGAATGATGACGTATTTCTTTATCAATATCAGGTAACGAATATAATAAAAACACAATAATTATGTAATTTCTTATTTCAATTTATTCGACATACTAATACAGAATCGGGTAACCAGTTAAATACCTATAGGCACCTTAACAGTTAGTATCATACGAAATGAACTACAATAGGTATTCCTAATATTTCATATTTTGTATTGTCTAAACTCTCCAGCTATTCTATAGAATACCTACATTATTCCTTACTGATGATATTATATTCTACAACTTCTTTGGGAGCTACTCTAATTGAGTCACTAAACCCTATTCAAATTTGGTAAAATATTTTACGTTATGTACAATTACGTGCTACTTTAATTTTACACTAAGGAATGACCAAAATATATAGGTATCTACTTACAAATTGATTACGTGGTTCACCGCTCAGCCCATGAGGATTCCCCGTCAATTTCTTCCGTGATGATAAAATAATATCTGAAAATAAAATTAAATATAGGTTTAAGTCTAATTATTGAAAATTGGTAAATGTAGTTCGAATATGTTGAACCTACAACTTCTTCGGGAGCTACTCTAATTGAGACACCAGAGCCTATTCAAATTTGGTAAAATATTCTACTTTATGTACAATTAAGTGCTAGCAAGAGATTAAGTATTTCAGCGTTCATTATATTGTTTACAACTTTTTGAATTTTGTACAGAACTTACATTTTATACGAAAATTAAGGATAATCGTATAAAATTAAATTTACAGGACTTCCATAGAAAACTACGTCGCCTAATAAATTAGATATTTAGTAGGTAAACTAACAAAGAATTATATATCAAATAATTAACATATAAGTAATTACTTACATGACTTTTATTTTGGGTCTTCCTTTTAATCCTCTGAAGGACGTAGTGCACTGCGTGGTTGGTAGCTCGATGCAAATGGTAGATTTGACTCATCCACTTATACTCGTGTTTCTTTTAAAAACAGACGTTTTGATTTATCAACATAGTCTGTTCCTTTTACAGCATTTAAATAAAAGCAATCAGGAAAAAATATAGCATGCTGCATCCAAGGATCATCGTAATCCTCCCAATCTTCGATGCCACCTCCGCATGAAAAGCACATAACTTTGTCGGTAAAACCACTTCCACAGTAAAAAAAACCTGCATCAGCCATTTTCATCACCAATCTTCGTTTTGAATCTGCTGTAGCCCAATAATGTCGAAATGAACATAATCGAATTTTATGGTCATTATATATTTCATATCGGGGGCTTAAATAATTTTGAATCATTCTTAAGCAGGTGTCGATATGTGATTGTGTAAAAGAATAATGACACTTTGTATCTGATGTTCTTAATTTAAAAGGGTGAGGTGGTCCGAATAGTAATGGGACAGGAATGACCTAAAATTATAGCACATTTCGTTGTGGTATTGCATTTATTAAGAGGCAACCCCAATTTTCCCTATTCATTCAATTTATTATATCATTCATTAATATACAGTTTTGCATTTACTCAGTAATACCTAATCATTTTCTTCGATGAGGTCAACAAGATTATTATGTATTCTAATTATTCGAACCCATAACTTTAGATCTTTGAAATAGATTTTAGGCCATCTACCTTTCTCTCTCTGGAAAGGTATTAATATAGCATTATACTGTTCATAGTTTAATACTTTCGCAATATGTAGTCCACATAATCGGTTCTCTACTATCATTATCTGCACTCGGTCTCCAATATTCAACACCATGATAACTTAAATAGTGCTACAGCTTCAAGTTCTCTAGCAAATATAAAGAACGGCACTTTTCATACATTAGGGTTGGGATAGTAAAATAAAATAGGTTTTTTTTTAATTTTTATGTCAGAATAATTTTATTATCAAGACACCAATTATTTAAACATAATACATTTTTTAAAGCACATGCAGAGCTATGATAAATACAATGATAAAAATCTTGAGAATATTTATAATAATCACATAGACTTATCAAACTAGGACAACCTTTATCTTCTAAATTAAATATATTACTATTTTCTAAAATGTGCTTCAACCATACAACTTTTTCTGAACCTTTAACGTAAATATATTTGTCTCTTAATATATCTGAAACCAAAGTTTGGTATTCGGAATATGGCACAAATCCTTCATCCCAATGTATCTTTCTGTTACGTTCAATCCAACTAACTTGCTTTTTCTCTGTTTTCGTTAGTTTTTTAAATGGAAATGGTATATGTGTATGTATGGTATTTTGCTATATGTTTGATTTAAATAAAAACTGTCAATCAATTTATGTCTCCCCATGGCAAAATAATCACGCATATTACTTTGATTTTCGCATGCTACAACGTCAAAAATAATCACTGAATTAGGTTTTGCATCTGACACTTTCATAACGTCATCATTTGCCTGATATTTCTGAAAACTGATTCCTGGTACTCCTCGTAAAACCTTTTCTAAAAACATGTACTTTGGTTGATATAGAGTTTTAAAATATACATAAACATTTTGAAATATCAATCCATTTTCGTGCAAAGGAAACCAATTAACAAATTGGTTTTTCCACAATTTGATGGTCCGCAATTATGCAACGTACTGTATTCGGCAATAATTCTCTATGGCGTAACTTGATTTTTGGTAAATCATTACAGATTAAACTAATCTGTAACGACTTTGCTTGTTTAATGAATTTCATGTTTGATGCAATGCTGACGGACTGGTTATGAACAGATGTAATTATGACATTATGTATTTATAACCGTAAATAGTTAAACCAAACTGCTTACCTTACAGACAACGCAATAGGTAAACGTAAGACTGTACTGTTTATGAAATAACTCTATCGCTAACTAACAGAGCATCTTTCAACGCAATTACGAGGCACGTAGTGTATTGAACGGCATTAAAATGTGGAACGTTGACTTAGGTAAATGATTTTACAAAGAGTTATTGGGCATTCTATCCCACCGTGACTGAGGTTATCGAAGATAACCGATGGAACTAAGATGGAACTTGATTTTTGGTAAATCATTACAGATTAAACTAATCTGTAACGACTTTGCTTGTTTAATGAATTTCATGTTTGATGCAATGCTGACGGACTGGTTATGAACAGATGTAATTATGACATTATGTATTTATAACCGTAAATAGTTAAACCAAACTGCTTACAGACAACGCAATAGGTAAACGTAAGACTGTACTGTTTATGAAATAACTCTATCGCTAACTAACAGAGCATCTTTCAACGCAATTACGACGCAGGGGATCGCAGAGAGCCGACGGAACGGTAGTGTATAGAACGACATTAAAATGTGAAACGTTGGCTTAGGTAAATGATTTTACAAAGAGTTATTGGGCATTCTATCCCACCGTGACTGAGGTTATCGAAGATAACCGAAGGAACTAAGGTGGGGTAGAATGCCCAATAACTCACTACTTTGACATTTTAACTGTAGCTTCCCAATATGTATTTGAAAACATATTGTATGTCAGGAAAAATATATCTCATTACACAAAAGTAAGTGACATTACAGACAGAAATCTGCGTAACAAACATAGACTTCTACTTCCATGTTATCGGCTTAGCAGGGTTAGTGATTCTTTTAAGGGGGATGGTATACGTTTTTATAACAAACTGCCAGAATCGATCCTTGGTATGCCTGACGATAAATTCAAAACCTTTGTAAAGACCACCTTATCCAAAAAGGCATACTATAGGATAGATGATTACTTGAAAGATAAAAACGTCTGGCTTGAGCATGGTGCAGGCCCCTCGTAATTAGTTACGTGACTTATTTGTTACATTATGTAACTTTGTTTTTATTCTTAATTATAAAGAGTTTTATATACTTGTTGACATTTAGCTTTAAGAAAATAAATATTGTAAATTGACGTCCAAAAAATGCCGCAGTGGAGTTTGTTGCGCCGTTTCTTCTCCACCAGCGCCTTGGAAGCGGTGGTAAACTTAGATTAAGTAGAATTAAAATTGACGTCAATAAGAAACAATTTTATTGTTCTATATTGAAAAACATAACATAACATACATAACATAAACTCACGCCCGTATTCCCCGAAGGGGTAGGCAGAGGTGCTAGCACCCACATTTCGCCAGTTTATGTTTAGGTCCCAATGTAATAGGTGGCGAGCCTATTGCCATTAACCGGGCACTTATAGATATTGAAAAATAAATGACTAAATGACTAAATCAGCTAGTTTATATATAAAAGAAAGTCGTGTTAGCTACACTATTTAAAACTCAAGAAAGGGTGTACCGATTTGGCTGCAAATTGGTGGGTATATAGCTTAGAACCAGGAGATTGACATTGGATTTTTCATCCCGTTTGACCTTCTCAGTTATAAGTTCTTGTGGGTCGCGGTTACGGGATCAGTATTTCTGTGACCCGGGTACATTTATATGAAGTCTAGTACTTCACAGAAACTTTGTCGCAGGAACAGAAGCAGTGTGTCTGTGTATACCACAGAGACACACTGCTTCTATTTCGTTTCTTTCGTTACTATTTCGTTATAATAATATTAGTTAGCCCCCACTCTATGCCTCGTCGCTTACTGATTATTGTGTGGTGCACTAAGCCATCCAAAAAGACAAGAAAAAGGTGAAAGAAGACTCCCCTGTCTTACATCCGCATTTACCGGTATCTCATCCGAAACGAGGCCATTGTGTGAGACTCTACAGGAGTAATTAAAGGATTATTGTACTAGCTTCTGCGTATATGCCGATGCCGGAATTTGTTGAAATTAATGATCTCTGCTCCGTTCCCTTGAGTACGTAGTAGCATGATGATATATAGCCTATGTGTTATTCTGACGTATAAGCTATATTATTGTAAAGTTTCATGAAAATCCATTCAGTAGTTTTTACGTGAAAGAGTAACAAACATCCATCCATGCTCACAAACTTTCGCGTTTATTCGCGTGATAATTTTTCTGATTTCAGTTCTACCTTCATTCATCTTGAGCACCATAGCCCTGTCACAGGCGTTACCAAGAAAAGTGAGCACACAAACTGAGAAGGACCCTACGACTCTTCGAGAACAGTTACCTGTAGGCGTCTATCATGTCTTAAGCATTGATGAAACAAAAGTGAGAATCATCTTCCTCCTTGTGTTAGTCTCGACCACATCCGAGGCCTACCCTCTTGACAAGTGGCAACTTACTGGCCGCTCACAGCGATGGTACGATGGGCGAACGCTTGAAGTGCCAAAGCCTCCTTCTGCGAGCAAGAGGTGGAGGCGGCCGATCGGGTCCGGACTAGACTCCGGGTCCGCGCAGGCCGCGAAGAGCGAAGGCGACTCGGACGTCGGAGGTCGCAGAACGACCTCTGGACCCTTAGTAATACTGCTTAATTTCTTGGTTTTATCTAAAAAAATATGCATAGTAAACTAAGATATTACCTAACTAAACTGAAAGTACAACTTTTCATTATTTTTAAGTTCCAAAATTGAAATAAGACAAAATTATTATATTCTCTTACAATCCAAATATTTGCACTACGCGCACTCTGTGACTTCATCACGTTACACGATTTTGTATGAATCGTTTTCGAGAAATTTAATTTTCAAAATGAAATAACTTCAAAACTATTCGTCATAAGATAATTTCACTCTAACGGTTCATTATAATATTGTCAAATGTACAGTTTAAGATAGTAATAAAAATATAGGACACAACCCTGTTGTGCTATATTAAAACCTTCTGATAGTTGAATGGAACCCAATACAGTAGGTACCTATAAGAATAAACTATAGTATACACTATAAATCTTAAATTTATCTTTTTTTCAGAGGCAGAAAGATATAGACCCAACACAAAGTAATGCAAATCACAAAAATAACTACAATTCCAAAAGAAATCTTGTGATGAATACGGAACATAAAGATGATCCTGAATTAGACAGGTTGATTGCTGATTCAAAAACTCATAGTTCTGACCGTGTTGTATCTAAGTCTCGGAATAATACTATAGGCACCAGAGCAAAATTATCAGCAGAAGGTAAAAAATACACAACGCGGAATGATAATATAGCTACCAAATACGCGACAGTTACTGAATCTACAGAAAATATAAGTTTTGAAGATCAAGAATTGGGCTGCATCTACGGTACATTGTATGATGAAGAAGATTGTTCTGGAGACTCTAAAGTAGCAAGTGTAGATACAAGTGGGAAACTGACTAATCCTTTCAAATTTAATTCAAATGTATCTACACAAAGAGGCACTGAAAATATACTAAATAACAAACTTAAAGCTGTTCCTACAATTTACAATAATGAAAAACAAACAAAAGCACACAGCGCAGCATCAAAGTCTGAAAACTATAAAAATAACATTAAATACCTTCAGACCGATGAGAATTTAAGACTAGAACAACTTCTGAATATTACCAAAAATCAAATAATTGATATCGCAGCAAATCTTTTGCACCAGGATCCTGAAATTAATAGTAAAGATTCCGTGAATTTTACCACAGACAGATTTCGGTATTTATTAAATACTTTATTAAGTAATTATTTGCTTGACAGACCATCAGATATGTCTTCAATTATGAGTCTTTTAATGCCAGGAAAATATGCCGATGCAAAAGTCAAAATTGATTCCTACTCACTTCCAAGTCTTAAAACTAATAGAACAGTGTCAACAAGTGGAACAGTGTCAACAAGTGGCACAGTGTCAACAAGTGAAACCGTATCAACACTTGGAACAGTGTCGACACTTGGAACTGTGTCAACAAGTGGAACTGTGTTAACACAGGGAACTGTGTCAACACGGGAAACTGTGTCGACAGTTGGAACAGTGTCAACAAGTGGAACTATGTCAACAAGTGGAACAGTGTCAACAAGTGAAACTGTGTCGACAAGTGAAACTGTGTCAACAAGAGGAACAGTGTCGACAAGTGAAATTGTGTCAACACAGGGAACTGTGTCAACAAGTGAAGCTGTGTCAACACAGGGAACTATGTCAACAAGTGACACTGTGTCAACACAGGGAACTATGTCAACAAGTGAAACTGTGTCAACACAAGGAACTGCGTTAACAAGTGGAACAGTGTCGACAGTTGGAACTGTGTCAACAGTTGGAACAGTGTCAAGAATTAGAATGAAACTTGGCAATCATGGTTTAAATGATACCAGCAAAATAACAGTACCTCGTAATGCGTTAACAATAATAAATACGGGAAATATAATTAAACTGCATACTACTATAGCTGTTGATGGACACAAGGTTATAATAAATAATGATACTATGACGCCGGGTATCCATTTCGTAGATGCTAATATTTCAAATGAAGAATATTTTGAATATATAGCTGATATGATAACATCTCGAACCATTAGAATGCGCGATCTAATTATATTTGATAAAAAGGCTAAAAAGAAGTTAATTAAAGCTATTGTTCATAACATTGCCAAAGGGATGGTTGTAATTATCAACTCTGGTACAATAAGTGGATTGAATCTGAATTTAATTAAGAAAAATGATTGTGGACCATCTTATACCAAGAAAGTCTTTGAAATAACTAGTGCTCGCCCAGAAATCCAAACTAAAGGTAAAAAATCAGATGAAGAAAACACTTCCGAATCTGATAGTCCTGAATCAACTGAAGAAACAGAGTACGCAGAATCTACGGTAAAACTTACTGGTATAAATGATGAGTAAGATAATTTGAACTATTTTTAGGTTTTTACTTTTATAATTTTATATTAGGTTTTTAATAAATGATTATTTTATATCTCGTTTTTTATTGTTCTCATCTAATTAAATTTGGTTGTAGTAAATATAATATACCTCATATTAACATATAATATAAGCGTATGAAAGAAAGAAAGAAAGAAACCTCAGCACAAAATAGCACACAAAAACACAATTTACGACAGAGAAAGAAAAGGACTGAAAGAAGTAACAAACGTATACTGACAAGAAGTCTACCTTTTTCATGTTTCTTTTAAGGGTAGTAAGAGGTTACAGCCCGTCATCGTCTGCCTCTATGCTTAAATACATACTTCGCGCCTAAACCACTTGACCGATCTTGATGAAATTTGGTATAGGGATAGGTTAGACCTTGAGAAAGGAGACAGGCTATAAAACTACCAAACTTATTTCTTAAAAAATAAGTACTTAAACTTCAATTAGCACACCGCAGTCCACTGCTTGACATAGGCCTCTCCTAATGTGCGCCTCTGTCCCAGCCACCTTTTTCAGGTCGTCAGTCCATCTGGCTAGAGGGTGTCCTACCTTCCGCTTGCCTTCTCGCGGTCTCCACTCTAGGACTCGTCTGCTCCAACGGCCATCGATCCTTCGAAGGACGTGGCCAGCCCATTTCCACTTGAGCTTGCTTATTCTGTGAGCTATGTCGGTAGCTTTGGTTCTGTGTCGGAAGACCACATCTATCCTTCAGAGAAACTCATGGCTCACTTCATAGCCCGTTGCGCGACTTTTAGGTTATGGACTAGCCCTACCATCAGTGTCCACGTTTCAGCGCCGTAAGTCATAACAGGTAGGACGCACTGATCAAAGACCTTTGTTTTCAGGTATTGCGAAGAAGAGAAGACTCGACGTATTTTGCAAAATGCTACGCAACCCAGTTGAATCCTTCAGGTTAGTTCTTTCTCGAAGTTGATTTTACCGAGCTTAAAGCTAAAATCAACTTCGAGAAAGAACTAGCCCAAGTATCCTACATATTTTTGGACAACTTCGAGCGTCGGATGGAATGGGAATCGGTCTCGGTGCAACATGTTCTTTGAATACGTCCTCCAATGCGTTGTTGAATAGTTCGTCGACATGACATACTCCTGTCTCACTCCACGCTGGAAGCCAAAGGGTTTTTCGTCTTCTGGCCTTGAAGCTGGTCTTGGAGCTGGAAGGACATTGTGGCGGTGTCATACAGGCATGTCAGCACCTCGATGTATCGCCAATCACAGGGCATCCAGAACCACTCACGCGGCGGCGGCGCAAAGTGCGCCTCCCCGTACCCGGGGCTAGTTGGGGACACCGAGGTCCCCACAACCCGAAGGGGACCGTCTCAAAAGAGATGGTCCTGTTTCTGGCTGGGTGCGAGAGATATGCTTTCGGCAATCTCACCTCCGGCAACCAAGGACCCTAGACGGCGTGCGTTTTAGTCGGTTCGAGTCCGTCATAACCGCCTCCACCGGCTCTGTGGGGGCGGTATCCGTGGGGATTTTGCGCACGATAAAAAAAATACCAGAACCACCCAGGTTTCGAAAGAGTCGAAGCCTTTTTCGAAGTCCACAAACTTGTATTATAAACAAAGGGGAAACTAGGCTGCGAGAAGGGAAGACCACCAGGCGAGTCAAAAGAGACATAGAGTTAAGACCACCATTTCTGGGCTTAATGAACCCTTTAACTATGACTATATAGAAACTGACGCAACAGGGAAAAGGAACATTATTTTTTTGAAAAAACCCACGACGTATAAAAAATAATTCAAAAAATGTTTACTGCATCGCCCCTAGTGAGTTGTCACCGTAACACTTATCTTAGAACATGCACCAATAAAACCCAAACCAATAATATTGAAAACAGCATCAAAATTGGACTAGAATTTTTGGAGAAAATTGGCAACATTGATTTGCATTAAAAATATTTGCAGTAGCGCTCCCTGCTGAGTTGTCATTGTTACACCTATCTAAGAACAAGCTCCAATTAAAGCCGAACCCATAACTGAAAACTGCATCAAAATTAGATTAGTAGTTTCGGAGAAAATGGCATCAGGGATTTGCACAACACACAAACATCCTCTTATCCCAAACGCATATGCGTCTCCGTTCCGTCGTGGGTAAAATAGATAATAAAATTTAAGGTTTACTAATGTTTTCCATAATTTAAAATGCCATAATTTCATATTATGCCATACTGGTATTTGCCATAATTCCATTAGAAATAACGCTTCAGTTGCCATAATCGTGAAATGACATAAAATTACTTTCACTAATTTCATTGGTCATAACTCTTAATCGATCAAGTGTCATAATAATTTAAATTCATAAATGTATTTGCTATATTTTTGGTTTCCAATAATGCCATTTTCCATAACTTTTATTCATCATAATATAAATAAATATAATTTAGTACAAGCGCCTGCAATTTTTATGTTAATGAGTAAGTTAATAATATATTTTTTGCTATTAACATATTCACACTTAAAGTATGAGGGTAAAATAAAATAAGTCTGACATAAATAGACCGTCCTTATTAACATTAGTCGTCAATTCACTATTAGTCCTGTCGAGATGAGTGAAAGTTGTTCACAACTTCAGTGTTTAAAATTACAAAAGGTGGCATTAAATTAAATGTTTACGGACGGAAAAGCTCGACGGAGCCCCTTAGCGTTTCTCCCCTTAGTTTCTCTTCCTCTTATGCCCGTATACCAGAACAATGTTCAGTTGTAAATCGACTCTCATAATGACATTAAAACTATCATCTAGAATACAATCTGTCCTCAGATCTGGTGACAAATTGAGTTTCAGAATTGAATATCGTTCTAGAATACAGTAGTTGCCTAATAACCAGTGCTCTATCCGTCAAAAGGTACACGAGTACCGGCTTGGTTCTACTCAAATTTGTATCATCACAGAAATAGTCGCTGATACCTCTAACACTGCAAAAATGCCATTCAATGCTTAGACTACTTTAAACTTTATTGATATAGCCTTAAAGTCCAAATTGTGTGAAAAACTTATTTTTTTCATACACTACACGATACCATTTAATTATAGCTTTTAATATTAGGTCCTTACATACGAAATTGGCGTTTTTCGTACTGGCCACTTTAATCACGATTTTCTCCTCTTTGGTAAGGAATCCCAAATTCAAATTTGTACAGCTATTTACTCATGTATTTGTGCTTCGATGATCGTCATTCATTTGTTTTTTTCTTCTGTTTTTTTCTGTTTGCGTCACTCATTTTACAAAATGGAAAACTTAAAATATCGCATTATTTACGAATACGAGTTCCGCCGTGGCACTAGTGCTGCGGAAACGACTCGAAGGGTGAATGATGTTTATGGCGGTCATGTTGCAAAAGAAAACACAGTTCGTTTTTGGTTCCAACGTTTTCGTTCTGGAAATTTCGACCTGCAGAACAAGCCCCGTGGACGGCCTGAGACCCAAGTTGATAATGAAGTATTGAAGGCTATTGTGGAAGCGGATCCATCGCAAACCACGTCCGAGTTCGCTGCAGGCTGCGGTGTTAGTGATAAAACTGTTTTAATTCAATTGAAGCAAATTGGGAAGATTAAAAAGCTTGAAAGGTGGGTACCTCACGAATTGACTGAAGGAAACCGGCAAACGCGCGTCAATTGCTGCGTTACATTACTGAACCGGCACAATAATGAAGGTATTTTAAACTGAATCATTACCTGTGATGAAAAATGGATTCTTTACGATAATCGTAAGCGCTCAGCGCAATGGTTGGATCCTGGCCAGCCAGCCAAATCCTGCCCCAAGCGAAAATTAACCCCAATAAAGTTACTTGTGAGCGTTTGGTGGACTAGTGCCGGTATTGTTCATTACAGTTTTCTCAAATCTGGCCAGACTATTACGGCTGATGTCTATTGTCAGCAATTGCAAACAATAATTAATGATTAAACGAACTTACCTTAAGTGATGTTCTATCATAATTATACGAAGGCTTCGTCTGAAGAGATTAGTATACTTGTAGTAGCACGTACCGTGTAGCCATTCATACACTATAGTTGAGAAATGCAAAATAATAAATAAATATTTTAATATTAAGTTAAAAAATAAAAAAAAACATTTTCCCAGATTTATAAATGTACAGCGATCCATAGTATGGCAACACTGTGCGCGCCATTTTCATTTAGTTCAGAGTAAGTATTTTACTATTTTTTGTTTAGCAAAATTTTACTTGGGTTTGGGCAGGGGGGGAGCTAATCTCTTCAGACGAAGCCTTCGTATAATTATGATAGAACATCACTTAAGGTAAGTTCGTTTAATCATTAATTATACTTTGCTTCGTCTTCGAGATTAGTATACTTGTAGATCTTTAGAGTTACCGAGAAAATTTCTAAATGAAAAATAGCTTTCAAATTCATATTTTTCTATAATTGTAATAATTAGGATTGTATGATGAAATAATAACAAAAAAGTAGGTACTATAAGTACCCAGTTTAGTAGTTACTATAGTAGTAGGTAATATAGTAATTCTTGATTTCATTATTAACCAAAAAAAAACCTTTATATTGATTTGACAACCATACTTATCACAAATAGATAAACAACAATCATGTTTTATGATATTTCTCAGATCATTTTTGGTCAATCATTTGAATGTAATATTGACATTGCAAAATTATTTCTTTCCTCGACAATATATAATAGATCTTTGATAGAATCTGGCAAAAACACACTGGATGAACCTGACCATCCAGGGGTTTTCCGTATAAGATTTAGACTCACACCATATTATGAGCAGTGGATGTTGAAGCATGCCTGGTTGAATGAGCAGAAGAATATATTAGTATCAATACCACTTTGATGCAATATTTCTTTTATCCAGCGACTAATAGACTGCGTGCAAACTGGTTTATATGGACTTTTATAACTGATTCTATAAGAACTTCTGATCAACTAATCAGAAGTTCTTAGAGAATCAGTTCTATTTTTATTATCTAGTAATGCATTTACTAGGCATATTTGGGGTTTTTGTTTTAAAAAAGGTATGTTTAATGTGGGTTGCTTTGAGTGGGTTCGTGAGGTTTTAATTAATTCAGGAATCTTAATAATAATTCTATCATCCGGAATTACTTCAATATTTTGCACTTTAAGCAAAATCACTTAAAGTTTGCACTCGGGTGTGCTGTAACAAGTGCCAATCACGTTACAACTTTTTACATAATTTAACCAAACAGATTTCATCATGTGGGTACCAGTCTTCCAAAAAAATTAAAACAGTAGCTGGATTCCAAGTTATATCATATTTTGGAATAGGTGGGCTAGAAACCCTTGAATGGTCTAGTTGCCCCATCCTCAGTACCTATTTTAGTATTAACAATTAACGAAAGTGCCGACCTATATGTGTTTAACATACCACATTAGGCACCACCGTTAAAAAAAATAAAAGAAGGAATCACTTGGAAAATTAACGCTTCATATGGTGCAATATTATGTAATTTGCAAAAATTAAACCACTTTTTAAATGCAACACCATACTGCTTGACTGAATTATCCGAGAGGGAAGCACACAATAACTAAGGCACTTGTTGGGATGCTCCTCCCTGAAAGTGCCGTGCGGATAATTTTGCGGCTATCAAGGTGACTTCGTGTTGAAGTTGCAAATAATAAGACATTTGTATTTATCGTAAATAAAGATCTCGTAAGTTTTTTAAGATGGGAATCCATGGCTGGGTAGGCTAATGAGGAACAACCACTATGCCTTCAGCATTTTCCCATACGATTTTTCGAATCATCTATAAAATAACCGATATTGGCGGGAATGCATAAAAAAATAAATTAGTCCAGTTTAAAGTGAAAGAATTGATGGCTGTAGCACCGGGATCTCGATGAGAAGATACATATTTCTCACATTTTTTATTTAATCTTGTAATGTGGGAAACGTACGCCCCCCATTTTGTTTATATTCGAAATGGTAAGTAGTGTTAAGAAAACGAAGGAGTATTTGACAATCTCGTAAGTCTTTTGCAAACACCATCAAGCCTAAGTATGCCGCTAATATGTCTTAATAATTTATGTGTAGATTATTTTCATTTTCTCTCCATTTCCCGTAACCTCTATCCTTACCACATGCTGCCCCCCATCCCGTTTTGCTGTCATCGGAAAAAAAATCCATACAATAGTTATCATCTCTTAATGAGTTAACAGAACTATTTATGTGGGTCTGGCACCACTTTAAATCGTCATTACGAGACTCGGGTATAGACATATATAACTGTCGTAATCGTCTCTTTATAATAACGCAAGATATTTACACCGTTCAATGTTCTTAGTATATAGCCAACCGTATTGTATGGGCGGGATGAGGCGATTAGGCCAGCTAACCGAGCGAATCGACGAATTGTGCATCGTTTTAATTTTAAGAAACTTTGTTACTTCTGTTTTAATTACAGTCCTTTTGTCTTGAGTCAGACTATATGGTAATTTTTTGTGTCAACAATAAATCCTAGAAACTTACAAACATTACTTGGTATTAGGTCACTTTTGTCATAGTTTATAAGAAAAACCAAAGATTCTAGCATAATTATTGTCTGTTGTATAATATTATGTTCTAAGTTTATATGAGTCAGCAATTAAAGGGAAATCATCTAAATACATTGACGATATGTATCCTAAAGACCTGAGTAACGACTGGTTTCATTTGGCTAAGGAATATATTTTGGAGGATGGTATAAAATCCTTTTTTGGAGTGGAATGAAAATGTATAGTGTACCCCTGTGTAACCCATGATAATATTAGATTATCGTTGGTAATTAAACGCCACCTATTATGAAACGAATATAACCTGCCAGCTGTGGCGGTCTTATAGCATAGGTAGGTACCTCATTTAACGGCGGCGGGTCTGCGGGTGCGCGCGCGAGCGCCCTGTTGGCGGCGTAGGACGTATCCCGTAGCCTGTGGGGCGGTGGCGCGGGGGCTTGGTATCGTCGTGCGTGACTGAGTCGTCGCAGGCATCGGTCTTCTCCCCACTCCCGCCTGCCTCGCTTGTGGAAACGGAGGTCTCACATTTAAAGACCCAGGTTGATTGACTCCAGGCTTAGGATGTGGGTCGTTTTCATTTCAGCTCCCGATTTATTAATGGCTTTCGCTGACTTTAGTGTGTCAGCTAACTTCTCACCAAATAAATGACTGCATCTCTGTTGTAAATAATTGGTCTCTTTTGTCTTTTTTAATTGTAGATGTCACAAAACTTCGGCGAGATAGACTCCTGATATTGAGTATCGCACAACAGTCTCGAGGCGTCAATAAGTGTGGTACTTGATTACGTCAGTGTCCTTGTTTTGGCCAGCAAATATCTTTGTAAAAGCCTGCCCGTTGCTTGGACTCAGTAACTGTATCCTTATTTACTAGCGTTTCTGATAACGTAGCTTTTATCTCCGGGTTCAGGGGCCCCAAATTTTTGGCAGTTTTCGGGTACGAAATATTTACCTAAAAGGTCATTCGTACAATTACAATGTGCTCCCATCGGAAAGCCAGATCTGATTGTATTGGCGAGATGTAGGACCTGTTTTTTGTAGGATTTTCGCCTGGCAGTTCGCGTATGCTCTCGTCTAACGTAACGGAGCACGCTTCCGAAGTCGAAGGTAGATCCTGGGTCGCGTTCAAAGTTTTGTGGAGTACAGGCTTGATTCAGGTGTGGATAATCCAACTGTATTATCCTCATGGATGTCGACACTAACGTCGATTAAGTCTACAGACTCCTCCATTTGATTGTATATAATATTCAGAGAAGAAAAAATAATGTAATATATAATAGTTAGATACCTAAAAAATTTAGGACATATAATTAGAGAATTGAAGGTAACAGGCCTAAAAACCTGTACTCATTCAATTATAGTACCTAGGTTATATATTACCGTTATTACAGTGAGGTAAGCATCCTTATAAGATGAACTCAGCACTGATTTTTAAACACGTAGGTAGGAATATTAAAACAATACAAGGCGATAGTCCCATTAAACTATCCTCATGTATTTTTTTTTTAAATATTCAAATATTCAGAAAAAAAAATGTAGGCAGATACCTATAAAAAATTAGGTCATATAATAATTGAATTGTAGGTAACAGGCCTAAAAAACCTGTACTCATTCAATAATAGTATATGGTAATAGACTACTGTTATTACAGTGAGGTAAGCATCCTTATTAGATGAACTCAGCACTTATTTTTAAATACGTAGGTAGAAATATCAAAACAATACAAGGCGATAGTCCTATTAAACTATCCTCATGTATTTTGTTAAATATTCAATATATTCAGAAAAACAAAATGTAGGCAGATACCTAAAAAAAAATTAGGTCATATAATAATTGAATTGTAGGTAACAGGCCTAAAAACCTGTACTCATTCAATTATAGTATATGGTAATAGATTACCGTTATTACAGTGAGGTAAGCATCCTTATTAGATGAACTCAGCACTGATTTTTAAACACGTAGGTAGGAATAATAAAACAATACAAGGCGATAGTCCCACTAAACTATCCTCATGTATTTTGTTAAATAATGAAGGTAGCACTCTCAATGGAAGTGCACTCAACATAATGTTTAATTAAACAAAGTATCTTCGAGTAAATCATATTTAAAAGCTATAATACTGAAGTAATTACCTTTCTGTAACGACAAACGGAGTATCGGAACCGAGTGTAGACGAATTCGATAACCTTTTTTGACCTCGTTTTTTCAGCATTTTTTCCAATTTACGTAACTTCCTAAGTATGTAATCATCACACTCACTGTCCTTATGCTTACGTTTTGGCGTTTTTATAACGGAATAACACTGAATTTTAAAAGTGAGGTGTCGAACGGCCGAACACTAGAACGCGAATGAAAATGGCGCGCACAGTGTTGCCATAGTATGGATCGCTGTACATTTATAAATCTGGGAAAATGTTTTTTTTTATTTTTTAACTTAATATTAAAATATTTATTTATTATTTTGCATTTCTCAACTATAGTGTATGAATGGCTACACGGTACGTGCTACTACAAGTATACTAATCTCGAAGACGAAGCAAAGTATAATGGAAAAGCTAGCGGCTAAACAACCTAAGTTTGTCAATCGCTCCACGCCACTGCTGTTTCACGACAACGCTAGACCATACACCGCACAACAGACGGGTACCAAATTAGAAGAGCTTCAATTGGAATGTCTAAGACATCCTCCGTACTCCCCGGACCTTGCTCCAACAGATTACCATTTTTTTCGAAATTTGGTCAACTTCTTGCAAGGGAAAAAATTCAACTCTGATGGGGCAGTCCAAATCGCCTTCATAGATTTTATTGATTCCCGTCCGACTGGTTTTTTTTAGTAAAGGGATCAATGAACTACCTATGAGATGGCAAAAGTGCATAGAAAACAATGGTTCATACTTTGATTAATTAAATATATTAAAAATATTCGACTTTTTGTTCCTCCTATACAAAACGCCAATTTCATATGTAAGGACCTAATATATATCATAATACTCAATTCTAAAATTTAAAAAAAAATTGCAGTGGCAGTGATTGACAATTATTAGAATCAAATTCCAGGTTGTGTTCAAAGGTTGTATCGGTAACCACTTAAATCTGTAAATATAATATCTTAGCCTTATCACTGTGGGTACTCAGGAAACTGAAATTTTCTCTCAGTGGTTTAATGTGGTGTGGATCTTTTCTAAAGACTGTTATAAAATAATAAAACATTCTAAATTGTTCTTTCTTTATTTGTTTATATACATAATAAATTATTTTAAATTAATATTAATTAATTAAATACTTTTAAAACAACTTATATTTAATGTCAGATATATTAATACAATCACATAAATAACGAACGCTACCATCGAATATTTTATTTAATATCAAATATCGACAAGCGCCTTTTCATATCACATAGTGAAAAGTACCAGGGCATTTGTATATTCACATCGACTGGCACTATTTAGTGCCACTGGAATTAATGGCGTGAAAATGCAGAGATCAGCTTCCAAAATGTTTTATCTCATCCTCTTTTCGTAATTGGCATTCTCAGGCTTTCTTATAGTCTATATTGGCAACCATTTTCTGATAACGCCACACATATCTGTAGAAAATAAAGAAGTTAATAACGAAATAATCGTAGGTAAGTACAACATGTACTAAAATGTGGCTAGGTGGTAACATTCTTCAAATGGTTTTTTTTTATCGTGCGATAAATCCCCACGGGTACCACCCCCACGGAGCCGGTGGAGGTGGTTATGTCGGACTCGAACCGACTAAAACGCACGCCGTCTTGGGTTCTTGGTTGCCGGAGGTGAGATTGCCAAAAGCATATCTCTCGCACCCCGGCAGATCTTCAAATGGGTGAACATTCATAACACATCGAAACGCTCTGTACTTTAAAAGGTTTAGGCTGGGTTGCACCATCTTACTTTAACATTCACAGTGTTGTTAAAGTACCGGTCAGGTACAAAATAGGTTGCACCATTTGACAACAGTTAATATACCTTCAATGCTTGACGCTAACCGTAACCAGTCACGGTCGGCCAGTTATTGTCATTGTTAACGTTAAATTGAACAAAAAAACTGTCGAAAAGAAGGTGTGTATATTATAAGTATAAAATGAAAAAGTTTGATTTGATATCTCAACTGATCGACATAAGAAATGACAGCTAACGTGTAGTATTACCACAATCAAAAAAACACCCATAAGGAATTTGATGAATAATGTCTCATTTGACTTGCAACCCTGATAACTTTAACCGAGCTACTAAATACACTGGTGCAACACATTTAGCAGAAACCGTAAGAGTCATTGTTACTGTTAATGTTAAATTTGACGTAAATCTCATACTTTAGCAGGTATTATGGTGCAACTAAGCCTTAATAATCTGGTATATCATCGTCATCGAATTGCAGAATTTCGACGTCGTCTGATTATCTGAATGTAGGAGCTTTTAATAATTAAAGCGATTATAATAATTTAGCAATTGAAAATATTGTGTACTCAATTTCTGTATTAGTCTCGTTTTTTTTTTTTTATGATGATTAGTAAATAGGTTTATTTATTATATTTACATAATCATACAAGGTGCTAGAGACAAAATAAACTAAAGAAAATAAGGATATTAATAAAATATTTACATACATAATGCGTCGTGGAATTCCTCCGCATCGTCACCGACCGGTAACGTACCCAGAAGGCTGGCTGCATTGCCACGTTGAATGGCAATGCTTAACCTCTGTGCAAGGTAATAACCAGCCTTCTGGTCACGTGTGGCGTCGATCAGCCGCTTTGCTAGATCTTTATAAAGAAAACGGGCACTTGGGCCCCATGTCCCCAACGTTTCAACCCCAAACGGCTCAAAAACATAATCACCTGTTAAGTTACAGTATTTGCGCCGTTTGAGGTTTTCCGCAGATGCAGCAGCAGCGCCGGCACAGCCTGCTGTGCTTGGAAGATGTGAAGGCGCAAGGGTGTCGACACACGTTGCGTCCCACACCAAAGGCCTACCCATCTTCCAAGGTAGCAACGACATACCATCCGGTCTCTTGCCATCGTCACGCACCAGCCCATTAGGTTCACGAATGGCTGGTACGCCAGCGGTGACAAGAGCACGACGGATAATGTCGTTGATGCAGGCGTGTCGCGATATACGCCCAGCGCTTCTGCTGCATGAAAGGCCATGGTGCCCAAGGCTGTCGACAGCTTCACCGCAGTGGCAACGATGGGGAGAAACGCACGGCGCTCCTAAGCGAAGGCAAGTGGCAAGGCGGAATAGTAGGATTAGTACATTATTATTACACCATTAGTCTCGTAGGATCAGATGGTAGTCACTTCACGGAAAATTTCCAGGTTCTTTAATTAATTAACCAATAATTTCTTAAGTGGCACAAAATCTGTTTCTGCATAGCTAGAGTAAATTTTTGTTATTTGCCAACATTTATAAGAAGTCAAAAAATATTAAGTGATACAAACCTTTTTAACAGGGTCAAATTCGTCTCCCAAATTACAGTGCATCGGTAAAGGTGTTCCAGCCTTACATATGAAGAATCTATTACAGTCTCCAGGGTACGCTAAGGTACCTGAATAACCTAGGGCACAGATCTTTTTAATTTTAGCTTTTTCTATATCTAAATTATGTGTTTGTACTGCAACTAACTCATCAATTGACCCATCAGTAGGAGTGGTATCATCAGTAGGTGTTGTCACTTCAGTAGGGGTGGTATCATCAGTAGGGGTGGTCGCATCAATAGGGGTGGTATCATCAGTTGGCGTGGTATCATCAGTTGGCGTAGTCCAATCAGTAGGTGTGGTATCATCAGTTGGCGTAGTATCATCAGTTGGCGTAGTCCAATCAGTAGGTGTGGTATCATCAGTTGGCGTAGTCCAATCGGTAGGGGTGGTATCATCAGTAGGGGTGGTATCATCAGTTGGCGTAGTCCAATCAGAAGGGGTGGTATCATCAGTTGGGGTGGTATCATCAGTTGGCGTAGTCCAATCGGTAGGGGTGGTATCATCAGTTGGCGTAGTCCAATCAGTAGGGGTGGTACCATCAGTTGGGGTGGTATCATCAGTTGGCGTAGTCCAATCAGTAGGGGTTGTATCATCAGTTGGCGTAGTCCAATCAGTAGGGGTGGTATCATCAGTTGGGGTGATATCATCAGTTGGCGTGGTCCAATCAGTAGGGGTGGTATTATCAGTAGGGGTGGTATTATCAGTAGGGGTGGTATTATCAGTAGGGGTGGTATCATCTGTAGGGGTGGTATCATCAGTAGGGGTGGTATCATCAGTAGGTGTGGTCACTTCAGTAGGGGTGGTATCATCAGCGGGTGGGGTCACTTCAGCAGGGGTGGTATCATCTGCAGGTGTGGTGACTTCAGTAGGGGTGGTATCATCAGCAGGTGGGGTTACTTCAGCAGGGGTGGTATCATCAGCAGGTGGGGTCACTTCAGCAGGGGTGGTATCATCTGCAGGTGTGGTCACTTCAGTAGGGGTGGTATCATCAGCGGGTGGGGTAACTTCAGTAGGGGTGGTATCATCAGCAGGTGGGGTCACTTCAGTAGGGGTGGTATCATCTGCAGGTGTGGTCACTTCAGTAGGGGTAGTATCATCAGCGGGTGGGGTTACTTCAGCAGGGGTGGTATCATCAGCTGGGGTGGTGACTTCAGTAGGGGTGGTATCATCTGCAGGTGTGGTCACTTCAGTAGGGGTGATATCATCAGCAGGTGGGGTCACTTCAGTAGGGGTGGTATCATCAGTAGGTGTTGTCACTTCAGTAGGGGTGGTATCGTCAGTAGGTGTAGTCACTTCAGTAGGGGTGGTATCATCTGTAGGTGTGGTCACTTCAGTAGGGGTGGTATCATCAGTGGGAGTGGTCACTTCAGTAGGGGTGGTATCATCAGTGGGTGTGGTCACTTCAGTAGGGGTGGTATCATCAGCGGGTGGGGTCGCTTCAGCAGGGGTGGTATCATCAGCGGGTGGGGTCACTTCAGCAGGGGTGGTATCATCAGCTGGTGGGGTCACTTCAGCAGGGGTGGTATCATCTGCAGGTGGGGTCACTTCAGCAGGGGTGGTATCTTCTGCAGGTGTGGTCACTTCAGTAGGGGTGGTATCATCAGTGGGTGTAGTCACTTCAGTAGGGGTGGTATCATCTGCAGGTGTGGTCACTTCAGTAGGGGTGGTATCATCTGCAGGTGTGGTCACTTCAGTAGGGGTGGTATCATCAGTGGGTGTAGTCACTTCAGTAGGGGTGGTATCATCTGCAGGTGTGGTCACTTCAGTAGGGGTGGTATCATCTGCAGGTGTGGTCACTTCAGTGGGGGTGGTATCATCTGCAGGTGTGGTCACTTCAGTAGGGGTGGTATCATCAGCGGGTGGGGTTACTTCAGTAGGGGTGGTATCATCAGCAGGTGGGGTTACTTCAGCAGGGGTGGTATCATCAGCGGGTGGGGTCACTTCAGCAGGGGTAGTATCATCAGCTGGTGTGGTGACTTCAGTAGGTGTGGTATCATCTGCAGGTGTGGTCACTTCAGTAGGGGTGGTATCATCTGCAGGTGTGGTCACTTCAGCAGGGGTGGTATCATCAGTGGGTGTAGTCACTTCAGTAGGGGTGGTATCATCTGCAGGTGTGGTCACTTCAGTAGGGGTGGTATCGTCAGTGGGTGTAGTCACTACAGTAGGGGTGGTATCATCTGCAGGTGTGGTCACTTCAGCAGGGGTGGTATCATCAGCGGGTGGGGTCACTTCAGCAGGGGTGGTATCATCAGCAGGTGGGGTTACTTCAGCAGGGGTGGTATCATCAGCGGGTGGGGTCACTTCAGCAGGGGTAGTATCATCAGCTGGTGTGGTGACTTCAGTAGGTGTGGTATCATCTGCAGGTGTGGTCACTTCAGTAGGGGTGGTATCATCTGCAGGTGTGGTCACTTCAGCAGGAGTGGTATCATCTGCGGGTGTGGTCACTTCAGCAGGGGTGGTATCATCAGTGGGTGTAGTCACTTCAGTAGGGGTGGTATCATCAGTGGGTGTAGTCACTTCAGTAGGGGTGGTATCATCTGCAGGTGTGGTCACTTCAGCAGGGGTGGTATCATCAGTGGGTGTAGTCACTTCAGTAGGTGTGGTATCATCTGCAGGTGTGGTCACTTCAGTGGGTGTGGTATCATCTGCAGGTGGGGTTACTTCAGCAGGGGTGGTATCATCAGCGGGTGGGGTCACTTCAGCAGGGGTAGTATCATCAGCTGGTGTGGTGACTTCAGTAGGTGTGGTATCATCTGCAGGTGTGGTCACTTCAGTAGGGGTGGTATCATCTGCAGGTGTGGTCACTTCAGCAGGGGTGGTATCATCAGTGGGTGTAGTCACTTCAGTAGGGGTGGTATCATCTGCAGGTGTGGTCACTTCAGCAGGGGTGGTATCATCAGTGGGTGTAGTCACTTCAGTAGGTGTGGTATCATCTGCAGGTGTGGTCACTTCAGTAGGAGTGGTATCATCAGCGGGTGGGGTCACTTCAGCAGGGGTGGTATCATCAGCGGGTGTGGTCACTTCAGCAGGGGTGGTATCATCAGCGGGTGTGGTCACTTCAGCAGGGGTGGTATCATCAGCTGGTGTGGTGACTTCAGTGGGTGTGGTCACTTCAGTAGGAGTGGTATCATCAGTTGGTGTGGTCACTTCAGTAGGAGTGGTATCATCAGTAGGTGTAGTCACTTCAGTAGGGGTGGTATCATCAGTGGGTGTAGTCACTTCAGTAGGGGTGGTATCATCAGTGGGTGTGGTCACTTCAGTAGGGGTGGTATCATCAGTGGGTGTGGTCACTTCAGTAGGAGTGGTATCATCAGTAGGTGTAGTCACTTCAGTAGGGGTGGTATCATCAGTAGGTGTGGTCACTTCAGTTGGGGTGGTATCATCAGTAGGTGTGGTCACTTCAGTAGGAGTGGTATCATCAGTAGGTGTAGTCACTTCAGTAGGGGTGGAATCATCAGTAGGTGTGGTCACTTCAGTAGGGGTGGTATCATCAGTAGGTGTGGTCACTTCAGTTGGGGTGGTATCATCAGTAGGTGTTGTTACTTCAGTAGGGGTGGTATCATCAGTAGGTGTTGTCACTTCAGTAGGGGTGGTATCATCAGTAGGTGTTGTCACTTCAGTAGGAGTGGTATCATCAGTGGGTGTTGTCACTTCAGTAGGGGTGGTATCATCAGTAGGTGTTGTCACTTCAGTAGGGGTGGTATCATCAGTAGGTGTTGTTACTTCAGTAGGAGTGGTATCATCAGTGGGTGTTGTCACTTCAGTAGGGCTGGTATCATCAGTGGGTGTTGTCACTTCAGTAGGGGTGGTATCATCAGTAGGTGTTGTCACTTCAGTAGGGGTGGTATCATCAGTGGGTGTTGTCACTTCAGTAGGGGTGGTATCATCAGTAGGTGTTGTCACTTCAGTAGGGGTGGTATCATCAGTAGGTGTTGTTATTTCAGTAGGAGTGGTATCATCAGTGGGTGTTGTCACTTCAGTAGGGGTGGTATCATCAGTGGGTGTTGTCACTTCAGTAGGGGTGGTATCATCAGTAGGTGTTGTCACTTCAGTAGGGGTGGTATCATCAGTAGGTGTTGTTATTTCAGTAGGAGTGGTATCATCAGTGGGTGTTGTCACTTCAGTAGGGGTGGTATCATCAGTGGGTGTTGTCACTTCAGTAGGGGTGGTATCATCAGTAGGTGTTGTCACTTCAGTAGGGGTGGTATCATCAGTAGGTGTTGTTATTTCAGTAGGAGTGGTATCATCAGTGGGTGTTGTCACTTCAGTAGGGGTGGTATCATCAGTGGGTGTTGTCACTTCAGTAGGGGTGGTATCATCAGTAGGTGTTGTCACTTCAGTAGGGGTGGTATCATCAGTAGGTGTTGTCACTTCAGTAGGGGTGGTATCATCTGTAGTTTCAGTTGTGAAGGCTTCAGTTGTTGTTGGTGAGCCCGGTGTACAGTTGACCAGTGCTATATGATTGCAAGACTGTAAAAAAAGTTTGGAAGGTGTAAGCTGATGGTAAATAAATATGTCAATTTCTGCTCAAAAGAAGAGCAAAATCTAAATCTTAACGAAGAGCCTGATAGAATAATAGATAAGTGTCTTTTCACCTCTCCTTCATTTCCATCCAAGCATTAATCACAGTTGCATGCAAAGCTTTCACCTTTGAGTGTAGGAACCATTTGGCTGATCTGCCATATTTTCTGCCATCCGACATCCACCACACTTTGGCAATACGAAGCATTGCAGTTAACGTATAACATGTTCTTCGAGGCACGGAAGTACCCAGAACAATAATAAATACACAACGCTATCTAGACCCAAGGGAAACAAAGCTTAACTAGCTTGTGTTATGGAATCTAGAATGCGGATAAACATACTTAGATACTTTTTTGTAAATAAATACATATTATATATAGAAACACCCAGACCAATGCAAATAGACATATTCATTTAAAATAATATTTGCACTGAGCGGGCTTTGAACCCGCTCCCCTGCGTAGATCGTTCACTACCGTCATGCCACACCTTTCTCTGAGTGACTATATTCTTAATTTTATCAACTATGTACGTTCTCAGTCATATTGATAAAAAATAAGGATGAATTTGTTTCTAGAATTGAAATAAGTCCAATCTTAAATCTCGGACCTAAATCGCTAAACATAAAAGGCTCTGGCGAGTACGATTTGTTTTGTAATAATTTTGGTAAATTTGAGATCGTCCACCGCAATAGCACTCTGTGCCCTCTTTAAAATACACCCAAGAAAAATATACTGCACGTTTAGAGCACAATTTAGGTCCAAGATACGAGTATATGGTTTGACCTATACTTTTTTCACACTCAATGCCGTTTTTGAAATTTCCTCATTGATAAATCCAATAACGCTCGACCAAGGAATCGAACCCGGGCCTAATGTATAGAATTTCTTTCGCAAGAACTTAATGATTATTTAAATTATCAAGTGATATTACCTGCAACTCAAAGTCGAACCAGGTACCATCTACACAGGTTAGTTCCACTTTTCGGCCGTGAACACACTGGTAGAATTTGGCGCAATCATATTCATGGGGTAATAAATAGTGGATGGTCCCATCTACTGGACAACCATTAGGGAAGAATTCAATATCAGGTGTTGATGGGGCTTGTGTTGTAGTTGTAGTTGTTGTAGTCGCTTCTGTGGTTGTGGTAGTCGTGGGTTCTGGAGTTGTTGTTGTTGTAGTAGCTTCTGTTGTTGTTGTTGTTGTAGTCGCTTCTGTTGTTGTAGTCGTTGTAGGCTCTGGAGTTGTTGTGGTAGTAGTAGCTTCTGTTGTTGTGGTAGTAGTCGCTTCTGTTGTAGTTGTTGTAGTCACTTCTGTTGTAGTAGTAGTCGTAGGCTCTGGCGTAGTTGTTGTTGTGGTCGTAGGTTCTGATGTTGTTGTAGTTGTTGGAAGTTCTGGAGTTGTAGGAGATGGTGAGCCTGGAGTGCAGTTGACCAATGCTATATGATTGCAGGACTGTAAAAGAAAAGTCATTAAGATATTTATCCTACGGCATGCTGCGGAGAAAACTTTCAACTTTAGACAATTTTTTCGCTCAAACAAAGAGCAGATATTGAAGATTTAATAATGTCATGTCTCCTATAATATATCTTTTAGAATGTATTTTTATAATACTTGGCTTATATGTTTTTGAAGTGATAGGCAGAAGTGTACTGTAATTCCAGTCACACATTAAGGGTGAGTTTATTGATATCGCCGGTACTTTTTCCAGACACAAAGTTGATTTTGACTGTTTCTCCAATAAAAAATTCAATACCGAGCGATAGCATTTGAACCCGGGCCCTAACTCACAAAATTTCTATTAGTGATCACTGTATAATATAAACATATAAATATTTGAGTCATATTACCTGCAATTCATAGTCGAACCAAGTTCCAGGTACACAGCTTAGTTCCACTTTTCGACCATGAACACACTGATAGAATTTGGCACAATCATATTCATGGGGCAGTAAATAGTGGATGGTCCCATCAACTGGACAGCCATTAGGGAAGAAATCAATATCAGGTGTTGATGGGGCTTGTGTGGTTGTTGTTGTTGTAGTGGCTTCTGTAGTTGTTGTTGTTGTAGGCTCTGTAGTTGTTGTAGTCGTAGTAGGTACCGGTGTTGTTGTTGTAGTCGTAGGTACCGGTGTTGTTGTAGTTGTAGTTGTAGTTGTAGTAGGTACCGGTGTTGTTGTAGTCGTAGTAGGTACCGGTGTTGTTGTAGTGGTCGTAGGTACCGGTGTTGTAGTAGTGGTCGTAGGTACCGGTGTAGTAGTAGAAGTTGTAAATGCAGCTTCTGTTGTTGAAGTTGGCGGGCGTGAAACACCGGGTGTGCAGTTTACCAGAGGTATATGGTTGCAAGTCTGTAAAAAAATAACGGTTATATTAGTTTTATCTTATAAACAGATATTTTCTTCTTTCTTTCTTTATATTCAGTATCGGGTATATTATTTCAAACGTGATTTTCATATTTTTAAGGAAGTGTCTACTCGTACAAATAATCAGACGAATGATTTTGATCCATTTTAAATCGATTATTAAACCTGTTTAGAGAGTAATAAACCTTTTTAGGGGTCTCAACATATTCAATAAGCTATGATGATGACGGTATACTATTATAGCAACGGTATCCGACGTTATATAAAAAAAGTTTATAGATAAAAGAGTTCATGATTGATGCGACTAAGAGATAGGACTGTTCTCCATCCGACAGTAAGCATACAGCCCATGAATGCGCGCTTGTCGGTAATAGTCTCACGCTCTATAACATGGGACCGAAAATCATAGTTGGCGAAATTTGGGTGTTATTAGACCTCTGCCTACCGTTTCGGGGATTTACGTAAGTTTACGTATGTATATAATTTTGTAACTTTACCTGCAGATAGTAGTCGAACCAGGTGTTACGTTGACAGTCCCTTTCAACTCTCTCGCCGCGGACGCAGTGATAGTATTTGGCACAATCGTAGCTATGTGGCAATAGGTAGTGGATATGTATATCAACTGGACAGCCATTGGGTAGGAAATCAATAGGCGTTGATGGCCCTTGCGTTGTTGTTGATGGAACTTGCGTTGTTGTTGATGGAACTTGTGTTGTTGTTGTAGTCGTTGGAACTGGTGTAGTAGTCGTTGTAGTACTAGTAGTTGTTGTTGGGGTGGGGGTAGTTGTCGTAGTTGTTGGGACTGGTGTAGTAGTAGTTGTTGGAACTACTGAAGTTGTTTGCGGTGTTGTTGCCACTGCACTACAGTTGGTTAAGAATGGGAAATTGCAGGCCTGTAATGAAAATTTATAACATGTTTTAGGATTAAATGCAGTAGTGACTTAGGAATAAATCTGAATTATAAAAAAATTTCGGTACATCTTAATTTGTGTACAAATTATAATATTACAATTATTCATGTTTTAATTGATTGGGAATTGTACCCATGACCGACATTCCAGTAGGATACTAGACGAACACGTCAAACATAACTGACTGTAACAAAAATAATAGAATAAAGGTATCACCAATGGATTTCGAGGTCAGATGACAGTCGTTTTAAGGAAAATATTAAAGTTTGGCTTAACCCGCAGTTAGTCTGGAAAAAGCGAGCCCCACATCCGAGGTAAAGGCTTTGGATGCGACTGGGCTTAACGTTAAGAACAAGAAAACGTTAAAAAAATAAGATTATAATTACCTGTAATACAAAATCAAAATGTGTCCCAGATGGGCAGCGCATTTCTACTTTGCGGCCATGAACACATTGGTAAAACCTGCCGCAATCGTACTCGTGTGGCAGCAAACGTTCAACCCTGTAGTCTACTGGACAACCGTTAGGAAGGAAATCTGAGTCAGGCGCCGAAGTTGTTGATGAACTAGTCGTAGTTGGAGCAGGAGTCGTTGTTGTAGTAGTGGTGGTTGTAGTAGTAGTAGTCGTTGTTGGAGCAGGAGTCGTTGTTGTTGTAGTAGTCGTAGTTGGTGCAACAGTTGTTGTTGAAGTAGTCAATGGAGCACCAGTTGATGGTGTTGCACCCGGCGTGCAATCGGCAAGGAAAGGAAAATTGCATATCTGCAAACGAAAAAAAAATCTAATTATACACAGATCAGAAAAAGACAACATTCACAGACGACAAAAAGTAATTGGTTCAAACTCCTTGGTGACGAAAAAAGAATAAAAGTATCACCTTCCCATCTCATCCGAAGGGTGTCGTAAGACGATATTACGGCCTATTTTTTTCATAGCTGTATGGTTCCCGGCAGAATAGAATTTGTGCAACCCCATCTCTTCCCAATCGGTATCGCAGAAGGCGACTAAGGGATAGGGCTGTTTAACATCCGACAGATATATACAGCACAGACTCAGCCTCAAATACATGGCTCGAGTTAACAATAGTGCCCGGAATACGGCAATAGGCTCACTCCCTATTCCATGGGACCGAATACAATTATTGGTGAAATGAGGGTGTTAAATCAACTCGGCCTAACCCTCCGGGGTAAAGGCGTGATTGTAAGTACCTATGTATTTTTTTTTTCGGAAAACTTGAAATAAAATCCTGTATCAAGCCGTCAGGCTGGCGTGGGGGCAGGAGGCTAAAGAGGTGGGGCAGAGGCCTATGTCCAGCAATGGACTGTCATAGGCACATTGATTAATTGACTCATAATAACATTTATATAATCTAATGAGATCAAATGCAATTTGAGATCATCCATACTAATATTATAAATGCGAAAGTAGCTCTGTCTGTCTGTCTGTTACGCTTTCACGCTTAAATCAATTAATCGATTTTGATGAAATTTGGAATAGAGGTAGATTAGGCCTTGAGAGGCGGAGTGGCGGGTAAAAGCTAGTTATCAATATGTAAGTAAGTATAAGTATACAATGCTTATTTCCAAATTACTGTAAATTAAGTATTTAATAATGTAAATGAATTTATCTTTTTGATAGTAATAGTGACTATTCGATTGCTTTTAAGTAGTGTCTTGAATGTGTGATTAGATGTAATCAATATTAATTCAAAAACGAACCGCATAACAGAGTATAACATAAAATCAATTGTTTTTGATAAAGTTCGAAACATTTTCCTGTTTATTCACTATGCTTTTGTTAATCTTTTGGATTATATCTTTCTGTTTGCTCTCTGTGGCGTAACGGTAGTGCAATTATTTGTATACTTGAATGATACCGGGTGTAAGGGAAACGCTCCCGAAGCCAAAAACCCCTCCTTTCGATGCTATATCGGTATCGAAAGGAGGCGCGGGAGCAGGGACGGGAACCCGAGCCCGAAGAAATTCGGGCTGTGAGGTCTCAGCTCCACAGGGACATCGTAGCGTAATGGGAACTACGACTTGGGTGATCAAGCCTAGGGAACGTCGTAATTGCGGCGGTAAAACCCATCATGGAGGAGTGGCTAGAGAGGCTACACGGCAGCCTCTCGTACCGGCTGACGCAGGTGATTACCGGACACGGGTGTTTCGGGAGTTACCTGTGTCGGATGGAGGAGCCAACGTCCGAGTGCCATCACTGTGATGCGAGCGAGAACACAGAGCTGCACACGCTGACCGAGTGCCCAGCGTGGGACACACCGAGTGGAAAACCCCTAGTAGTACTCCAGGGACATAACAAATTGGCATGAAATTATCTTCTCCCAGTGTGCTGCCACCTGTATGGCGTTCTCGGAGGCGCACATAAGGTCCTGCAGTGTACATGTGTATGGGCAATTAGCACATGTCAACAGATGGGCCATTGTCTGTGGAGTACCTCCACATTCACATCGCAGGTCCGCCCCCTCCGAGAGCCCCCATCTGGCCCGGCATTCCTTGCTTCGGCCAACCCAGGGGATTTACGGACGTAAGTATATTAATGGATGGTATTTATGGCAGTCGTTATGAGTAGTTGGAGCCCTGGAAAGTCCGACAACTAGTCCAACTACAGATATTCGAGTATCGTAGTGAGATTGAAAAACCAACTGAGTTGGAAGAGGGTCAGAGAATGATTATGTATAGAATGATGTAGAGAATAGAGAGAAGTAGTAATTTTATCATTCAATATGTTTCTTGCGGATATTGATTTTGACATAGATACTAAATTTTACGATAAATTATAAATACAGACAAATGTTAATACTTATCTGATAAAATGTTACTACACTGTTGATGTATTTCTTAATGATAAATAGGTACATTTTATAATATTATTATTGATCTCTCAATCTGAAATTTTTAAGCAGTTAGTATGCACATTTTTTTGATTTTAACATATTTAGGCCGCTTCTCACAATCCGTAATTTAACAGACGCGTGCACGATTTCGCGGGCCACGCACCATGGAAAGAGACTCGTCCGTGATACTGCAGATAATTTCTCACGGACGCGGACACAGATAGGGACACATTTACTATGAAATGCGTCCGTATCTGTATATGAAATAATTGGTTATCGCGGTGGACGCGAGGCGGGCCACAAACCGCGGCGCAGAAAATTTGAGAATCGCGACAACCGCGGCTGATGCGGTTCAAAACCGCTCCGTGAGTTCTTAGCACGTGGTCTCGAGTCTTTAGGTGCCGGGTTGTAAGCTGGCTCATGATAAGACATTTCCCTCGCACCCCGGCTAACCTAGAGTCATCTCCAGTTTCAAAATGGCTGTAACTGCGGGGACCATGTTGTTTCTATTTTGTCACTCCAGTCTGCTTCTGTTAAGGTAACTCAAACTCTCACCCCCCAGGCCTGTGCTCATGGAGGAAACACTTTATCATCACATCGCTCTCCATAGGCAGAGAATTCTCGTACATTTCGACTGAAAACGGTGCACAAGCTCAAACTGTGGAATGAACTCCCTACTATAGGTTTCCCAAGCGACTACAATATGGGGTTCTTCAAGAAGGGCATTAGAAGGTTTTGTCTGAGCAATACGACTGTAACACTCCTGACCTTCGATTCTACTAAAGCTAAAGCATTCTGGTGCCGCAGTCACTGCAAAAATGACATTAAATTTTAGACTTTATTTCTATACGCCTATAGTCTAAAACGAAATGCAAACAGTTTCATTACACTTTTTCAATTACTCTGCAAAAAGTCATTTCATTTGGAACTTTAACAGCATCGAATTAAAGCCTGTTATTTAATGCCGTTTCTTGTATTGGCGGTGGCACCACAATGGTTTGATTTTAGCAAAATCGAGGCCCTGGTGTTGCATACGTCCATAGGGCACGGAAACCACTTTATATATCACCTTAGTGGTATAAAACAAACAGGCCGATCCTCAGAGTTCATGCAGGTTAATGCTGGCGTGTCTCAGGGGTCCGTCTTATCGCCCACTCTCTTTCTTCTGCATCCATACTAATATTATAAATGCGAAAGTAACTCTGTCTGTCTGTCTGTCTGTGTGTTACGCTTTCACGCCTAAACCACTGAACCTATTTTAATGAAATTTGGTATAGGGGTAGATTAAACCATGAGAACGGACATAGGCTATGTTTGGTAGCGATAACCGACATCCACGCGGGCGGAGCCGTGGGCAAAAGCTAGTATAAAATAAGGCAGTATTTGCTATGCAGATTACAGCACTCTACATGAGCAGTGACTTGTCGTTGAGCTCGATCGGATTCTGATTTGCATTTCCCAATGGGGATCAGAGAATCTGGTCGAGTTCAATGACAAAAAAACAAGCGTGCACAGCCAATACCTCCCCGTTCCTTTCTCTCCCTACTTTCCAGAATACACCGCCGGCTCTACAGGACTACATTAATATGCTCGTTGCCTCTCTGGCTGTTTTCTACCACCGCTACCACGGCGCGTGTTCTGAGGAGTTATTTCAACTGATCCCATCTTCTCCCTTCCTATCCAGAAAAACACGTGCGGGTCTGCAGTGCCATTCATACACGGTGGAATCAATACCATCTCGCACTAATAGGTTTGAGGGCTCTTTCCTCTGCCGCACGATAAAGAGCTGGAATTCCCTCCTCTTACAGTCCCGGGTTCTTCAAGCGGGGCGTGAAAAGGCATATAACAAGGCCGTCAAGTTAGGGACCACCATTTTACGTTCAATAGCATCGAGACTGGTGGTCTGTGTCTTCTGGACTGCACGTCAGCTTTATTGCCATCTTGCGGGGTGCAGTCAATTGACAAACCAAATATAAAAAAAGATAAAAACATGCATACCTGATTCGGGAAGTCAAAATGTGTCCCCGAAGCGCATCGCCTTTCTACCAGTCGGCCATTAGCACACTGGTAGAATCTTGCGCAGTCTGTCTCGTGGGGCAGCAGGAGTTCTACTGAGAAGTCGGACGGACATCCGTTCGGCAGGAACTGTGCTGAAGACGCAGCTATCAGTGTTAGACATATTATGGCTTTGTACATATCTGAAATTAAGAAAAGTACTGTTATAATTACTACCATTAAAATTATCAAAAGTGTCAGTAGCTTGGTGATTGTGGCGGCGACGCAAAGTGCGCCTCCCCGTACCCGGGCTAGATGGGGACACTATGGTCCCCACAACCCGAAGGGGGCCATCTCGATGGAGATGGTCCTGAGTCTGCCGGGGTGTGAGAGATATGCTTTCGGCAATCTCACCTTCGGCAACCAAAGACCCAAGACGGCGTGCGTTTTAGTCGGTTCGAGTCCGACATAACCACCTCCACCGGCTTCGGAGGGTGGTATCCATGGGGATTTTTCGCACGATAAAAAAAGTAGCTTGGTGAGGAGGTAGCCTTATGATTGAGAGGACCAAGACTCAAATCCTGGCCCACCATTCTACTAAAGCTAAACCACTGTGATGCCATAAGTCAGCGCAAAAAATGACATTAAATTTTAGACTTTATTTCTATACTTCTAAAGTCCAAAATGAAATGAAAATAGTTTCATGACACTTTTTGCTTCACTCTGTAAAAAGTATTTTCATTTTTAACTTTAAAGAACTTTGAACTTTGAGGTCTATTATTTAATGACGTTGTTTTGCCGTTGCTGTGGCAAGACTATGGCTTGACTTAGAATCGAGGCCCTGGTCATTACACTTTCGGACAGCCTCTGTGGCGTGGCGGTAGTGAACGTAACTGCTGCAGAAGGTGCGGGTTTGATTCACGCTCATTTATGTACATGAATCAATATATTGGTTTGCATTGGTTTGGCTGCCTCGGAGAGCCCTTTAAGCCGTCGGTCCCAGTCACTATTCGAACTAATCCCAGTAGCAACCAAAGCTTCCAGCTTGGAGTCTGGGGCCCGCTTTACCAGTCTAACTGCGGATTTTGCTAAACTTCGATATTTTCCATGAAGCGATTGCCATCTGCCGTCCACAACCCAAAGGCGATATCGAAGCATTGCAGTTAGACCAGTTGTTGCAAATTTTAGGCCCCCAACTACCAGTAACGACTGTCATAAATGTTTTCGTATGGCAAACGGGACCGACGGCTTAACGTGCTCTACAAGGCACGACCAGTCCAATGCAAAAACCCATATTCATGCATACAAATATTTGCACTGAGTGGGGATCGAAGGCGGGCTTTTTGCGTAGCGGTCACGTTCACTACCGCTACACCATATGGCTTGTCGTCTCGGGTACTTCCACTTTGCCCCACCAAGCGTCCCCATTGGTGGGGCAAAGTCGGCTATTAATGGCCGGGACCGACTTTTGCGTTCACCCATCCAAATAAGTAGCTTAACCCACTGATTGTTTATCGAGCAGTGAGCGAACCAGGCCACGGGCGCTTCAAGGGGCACTGATGTACAGCCAGTGTCAGAAATATCTAGACTAGGAAGTCTCAAAATGATCTTAAAACCAAAGTATTAGGTGCAAATCAAATTGTTTTATTATTGATTTAAATTGTGTTATTGTCCGAACCAAAGGTGTGTATCAAATATTAGAAGAATCCGTCAACATGAAGGGGGGTAACCAGGGTATTAAGACCATTTTGAGCACTTTATTCATCAAGAACTGTTTGATGCTGACGCACATACGGATATCCGTGGGGATAAACCGCACTGCGGTGCGAAAGCACGAAGAAAAGAGATTACTTTTATGTCTGATATAGGTTCCATGGTTTTGCGGGAACGGATTCGGAATCATTTGAGCTTTTAGAAAGTAATTGAGTGACAAATATCCAAACAACTTTACAAATTTTCACTTAAATAGGTACTTAATAACTTTTGGTAGGTGTTTCTTATTTTTTGTTATGAGTTTTGCTATTATTGTAATGGCCCAGTGCTTCAATGTTAATCTACAATATAAAAATGAATCGCTAAATGTGTTGGTAAGCGCATAACTCAACAACGCCTGGACCAATTTGGCCAATTCTTTTTATTTTAATTTTAGTGGTTTTTACGGCGAGAAAAATTTGAATAATTGCCGGGAAACGACATCCACGCGGGCGGAGCCACGGGCAAAAGCTAGTTATAAATAAATATAAATAGAGGACTAATATTATTTAATGATTAGTACATTAATCTAATTATTACTAGCTCACCCGGCGAACTTCGTACCGCCAATTTTATCCCACGCGTCAGATCCCGTTCCCACTGCACCCTCCACTATGTTAAGCACATATTATATTAATAAACCTTCCTCTTGATTCACTCTATCTAAATATTAAAAGAAACCGCAGCAAAATCTGTGGCGTAGTTTTGAAGATAGAAGCATACATAGGGACATAGCGACTTTGCTATATAACATGTAGTGATTAGGCAGGTACAGGATGAATATGATGGAACCTAATGTATTACTAGTATTATGTAGTACTTTCTATATAATGCTGACCCATATTGCAATACAATAAATCGTAATTTGATTAAATATGTAATAGTTTAATTGTTTAGTTTAGTTATGTGTGTATTTATCGCAGGTTTATAAGTGCCCGGTTAATGGCAATAGGCTCGCCACCTATTACATTGGGACCTAAACATAAACTGGCGAAATGTGGGTGCTAGCACCTCTGCCTACCCTTTCGGGGAATATAGGCGTGAGTTTATGTTTTTTTTATGTTTAGTGTAATTACTTTGCTTTTTTTATTCACATTTTCTTTTTAATTGTTTACTTAACTAACTATTGTATTCAATAATATACTTAGTTTAAAAGAAAATCTAAAATAAATTCCAATTAATTTTATAACACAAATTAATAATTTCAGTTCAGTCTGAAAAATTATTAGCTACCTACCTATTATATTTTTTAATTTACTGTATTTACCGCGTATTATACTTTATACCTAATTAATTAAGTATATTTATTTATTAAATTATTATTTTTTGCACTATATAAAAAAATCTATTAAAAAAAATTGAACAAAACAATTCATCACGGATTTATTCATCACATTTATTTAAATCACTATTTAATTTAAAATAAAAACAATAAACACTTACCAATAAAAGGATTAGCCATTTATTAATAAATCACTTTAATCATTGAAACTAACACTTTCGATTTCGGGCAAAGTTAAAAAACTATATCAAACTCCCGATTTATAAGTGCGAGCTGATCTTTTCACCGGCCTAATAACTTTTCAGTAATGAACAACTTACTACTAGTAGCGGCAAATTTATCTACATACTACCTAATTTATATCGTTAGATCTAGAATACGTCACATCAGTATTTTATTAATAATAATAATACATTAATTATCAGATAACAAAACTTTTGTTGTCGCCGAAACTCACAGTGTTAACTTTTGTTATAGATTTGTAATCTGTCATGTAGTTTTATGAATTATAATTTAATTTTATGGACTGCTGAGACGAGGTCTCGGGTTCGATCCCAGGTTTACCATGGCACACACCAATGACTTTTCGAAGTTATGTGTGTATTTATAGCAGGTTTATAAGTGCCTGGTTAATGGCAATAGGCTCGCCACCTATTACATTGGGACCTAAACATAAACTGGCGAAATGTGGGTGCTAGCACCTCTGCCTACCCCTTCGGGGAATACAGGCGTGAGTTTATGTTATGTTTATGTTACATGAAATGTATTTTCGTATTTAATAGTTGTTTTTTTATATTGGATTTAATGCAATTAACAAAATAATAATGTTGTTTTTGATCACGTAGGATATAAAATACATATATACTTCTTCTCATTTTTCTTCGTTTCCGAAGCTTTCAGCTTGGAGTCGGGCTCCGCTTTACCAGTCTTACTGCGAAATTGGCTAAACTTCGATATTTTCTGTGAAGCGTTTGCCATCTGACCTCCACAACCCAAAGGCGATATCGAAGCATTGCGGCTAGACCAGTTGTTGGACTTTTGAGGGCTCCAATTACCCGTAACGACTGCCATAGATGATCGTATGGCAACCTACGGCTTAACGTGCTCTCTGAGGCACGACGAGATCAATGCAAACACCCATAGTCATGCATAGAAAATCCTATACCAAATCTACCCCACTGGTCGCACTGTAAAAGCGATGTAAACGATGAAGAACATTTTCTAGTTTTGTATATACGTACTGTTTCTTTTTTATTATTATTCGCGTGATTCACGCTTTTATGATGGCAAATCTGCTGGGACTTCAAGTCAATTGATAGAACCGACGCACTATTCGGCCCGAGGAGGGCCAGACCGAAAGGCCCTGGGTCAGTCTGGGTGCGAGGGATATGCGTCGAAGATAACCTCACCTTCGGCCTAATACGACGACCCATGGATGGCGTGCGGCTTTAGTCAGTTCGAGTCCGACATAAACTCCCCCTCCCGCACGAAAAAGAAACGCATACATAATATAACATAACATAAACTCACGCCTGTATTCCCCGAAGGGGTTGGCAGAGGTGCTAGCACCCACATTTCGCCAGTTTATGTTTAGGTCCCAATGTAATTAATAGGTGGCGAGCCTATTGCCCATTAACCGGGCCCTTATAAACCTGCGATAAATCCACACATAACTTCGAAAAGCATCGACAAGTCATTGGTGTGTGCCATGGTAAACCTGGGATCGAACCCGAGACCTCGTCTCAGCAGTCCATTACCCATACCACTAGGCTACCGCAGATTCTTATTATTATTACCGCGGATATTGCTGAGAAAGATCACTCCTTGAATCTTGACTGATACAGTGTTTCCACTTATCCGGAGCCTCCTCAGATAGACTGAGGCTCCTTGCTATCACACTATTTACTAAAATGACCAACAAAGACGGTTTCTGTGAACCTCACTCTCCACATTTCGGTCATCTCTAAGTCTAGATTCTACAAAAAAAAACAGATATTCAATTTGGTTGAACACTAAAATGATAAGATAACGATTTCATTGTATCAATCTCTACACATTTCATAGAATTAATCGACAATTACTGAACAATACTAACGATAAGATAGTAATCAGTAATCACAGAAGATATAACGATTTCACTGTGTCAATCTCTACTTATAGACACATGTCGTGAAGACTGAATGAGATATTAAGAACTACCTTCTGTGCCTCTAATATGTTTTCGAAGTAATCGCTAGTACTCTGATTTAGCGACCATGTATAGACCTCTCCTTTCTTTCACAGGACTGCTAGAACTAAGCGTTTCAGTGACTCATCCCTATGCCGCACCATTAAGACCCAGAACTCCCTGCCAGCTCACATGTTACCTTCTTCCTACAGTCCCGGGTCCGTTAAGAGAGGCGTGAAAAGGCATCTGAGGTCGTCAAGCTGAGTGCCACCATTGGTACATGTTTACGATGGTGACCGTTTTTCGGAGACTTTGCCTTTAGGCAAAGCGTAAGCAAAGTTATGTTATGATGGTAACATCAGGCGAAGTGAAGTCAAAATGACGTCTCTTTCATAAGAAAAGACATCGATTGGAAGCTATCCACGAAGCTACACACACACTGACCAGCAGAGGGCACAGTGGAGAGCAGGCAAGGAGTGGAGGGTAACCCAATTAGGTCGGCGTAGTGAGGCAGTGCCTCGACACACTCTTCTGCTTTCTGGTGCAAGATGGGACACTGTGCCTTCCACACTTGAAGGGCTCATCTCAAAGCTATAGATAGGACAGAATCAATTGATGTGCTAGGGAAATGCCTTACATTTAGAGTAACCTTACACCCTGGTATTGGAGATACGAGACATAACCAACCCTGCTGGTCATAACAAAAAAAAATATTTTGTACATAAATTACAATATTAACCACTACGAGTACTTATTATAAAGCAAAGTCACATTCCACGTCTGTTCGTCTCTATATCCCTATATCGTTAAAACTACGCAACGGATTTTGTTGCGGTTTCGCAGACTTAGGCCAGAAGAGTCTTCATCCCAATAGATGTCAAGGTGGTGCCAGTGCAATGTTAAAACCAAGTTTATTGAGCTGCAACCTTTGTCCCCCGGCCGCCATTCTGAAAAAAGAGATACGACCTGTCTAAATTGTGTCGAGTTGAATCGCACCTACGAGTTATTTGATTTCTGATTATCGGGAAACGATGTACCTACGCATGTTTAAAAATAGTATTATTATATTATCCATAATATTATCTATATCTAAGCAATCATAATTTGAAAATGCTACCTAAATGAAAATGAAGTACCTAATCACGATATTTGATTTTGCTTTGTTACGATTCCCCACCTTCTTAGATTAGATTTGCTTACTTAGGCTTAGTTGCACCATACTACCTGCCAAAGTAAGAGGTTTACGTCAAACTTTGCACACTTTACACATTAACAGTTACAATTACTCTAACCGTTTTTGCTAAATGTATTGCACCAGTGTATTTGGTAGCTCGGTTAAAGTTATCAGGGTTGCAAGTCAAATAAGACATTATTTACGCCAAATTCCTTGCGGGTATTTTTTTATTGTGGTAATACTACACGTTAGCTGTCATTAGCTGTCAGTTCTTATGTCGATTAGTTGAGGTATCAAAACAAACTCCTTCGTTTTATATTTAAATTATACACCATCTGCGGTAGCCTAGTGGTATGGGTAATGGACTGCTGAGACGAGGTCTCGGATTCGATCCCAGGTTTACCATGGCGCACACCAATGACTTTTCGATGCTTTTCGAAGTTATGTGTGTATTTATCGCAGGTTTATAAGTGCCCGGTTAATGGCAATAGGCTCGCCACTTATTACATTGGCACCTAAACATAAACTGGCGAAATGTGGGTGCTAGCACCTCTGCCTACCCCTTCGGGGAATACAGGCGTGAGTTTATGTTATGTTATGTTTATGTCAAATAGTGCAAAAAGTACTCTGTCAATCTGTTAACGTCACTTTTGCGCGGGAGCACTTCAGTTACTGACACAGAGTATATTGTACCTAATAGAAAGCATGGACAAGTTAGTACATTCTTTGCACGTCTGTGGCGTTAAATAGGGTGCCCTCTGAAAACCAGCGCTGCGCAACTATTATTGGTTGTGCAGCTTTATGCTGAGATGGTGACCTATTTGGCACTAACGTAATTTTTAGTTTTATATTACCTAATTGATCAGTCTAATTTTAAGTATGTGAGTGATTGCCAAATAAATTTCTTTCTTTCTTTCTTTCTTTCAACCTATTTTGTACCTGCCCCGTACTTTAACTGCAAAAATGTTAAAGTAAGATGGTGCAACCCAGCCTTAGATTAAAAATAGGAATGCTATCTAGTACAGTCAACATTAGACCCATATTGAGTAGCAAAGTACTCAAAAAGATTTTAATATCACGCTGACTGTGCATACTTCTAATTTACTAGAATGATGGAGAGCCTCTGTAGCGTGGCGGTAGTGAACGCGGCTGCTACGCAGGAGGTGCGGTTTCGATTCCCGCTCAGTGCAAATATTTGTATGCATGAAGAAGGCTATTTGCATTGGTCTGGGTGTTTCTATGTATAATATGTATGTATTTACAAAAAAAAAACTAAGTATCTAAGTATAAATCGAATACATAGGGAAAAAGAATCTTCTCGGGCGGGACTCGAACCCGCAGTCTTTCCCTTACAGGGGGAATGCCTGACCAATTCGGCTACCGAGACACGCCCGATATGATTCAAATTTCCCATCTCATACGTCTTTGAGGCGACGTGGCGTCATCTACCGATTTTCTTACGAACTATCGGAATCAATGAATGATGTTACAATCATTTTTAAACATTGATTTTTGATAACTGCGCCCAAACAATTGAAGGAATTTTTATAGCATTAAGTATGCTAACTATACAAATCGAATACATAGGGAAAAGGGGTAGCCGAATTGGTCAGGCATTCCCCCTGTAAGGGAAAGACTGCGGGTTCGAGTCCCGCCCGAGAAGATTCTTTTTCCCTATGTATTCGATTTGTATAGTTAGCATACTTAATGCTATAAAAATTCCTTCAATTATCTAAGTATATTTATCAGCATTCTAGATTCCATTACACAAGCTAGTTAAGCTATGCTTACCATGGGTCTAGATAGCGTTGTGTAGAATATTGTGATATATTTATTATTATTATTATTCATATTCTACCGTCCGTGGTACATACGCAAATATTAGTATCTTGGTATTCAATTATAACAATTAATTATATAATCGATTAGATTTGATTTTGGATTTCATTTTATTAGATTATTTATGTTTTTCCAAATTGTTTAATTAGTCGTGTTGAAAAATTACACGCTCGCATTTGTAGCAATATAATCGATTTCAATTTCATTGATATGTATCAGTAATCGGTAATCAGATTCATCAATCTCACGCAATCAATGATGGATAAATGTTTAGAGGTGCGAGTATCATTTCTAATCGTAAGTCCAAAGTACTAGAATTGCACCTTTAAAATAGTCACTATAATGGTTGATTTTCTATGCAAAAAACATATACACCTTGGAAAACAAAGAAGGCAGAGCGCTGCGTGAAAGCACGAGACGGAAAACCCATGCCTTCAATAATTGCACCCACTGTAACTGTAGTTAAACAGCCCATTCTATAACGCAGTCAAACTTTTCAACAACCTTCCTTTGGATATAAAGAGCGCTGTATACCGGGTGTAAGGTGAACGCTCTGAAAGCCGAAACCCCTAGTAGTACTCCAGGTACATAACACATTGGCATAAAAATAAAATCGATTTGGACAAAAAAAAATATTTTCGTTTTTTTTTTAAGGTAATTTGTAGATACGTAGATACTGAATGCTTACTACCGCCATAACACACACACACACAATCACACACGCACACACACACACAGACACAGACACACACACACACACAGACACACACACACACACATACTAATCTTCCTCACTTGTAATCCTTTTTTTTTATTATTATTATTTAGTTGCTCACTTTCTGTGTATATTCTTGTCTGCATAAACGAAAATAATAAAATAACATAAATTTAAGAAATTGCCCTATTGCATGTACGTTAATATAAATGGTACATAACAATCAAAATATATCAATCATGGAAGGAGTGGGACCTGGTGACCTGAAACACAGGCTGCGAGCCTAGCTTAGGCACCAGTCCCCTACAATATAATACATATTATGAATATTACCTACTTTGTAACCTAGCATTTAAACTGTGACATATATGTTTATTGTGGTGAGAAATAAAAATATATTCATTCATTCAAATATATTCATTCATTCATTCATTCATTCATATATTCATTCATTCATTCATTCATTTCATAAAAAACTCCACTACAAAAGAGCACGCGCTTGGCGCTAGTTGTTTTTTCTTTGTAGTGATGTTATTTTTATGAAATTACTGTTTCATTTAGCTTTACTAACACGATGGAGAGTAAATAATGCAAAATAATAAATAAAAAAAATTAAAAAAAAAACGAAATTTTTTTTTTTGTGCAAATCGATTTTATTTTTATGCCAATGTGTTATGTACCTGGAGTACTATTTGGGGTTTTCGGAGCGTTCCTCTTACACCCGGTATACGAAGGAGTTTGAAACCCTATTAAAGGCTTTTCTTGTTGAGAGGTGTTTCTTAGGTGCAGAGTATACCTGCTAGAACCTAGCGTTTCAGTGACTCATTCCTATGCCGCACCATTAAGACCTGGAACTCCCTGCCAGCTCACGTGTTTCCTTCTTCCTACAGTCCCCGGTCTTTTAAGCGGGGCGTGAAAAGGCATCTAATGAGGCCGTCAAGCTGAGTGCCACCCCTGTTAACATGGTAAATGTTTACGATGGTGACCCTCTTTCCGAGACTTTGCCTTTAGCTTAACATCAGGCGAGGTGAAGTCAAATTGACGTGTCCAGTATAAAAAAAAATCTATAACGCAGTCAAACTTTTCAACAGCCTCCCTTTGGATGTAAAGAGCGCTGTGTATACGAAGAAGTTTGAAACCCTATTACGGGCTTTTCTTGTTGAGAGCTGTTTCTTTGCGGTTGAAATGACATAGGTATTATTTAGGATGCATGCAAGGATATTTTTTTTCTTTATTTGGTTTGTTGTTTTTAGTTTTTTTGCATCTATAATTAATTGTAAAAGCATCTGTAGCTTAGTGGTTAAGGAGTCGGCCTCACGATCGAGAGGTCTCGGGTTCGAATCCTGGCCATTACACTACCGACGTGAACCCACTCCTAGCACAAGCAATTAAGCAATACATGTAACATTGAGAAATAAATGAATATAATAAATAAATAAATAAATAAGTATTCCCCAACATTGTACACAACGCTATCTAGACCCATGGTAAGCTTTTATAGCTTGTGTTATGGAATCTAGAATGCGGATAAACATACCAATATACTTTTTTTTTTGTAAATACATACATAGAAACACCCAGACCAATGCAAATAGCCATATTCATGCATACAAATATTTGCACTGAGCGGGAATCGAACGCGCGCCTCCTGCGTGGCAGTCGCGTGCACTACCGCCACGCCACAGAGGCTGTCAAATATGAATATGAATATTAACGAATAATTGCACTGAGCGCGAATTTAACCCGCGCCTTCTGCGTAGTTGGTATTGGCGCAATATGTGTGCTTTCACACAGTCCATCCATCTCTTTTTAAGTCTTCCTCTCCTTGTGTCGTCGTCCACTTCCGTCCGTCCATAAGACATTACTTTCATCAAGGCGTAGGCATTACATATCTAAACCAGTACAGTCAGCATCAGAAAGATGTTGACGGACAAAGTGCTCAAAATAATTTAGTTTTTTACCCTCTTCCAGTTGACCGATTGTTCTGATATTTCGTTATTCATTTGGTTTAGTTCATTTATTTGGTACTAGCTTTTGCCCGCGGCTGCGCCCGCGTGAATGTCGGTTATCGCAACCAAACATAGCCTATGTCCTTTCTCACGGTCTAACCTATCCCTATACCAAATTTCATCAAAATCGGTTCAGTGGTTTAGGCGTGAAAGCGTAACGTACAGACAGACAGACAGACAGACAGACAGACAGACAGACAGACAGAGTTACTTTCGCATAATATTAGTATGGATTATTGTCTGACCTTTAGTTCGAACAATAATACCAAATAAATCAATAAAACAGTTTGATTTGCAGTTAATATGAGAGTTTTAAGATCATTTTGAGACTTCGTCATTAAGATATTTATAACGCTGACTGTATAAACGATTTCCGTGTAGCTTTTCAGTGTCACTCCAGCTGTTTAGACGTGAAGAAGTAACAAGCATACACACTCACAAACTTTCGCATTCATAATTTTTTTTTTATTTTTTTTTATTATTGTGATTCTAAAACTAATAGAATTCGAAATACATCGGGAAAAAGAAGCGCTCAAGTGGAACTTGAACCCACGACCTTACAGGGGGAATGCTCTTCCAACTGAGCTATTGAGTCACACCTGAATCATTTCAAATTTCCCTTATCTTTATATCCGTCTTTAAGGGCGACGGTGGAGTCCTCTACCAACTTTCTTACGAACTGTTGGAACCAATGAATGTTTTTTCAACCATTTTTAAACATTGATTTTTGATGACTTCATGAAGTTACAACGACATTTTACCCCTAAACCCATAGCCAACTCAATTGAAACATACATACACACAAATAATGACAGCCTCCGTGGCGTGGCGGTAGCGAACGCGACTGCCACGCAGGAGGCGAGGGTTCGATTCCCGCTCAGTGCAAATATTTGTATGCATTAATATGGCTATTTGTATTGGTCTGGGTGTTTCTATGTATAGTATGTATTTACAAAAAAAGTATCTAAGTATGTTTATCCGCATTCTAAATTCCATAACACAAGCTAGTTAAGCTTACCATGGGTCTATATAGCGTTGTGTGGATTGTTGTGGAATATATATTGTGCAAAAAACATGCCTTTATTCCCGGAGGGTTAGGCAGAGGTGAACCAACACCCACATTTCATCAATAATTGTAGTCAGTCCCACGTAAAAGACGGTGAGCATATTGCCGTATTCCGGACACTATTGTTGACTCGAGCCATGCATCTGAGGCTGAGTCTGTGCTGTATAACAGCCCTATCCCTTAGTCGCCTTGTACGCCGCATGGAAAGAGATGGGGTAGTCCAAATTCTACTCAGCCAGGAACAAATGAATTTGGAATGCGTAGAAGAACACTTAATACGTTGATTTATAGTAGATTGTACACCAAGGGGATAAAGCTCTATATTATATCACGGGCGCGATATTGAATCCTGAGCGTAACGAAGGACTCCAGATTTAACTCCCGATTGTTGATTCCCGAGCGAAGTGAGGGAATTAAAATAGAGTCCTGAGAGCAGTGAAGGATTTAAGCGCGCCCAAGGCAAATTCAGTTTTATCCCTGAGGAGTATACTCTACTTTTCTCACCTTTTGCGAGACAATAAAACCAGGGCTACTAGAAAAAGTATTTTAATTATTAAAATATATAATATAATATTCACTCGACATTTTCTTAATGTTTTATTCTATCTTCTTTTGCAGTTTTGTCTGATACTGATTGCACCGTATTGAAATACTCGCGGCTTTTGTTTTAAGTATTGATTTTTTTTCGTTCGGCTTGCCGTGGCGTGGCCAGCTCGATTTTCGAATAAGTTCGATTTTCAAATAAATGAGGCGCGAAATTAGACTTTAAATGCATAACAATAAGAACTAAGAGAAGTGAGAATCACATTACTGCCCGGCGGGTTATAGTGAAATTCAGTACAACATTACACCCCGGCAAAAGACAAGGGCAATAATAATTTACTTTGAGTAAGGTTTGCATGATATATAATGAGGCATTGTCGAGCAGGTGGTGTGAAAAATGTATTATCATGTATGACATATCACTGAACATCTACCAATATTATTGATGTTTTCATTGCGAAAGCCGATAAAATCTATAAAATATCAAATATAGACAACCATTTATGACTTTCCCTTTTTATAGGTCGTTGACCCGTTTATTTATGATTACAGGACTTCTGAAGGAGATTGGTACTTAAGGCTGGGTTGCAGTAGTTTTTAACATTTTTAAACACATTTATCATTACTACATAGTGTTACGGGAGACGGGTAACGGGATTGGAAACAAACAACTTCGCATTTGAGACCGCTTTATTTTCACACCCCAACAGCCAAATCTCGAATACGACACTTCACGACGCGACTGTACCACACGATGCACTACTGCACTTTAGTCTTATTCGCGACACTCACAGCGCGACTGTACCGCACGGTCACTGCGCTTTCACGACACTCACAGCGCGACTGCACAATTACTGCACTTTTCACTATTTTCTTACTTTTCTTCCTTTTCCCTTCTTCCTCTTCTTCTGTTCACTTTGAACTCCCAAACTTAACTGTCCTTTCACGGCTCTGACCGCTCCTTTTATACCCTGAATTTCGATCGTCTTTTCGATATTCATTGTATTATTTCTCCAGAATTTTCTATGATCTCCCAGAAGAGCTAAACTATAATTTCGATCTTCATTTCGTTTCTCATTTTCATTCTTCCAGAATGTTCTGCTAATAACTAGAAGATTTTAAATATAGAATCTTCTATTACTTTTACCAAATAAACATTTTTAATATATATATAACATAAACTCACGCCCGTATTCCCCGAAGGGGTAGGCAGAGGTGCTAGCACCCACGTTTCGCCAGTTTATGTTTAGGTCCCAATGTAATAGGTGGCGAGCCTATTGCCATTAACCGGGCACTTATAAACCAGCGATAAATACACACCGGGATTCGATCCGTCGACCTTCGTTTTGGCAGGCGTTGTCTAAACCGCTCAGTCACAGCTGCTATTGACAATAAGTTCGAATTTATCGTTCCGATGCTGTGACATGTTACGTCACATTTGTAATAATAGTATAAAGCAAAGTCGCTTTCCGCGTCTGTCCGTCCCTATGTATGCTTACATCTTCAAAACTACGCTACAGATTTTGATGCGGTTTCTATAAAGGTTTATGTGTATAATACATGCTTAATGTATTAGAGGGTGCAGTGGGCACAGATCAGACGTCACGCGGGCGGAAAATATTGGTGGTACGAAGCTCGCCGGGTCAGCAAGTAAAGTTATATAGCAAACTGTGCAAAAAATATCATATTCATAAAATTCAAAAATATTTTATTTTGCATAGACCATTAAATCGGAACTTACAAAACATCAACATAAAGTAAATATTAAATACTAACTAATACTAGTAAATGGACAACCGGTTCGAAACGCGGCCTAGACCTGAGAAGACTCCGGCAAGGAACTCGGCGTATAAAGTAGGCGTATAAAGTAGGCTAAGCCGCCTAGGAAAATGTAAAGATAGGAACACGATTCATAATAATATTTGCATCGATAGAAATTACGTTCAAACATGGCACTAAAATGCTCCAAATCGCTATTTCAAAAAAGCTTTACTAAGACTTCATTATCAAATAATGTCGAAGTTTGTATTGAGAGGTACATTTTATCACGCAGTAGCATTTAACCTTAATCAAAAACTAGCTTTTGCCCGCGGCTCCGCCCGCGTGGATGTCGGTTATCGCAACCAAACATAGCCTATGTCTGACTAAATTTTTTATAGCATTTTTAATGCTAACTACAAAGTTCGAAAAACATCGGAAAAAATTAAACGCTTAAGTGAGACTTCCTTACATGTCCTTTTTCAAGGTCTAACCTATCCCTATACCAAATTTCATCAAAATCGGTGCAGTGGTTTAGGCGTAAAAGTTAACATACAGACAGACAGACAGAGAAAGTTACTTTCGCATTTATAATATTAGTATGGATTGTGGTAGATGCCTAGGTATCGATAGATGCCTATCGCGAACTAGGCTAGTTGCCATTCGCACAGGCAGATTCTACTAAAGCTAAACCACTGTTTTTTTTTTTTTTTTTTTTTATCGTGCGATAAATCCCCACGGATACCACCTCCACAGAGCCGGTGGAGGTGATTATGTCGGACTCGAACCGACTAAAACGCACGCCATCTTGGGTCCTTGGTTGCCGGAGGTGAGATTGCCAAAAGCATATCTCTCGCACCCCGACAGACCCAGGACCATCTCTTTCGAGATGGCCCCCTTCGGGTTGTGGGGACCAAAATGTCCCCATCTAGCCCCGGTTACGGGGAGGCGCACTTTGCGCCGCCGCCGCGGCCTGCTTCTGCTAGGGTGACAGGCGGCTCCACCGGTCACCCCCAGGCCAGCGCTCATGGAGGACGGAGGTCGTTCTGCGACCTCCGACGTCCGGTTCGCCTTCGCTCTGCACGGGCTTCTCGGGCCCGGAGTCTGGTCCGGACCCGACCGGCCGCCTCCTTCTCGAGCATTACTTGCTCGCAGAAGGAGGCGGCCGCACCCCAAGCGTTTGCGCATCGTACCATCGCTGTGAGCAATGTGACGAGTGTGAGGACTCCCACCCCAAAAACTGTGAAACCACTGTGGCGCCACAGTCACTGCAAAAAATGAAATCAAATTTTAGAAATAAATCCACTTTCTACGGATTCTATCGCGATATTATTTGTTATTATTTACAGCTAAGTCCAGCGAGACTTAACGACACAGTGAGCTCATTCGGTGTAAATAGTAACACCAATAATTCACTATGATTCGGGTATTTTGAGATAACTTATACTTCAAACTATGTGACAACTACCATCGTGAGTCACACCGCGAACATGGCTGCTCAAAAGCAGCCGAAACGTCGGTTTAAAAGTAAATAATAACAAATAAATTCAATGAGTGACATTCGCGTAAAATTTTGGAAAATATGTTTAATTTTAGAATTTATTTCTATTAGCTTAAAGTTCAGTATGAAATGAAAACAGTTTCATTACACTTTTTCAATTACTCTGCAAAAAGTCATTTACAAAAAGAACTTTAACCGCTTCCCTTTAAAATCTATTATTGAATGCTGTTTTTTTGCTGTGGCGATGGCACCACTGTGGTTTGGTTTTAGCAGAATCGAGGCCCAGGTTACAGACTTAGAGAATATTAAGAAATTACTTGCGGATTTTATATTTAGTTTACCCAATCCGCTGTTAGACTGGTAAAGCAGATACCAGACGCCAAGCTGAAAGCTTCGGATTGGACTGGGATTAACGCTATGATGATGAATCTTCTTCATCATCATTTATGAAGACTTGAGGATTTTATAAATAACACTAGCTGTCCCGGCTAACTTTGTTTCGCCTTAGAAATTAGAATCAATTAACTGTATCAAATTCTCCTAATTATTTTGAGAACGGAAAGCGTTTCGATTCGGGCCGCATACCACATACTTACACCTACGGAGCCTATATACCTATGGGACCCATACAACCAAATACCTCTACGCTCAAAGGCGTTCATACTAGCATAAACCATCAATTTTTCGACCTAAATAAAAAAATAGCCACCATAAATATTTTCGCGGCCCACGCAACGGGCATTTGGTTGATTCAGATTCTCACGATATTTGCACGCATTATGTCAATTCTATATAAAACGTCAGATAACTTAGAAGAATATCATACAGCAGTATTAGAATAATAAACACATTTTTTTTTCAATTCGTATTCCAAATTCAAAATTTAGACATGGCGTATGTCGGATCAGCTATTTTATATGGTGGTTATGTATTCTTAAATTTTCTAATTTTCCGCGCAATTTTCTTCATTTTTTCTTTCATAAGAACCTTCTCCTAACAATAACGAACACAACAAAAAAAGAATTAGTGAAATCGGTCCAGCCGTTCACGCGTGACGTGACCAAGGGAAATAGGGATTCATCTATACATCTATACATACATATACATACATACATACAAATAAATAAAATTGGAGTGTCTGTTTGTAATATTAAAATAACCGCTTTCTACTACATGCATATGAATGTATATACGGTACACATACCAAAATATATATTTTTAAATTTTTTGTCTGTCTGTCTGTCTGTCTGTCTGTCTGTTTGTTTTGGCTAATCTCTGGAACGGCTGGACCGATTTGGACGGGACTTTCACTAGCAGATAGCTTATGTAATAAGGAGTAACTTAGGCTAAAAAAAAATAAAAAAAAATGCCAAAAACAAAAAAAAATAAACTGATTTTTTTTATTAAGTACATTCCACGCGGACGAAGTCACGGGCACAGCTAGTTTTTATATATATAGATAACATAAACTCACGCCTGTATTCCCCGAAGGGGTAGGCAGAGGTGCTAGCACCCACATTTCGCCAGTTTATGTTTAGGTCCCAATGTAATAGGTGGCGAGCCTATTGCCATTAACCTGGCACTTATACACCTGCGATAAATACACACATAACTTCGAAAAGCATCGAAAAGTCATTGGTTTGTGCCATGGTCAACCTGGGATCGAATCCGAGACCTCGTCTCAGCAGTCCATTACCCATACCACTAGGCTACCGCGGATAAATAAATAAATATTCCACAACATTCTATTCTACACTATGCTATCTAGACCCATGGTAAGCTTTTATAGCTTGTGTTATGGGATCTAGCCATACATACTTATATACTTTTTTTTGTAAATACATACATATTATACATAGGAACACCCAGACCAATGCAAATAGCCATATTCATGCATACAAATATTTGCACTGAGGGGGAATCGAACCCGCGCCTCTTGCGTTGCGTGGCCGTCGCGTACACTACCACCACGCCACAGAGGCTGTTATATTAGTGTGGTGAGGATTACGGACGTCGCACTGTATGTAACCCGGCCTTAAGTCATCTTGAATGAAGAGTCGGTACGCCAGACGGAGAGGGTTTATGCCCTATGTGTTGATTTCCTGTACTTTCTGATAAGATACGTACTTACAGGTTTTCAGTAACAACACAGTGACTAATCGTTACTATATTTTGTTTTTGTACAAATTGTTTTGTATGTTTTCCTTATTTATTTATTATAATCATGATTTGCTATCGGAGATAACCGGATATTTACTTTACCATGGTCATCATCATCTATGGTTGTCCCAATTATTTGTGGTCGGTGCAGCATCATACGTTCCTTTCAGAAGTGATTTCCTCAGTCACTCCCTTTCTTTCGATATTCTCTTTCACGCAGTCCATAGGTACATATTTTCTTGGGCCTTCCTCTGCTACTAAAACCCTCTATGTTCGTACCTACTTTGTAACTTTTACATAATTATTCTTCTTATAGTCCATAATATCATTATAGATGTGAAATGTATGCCAAATGACGATTCTACGTCTGAATGAAAAGATGATTCCTAATTATAAAGATAATAAAAAGATAAGTCTTTATTGTACACCAATAAATTTACAATAGTACAAGTCTCGTGCGTTTATGCGTGCGTCGTGCGCATGTGCGTCTATGTGGAGAAGCAGTCGATTGCCTTGGACATCACGGATTATTTTGCAGCAGGAGCGCAGGCCGCATGTCTCGTCATGCCAATATTAACGACATTATCCGTCGGGCTCTTGTCACCGCCGGCGTGCCAGCTATACTTGAACTTATTGGCTTGGCGCACGACGATGGCAAGAGGCCGGGCGGTATGTCGTTGATGCCTTGGAAGATGGACAGGCCTTTGGTGTGGGACGCAACGTGTGTCGACACTTCCCATCTTCCAAATACGATGGACTGTGCATGCGCTGCTGCTGCATCAGCGGACACTCTTCAAACGGCGCAAATATACCAATTTAACAGATAATTATATATTTGAGCCGTTTGGAGTCGAAACGTTGGGTCCGTGGGGTCCAAGTGCGCGCGCGCTATTCAAAGAGATGGCGAAGCGTCTAATTGACTCTTCCCGTGACCATAGTGCCGGCCTTTACCTCGCTCAAAGAATTGCTATCGCTATTCAGCGGGGTAACGCCGCCAGCCTTTTGGGCACGGTTCCGGTAGAGGTCGATGGGGAGGAATTCTACGATGCCTAAAGGTACAGTCTCTTCCACCCCTGTCTTTTTTTTCTTACTTTTGTATATATTATACATTTAGATATAATACTGTACCTAATTAATTAATGAGATGATTTCAATAAAGCTTCTGCAAAAAGTACAAGTTGGTATGCTTAGTTTATGCTATTCGTTGTTATGCAAAACTAAATTATGACATAAGAAATTCGGAGAAACATGCCCCTTTTTTATTTCGTATATCCGATAGTTTATGCAAAGTTACGGACCTGCTGTAAATTACATCTTGAGCTCCAAAATCTGTTCAAAATCACAGTGAAACGTACAATGCTGTAAAATTTTTGGCATTAAACTCATTTTCATTTAATTTTCATTTTCTACAACCGTTTCCGTTTTTAATCGTAAAGTTAAACCATCTACACTCTCAATATCAACACCATTATCTGTTGTTATCATTATCATAATGATCAATCACTGTCTTCCTATCAAATTCTATTTATTTTGTTTTAACTATTATGTATTCTTCCTGGGAACATTGAGATTATCTTATTAAGCTGTTCGCTGATCCTACATGTACTGTATCAGTTTGTTATAGGATTATTTTTTGTTATGAATGGTTGCTATCAAATAATTCAAGGCTGGTGTTTTACGATACAACTTTTTATTGATTTCAAAATGGAGTTAGCGTATTTGGTTATATTTTAGTGATTACTTGCTTTTGTCCGAGGCTCTGCCCGCGTGGATGTCGGTTATCGTGACCAAACATAGCCTACGTGATAATCCTATCTCCACACACATATTTATAATGGAAATCGCTCCAGCCGTTTAGACGTAAAAGAGTTACAAAGATCCATCCATCCATACTTACTTACAAACTATCCCCTTTATAATATTAATATGATTCTCCGGCTTCTAGAAACATTCCAAATAGATACACTTTTTTAAAATATCATCTCGTTCACGTATTTTTTGGCATTCGATGCTTTTCGAAGTTATGTGTGTATTTATCGCAGGTATATCTTCAACCTATACATAAATGAGCTGATTGTGGAGCTCAGCAGGGCAGGTGTCGCTTGCTCGATCGATGGTACTTTTGTTAACAACATTAGTTCGCCCCTCGATCAGTGCTTTAAATAGGCTTATTAGCATCTGTGAGCGATATGCGGTTGCCCATGGTCTCAGGTATAATACCTCAAAGAGTGAAATGCTTATTTTTAAAAGTAAAAATAGGTCTTATAACAATTATGACTCAATGGCACTGTACTGAAACAGGTTCAAAGTTTTAAATACCTGGGACACTGGGTAACGGAGTCGCTTAGGGATGACATGGACATAGTACGGGAACGTAGGGCCAATATGCTTGCTCGCAGATTTGCACGGTGTACTGCACAGGTTAAAATTACATTATTTAAAGCTTATTGCAATTCACTGTACACGTGCAGTCTGTGGACATGCTATACCCAGGGGGCGTACAGGGCCCTGCGCACTCAATATAATAATGCGTTCAGGATGCTGATGGGGCTGCGTCGCTATTGTAGTGCTTCAGGGATGTTCGCAGAGGCTGGCGTTGATAGCTTTGCAGCCATCGTAAGAAAGCGCATTGCATCCCTGATCGATCGTGTGCGGGGCAGCTCCAACAGCCTCCTGCAGTGTGTTGCGGCAAGGCTTCACGTGGACAGCGCTATTATGCAGCATTGGAAACAGGTTCACCTTGCCAAAGACACACACATTAATTATGTCCATGTTTACGACTAAGTTTTGTTTCTGTTTTTAACCCCCGACGCAAAAACGGGATGAACCGATTTGGATGTAGTTTTTTTTGTTTGAAAGGTATATTAGTCGGGAGTGTTCTTAGCTATGTTTGAAAAAAATCGACCCAAGATGACCGCCGTCACAACATGTTGAAATACATATCTCTTCATAACTCCCTCAATATGGGTATCAAATGAAAGAGTTTGACTTGTAGATTACTTTAAAAAGTATAAAATAAATATTAAATTAAAAATTTAAAAAACCCCCGTCACAAAAACACCTCCAAAAAGTTGAAAATAATTAAGGTTTGGCTTTTAACTTTAACGGTTGCCATGTCGGGGGACCGTGAATTGTTCCGATAATAATATATAACGGAGTGCTGAATTAGTTAGGGTCCCCCGACATGGCAACCGTTAAAGTTAACAGCCAAACTTTATTTATTTTCAACTTTTTGGAGGTGTTTTTGTGACGGGGGTTTTTAAAATTTTTAATTTAATATTTTTGTACTAAATTTACTAACATAGATCAGCTTTCTGTAAGTAACACTTATGGGCAATGCCTGAATTAAACAATTTTATTTTATTTATTATAAGTGCCCGGTTAATGGCAATAGGCTCGCCACCTATTACATTGGGACCTAAACATAAACTGGCGAAATGTGGGTGCTAGCACCTCTGCCAGCAGCGCAATTCACAAATCCTCACTCACAAGGCCTCACTCTAAATCTGTAAATTCCGTTATTTTTCGCTTTTCAGTGCGTCAAAAGTAATACCTACTTCGAAAACCAAAGGTTTTCAAAGTAGGTATTACTTTTTTTTAAATATATATTCCTTATCCTTACTTACCTTTACCCTGCACTTCGGAAATCACTACAGGGAGTTCATTCCACGGTTCGAGCGTGCGCGGAATGATCACCCCGTTTCATTAGTTTAATTTAACTGTTTAACATTGTATATATTTATAGAATGTATTATTATGTTATATGTAATTAAAAGTAATTATACTTTTAATAATAACAAAAAAACAATAAAGTTATTTAAATACCTACATATAACCGTTTATTCCGAACCTGACCCGAAAACATGACCCGGTCGCGGATTAGGTTAAAAATTTGGAAATTTGTTCCAAACGTAACCCTCTTCGTAACCTGACCCGAAAGGGCACGCCGTAATAGCGGCGGTAAGACCCATCATGGAGGAGTGGCTAGAGAGGCCACACGGCAGCCTCTCGTACCGGCTGACGCAGGTGATTACCGGACACGGGTGTTTCGGGAGTTACCTGTGTCGGATCCGGAAGGAGCCAACGTCCGAGTGCCATCACTGTGATGCGAGCGAGGGCACAGAGCTGCACACGCTGACCGAGTGCCCGGCGTGGGACACGCCGAGGCGGGTCCTAGTGGCGGCTCTGGGGGTGGGAGTCCTCACACTCGCCACGTTGCTCACAGCGATGGTAAGATGCGCGAACGCTTGGGGTGCGGCCGCCTCCTTCTGCGAGCAAGTAATGCTCGAGAAGGAGGCGGCCGGTCGGGTCCGGACTAGACTCCAGGCCCGGGAAGCCCGCGCAGAGCGAAGGCGAACCGGATGTCGGAGGTCGCAGAACGACCTCCGTCCTCCATGAGCGCTGGCCTGGAGGTGACCGGTGTCACCCTAGCAGAAGCAGGCCGCGGCGGCGGCGCCAAATGCGCCTCCCCGTAACCGGGGCTAGATGGGGACACTGTGGTCCCCACAACCCGAAGGGGGCCATCTCGAAAGAGACGGGCCTGGGTCTGCCGGGGTGCGAGAGATATGCTTTTGGCAATCTCACCTCCGGCAATCAAGGACCCAAGACGGCGTGCGTTTTAGTCGGTTCGAGTCCGACATAACCGCCTCCACCGGCTCCGTGAGGGGTGGTATCCGTGGTGATTTTTCGCAAGATAAAAAAAAACCTGACCCGAAGTCTCGTTCCTATCATAACCCGAATTGCGCAGATCTGGCACTTCGCCGGCCGCTGCCGCGGCACGCTCGCTACGCTCGCTCGGCTAACCTACAGAAGTTGGAATTACCGCACTTCGACTTTTAACAGAAATCTGCGCAATTCGGGTTATGATAGGAATGAAATATCGGGTCAGGTTAGGAAGAGGGTTACGTTCGGAACAAATATCACATTTTTTTCAAGTTCCTAACCTAACCCGCAACTGGGTCAGGTTTTTGGGTCAGGTTCGTAATAGCCCATATAACAGGTGTTTTTTAGGTGTATAGAACTTTAAGTTGGCAATACTTTTTAAACTGCAGTTATTTTGTCAGCTATCAAGTGATTAATGTTTATTATGATTTGGCAATTCAATATGCTGACCGCCTGAGCAACGCTCACAAATTGCGATTTTTTGTCAATCACATACAATACGTATCGCGCATTACGTCCATTTCATAAGCGAATTTAGTTTAGCGATGATGCTGACTTCCTGCTTGAATGGATACGTCAATAAACGAACCACTATATTTGGAGTAATGATGATCCTCAAGTGTATCTAGAGACACTGTTACATCCATACATTAACTGTTTGGTCTGCTTTATGGGCTAGTGGAATCTTGTGGGTTCCTCTACAACGGACATCGGATATGTTCCAGATTTTATCTACAGATTCTTGGTATAAATATCTGATATATATCGTTCGATATGTAATATCTGACAACTGTTTTTACTTAAGTATCTTGCTTGTAATATCTATCAGTGTATATCGAATCAATATCAAGGATGTTTTAACAGGAAATATTTTAATATATCCAATAAACGGATATCATTGAATCTGATTGTAACGCTCGTTACCAGTTACAATCTAAACGGTCAGTGGGTTAAACTACCTAGCCGCGGTTGACATTTGGATGGGTGACCGCTTGGGTACACTGTCTTACATAACTTCTCAACTCCTATCATCGGAGGTCCAAAAAGTCGACGTGGCGGTACTCAAATCGACTTTTTCAACGACTCGACTAGGTGGGAATAAAAGCGAGAGTTTTGAAAGTAGACGTAGTGGGAACTCGACATAGTGGGACTCGACCTCGTGGGAATAAATCTGTTTCTCATACCATTTAAAATTATAATGATTAGAATTAGGTTAGGTTAGAACTGTGACCACAACGTGTTGCCGCAGCAGCCACCGAGTGCCAGACAAAAAACATATGAGAAAAATAATGAAACCACCATCAGTTTATTGACAATGAAAGGAAACTAATTATTACTGAACCGAATATTCGATATGATCTCTGAAATAAATCATTATTAGTCCAATGAAGCATTAGTTTAAATAAAATTAGTGCAAATGAAAATTCGGTGAAATGACATTATTCCAAATAAATAATTATGCAACTGAAATTAGTCGAAGTGATTTTCGACCAAACGTTGTTCTGCTAAACAAGGTAGAACCGAAAAAGAAGTTATGGATTTAAACTGGTTCTTATTGGTAGTAACAGTATCAATAAAAAAAATATAATCACTAACTGTTATGAGTTCCGATGATAGTAATAAAAATATATAAATAAAAAAAGTATCAAAAATAAAATTATGAAGAGTGATGAGTATGAACACAAATCGGTAGTAAGAAAAATAAAAATTAAAAAATCCCCCGTCACAAAAAACACCAAAAAGTTGAAAATAAAGGAATAAATTTTAATTCAACGGTTGCCATGTCGGGGGACCGTAACTTGTTGAGTACTCCTTTATATCGTAAGGTCCCCCGACATGGCAACCGTAGAATTAAAATTTATTCATTTATTTTCAACTTTTTGGTGTTTTTGTGACGGGGGATTTTTAAATTTTTAATTTAATTTTTATTTTATACTTTTTAAATCGATCTACTAGTCAAGCTCTTTCATTTGATACCCATATTGAGGGAATTATAAAGAAATACGTATTCCAAAATGTTGTGGTGGCGGCCATCTTGGACGGATTTTTTTCAAACATGGCTAAGAACACTCCCGACTAATATACCTTTCAAACAAAAAAAAACTACATCCAAATCGGTTCATCCGTTTGGTTACGACAGACACACACACACACACACACACACACACACACACACACACACACACACACACACACACACACACACACACACACACACACACACACACACACACACACACACACACGTCAAACTTATAACACCCCGTCGTTTTTGCGTCGCGGGTAAAAAGAATAGGATTAAAAATTTAATGTGTGCCATTTCACTTCGGACGGTACGTTAAAAGTCAGTCCCGTCTTTCAATAATCGTTAGGTCGAAACGGAGGCCTATAAATTACCACTATGCAAGTAAAAATAAAATCGATTGCTACACGCTATAAAACAAAACTCTAGAGGCACCCAAATCCAATGGCATTCCTACTAAGTCGGAGCACAATCGAACACTAAAAAAGGCTCACGATAATGGCCCTATCAAGCTAGACATGGCTAATATATGACAATGTAAAATAATTCTTAAAGAAGAAATTACTCTGCAAAGTCGTACGTACATCACATTAGAATTTGCCACAGAAGTTTACCGATTGTTAAATAGCGATGCTCATCTAAATATATTTTATATAACTCAAAAGTGGCTGACTGACATAGTGATCTATCAACGCACAGCCTAAACCACTGGACAGATAGGCTGAAATTTGGCATACTAGGTAGATGTTTGACGTAGGAATCCGCTAAGAAAGAATTTTTGGAAATTCTGCTACTAAAGGGGTAAAATAAGGCATGGAAGTTTGTATGGAAGTCCGTCATTTTCAGAGCTAGGTGCACTAAATTTCATAAATCTGTGTCTTTTAAGAAATAAAGGAACACGTGTATCCGCGTTTTGATTGAATTTGACTACTAGGAGGGTAAAATAGGTGATAAACTTATGTATGGAAAGTTCGACATTTTCAAAAGCATGAAACTTCGTACACCAACGTCTTTTGAGAAATAATTTGTCGCGATAACCGACATCCACGCGGGCGAAGCCGCGAGGTAAAGCTAGTATACAATAAAACCTCTTCGGCATAATACCTTACTGTAAATACTTGAAAACTTTCTTCTAAATTATTTTCCTAATGTACACACCGTCTTTTGTTTTTGCTGAATAAATGTGTTTTTCTATTATTTTGATTCTAATTATTTTTTATTTGACTCTGCTACGTAAGCTACATTAACTGATAGCAGAAGATACAAAAATATAAATTGTACATGTCACGCCAAGTCGTGATGCGCCCCGTCACCGCCCCGCTCCCGTTCCGTCATCCAATATCCACCAAGTCGTCTACTACATGGCGTGACCCCAAAAGCTCCACTGCCGCGCGTCAATAATTATTAACATGCACGGAGGGGTGGCATTGTTTCCAGGGATGCTCGTACAAAAGTTTTCCCAAAATATGGGGAAAATATCTCGCATACCATCACAAACTATAAGTGTAGCTTCTGATTTTCCTTCTTTTTCCTCTATCCTCTTTCGTACTGTAGATTCAGATGTGGAATATCGCAAGTTTTCTTACATGAATGTTGCAAGACATGTTTTCTTATTTTACTGAATGAATATGCTAACTTCTAGTGTAACACTCACTGGGATATTTACCATGTTCATACTTTTTATTTGGTAACCGATATTTCGGCATTGTTTCAAGCGCCCGCGCCATGATCACGAATTACCATGTCAATCTCAAATCATACATGGTAACTTCTATATGGGTGAATTTCTCAAACGTAAAATTTTCGCGGCGTGACTGAAAATCATACCTTAAAGTTAACATATAGTAATGATTATTTTTTGTAAGAAAGATATCGTTTTGCTCTATATGCACGTATAAATTATATTATTGAAACTATTTTTGTGAGTGTGTAAAAAATGTATTTTCACCTAAATTCTAAGCTTGGTGGCGCGTCCACAACCTGTTTTCTTGGGAATGATCACAGTTTAATCAAAACTTCATTAGTTTACTGAGTATACTTAATAATAATTCGATTCGGCATTATTTTAGCTATCTTCGATAGTGTCATTCGTAGTATTTAGTACTATACTTTATCTAAAAAATAATTTATAAGATGCGTCCGCGGCAAATGTAAAATTTTGGTGGGATTTATAAAATCATCGAAGGAGTCGTATTGAAAGTACCTATAAGGACGACACTATCATCATTGGAAACGTTCAGTTGGGTGTTAATGAGCACCAGTGCCAGTTGTCCCCAGTCCCGTTTCGTTTTTCTGCCAAACACGTAAGTAGGTCGTTTCATAAGCCTCTGACAAAAATATTGTAATTTTTGTGTTGATTATTTAAACCGTTTTATTCTCATTGTATGTTTTAATATTTAAGTATAGTGTACAGGTTCAGTATGTGTATTAAATTTTGGTAATGTAACCACTATATTCTAAATAGTATTTTTAAAAATATTTTTTTTAGACGTGAAACTAATTTTGGTGGAGTAATTTTGGTGAATTTGGTGGGGTTTTACTAATCATCAAAATTGTATATTTACACCAAAATTTGTTTTCATAGTTATTTGATTAAGCTCCTACGTAGTCCGACGGGCTACTAGGTCTGGTGGCCTCTACGTGGTATACCCTGGGCAATGGAGAAAGCACCGCCTCTCTCCCTAGGTGGGAAAGAGGTTGTTGGCTGTTGAGGGTTGTTCGGAAGCTTTCCTAATTTTCTCTCAGATTAACCATTAGCATATGAACTACCCATACAGCAGACAGGCGAGTAGTTGGGTGAAGTCAGCTGATGCCGCAGTAGGGACAGGCCGGTGTGGTGGAGCATCGTGCGCTCTTTCCGTCACCTGCTTCTACTGGCGTGAAAGGCGGCCTCACTCTTTACTACCAAGCCTACACAGTTAAAACCCGCCCACCCTTCTTCCCTCCTCTCCACTGTCAACATCATTTGGCTTTTCTTCCTCTGCTTTCTCACTTACATGAAAGCTACCGTGGATGCAAGAGTGCCTCATGCAATCTTTTGCACGTGACTCCACGCAACAAAGCGACGACGTCGAAGATGTAGGGGACACTCAACTCCTGCTTATGTTGCTCCAGCAGCTAGCACTTTGCTATCGTGTAAAAGGTACTCAATCTTCTCCACAGAATGCTTCTGACCTCTACCGTCCTCAAGCTCCTCACATATTGCACCAATCTATCGGCGTCCACCACCGATATTAACAGCATACATGGGCAGTTATGGAGTGATTGTCTGATGCTATCCGACCAAAATACCACGCTGATTGGGAATAGACTAAGGACCGATCCTAGATGTACCCCCACAGTGATAAGGAAGATTCTGATATTGCCAACAGCGAACAACGGAATCAGAATCGTGGTACAGGTCCCGGATGGTGTAAACCTCTGGAACCCTTTTGAACCGCAATGCCCATCAGCTCACCGCGTGAGAAACTTAGTTGAAGGACTCTTGTAAGTTCAGAAATAGACATCACACTATCAACTTGTCTTGTCACTACCAAGTGTCCATGGCCTATCTTCCGTCCACCCTTAGGCATACCGAGTACCACCTCTCCCACTTTGAGAATAACTGCCTAAATCTTTTCTCAGCAATCTTGAATAAGTTCGTCGGTAATATTGACGCCATTAGAGTAAAATATATAATCCTTGCTTCTAAACAATCAAATGTTTTGCTTTTATACTGATACTACTAAGAACTAAAATGGTTTTGCCATATAAAAATGAAGTTGGTGATAAAAGGGTGAAAATTAAGGGTTATATGTACCTATTAAGTGCCAAATTCTAAAAAAAAGAAAAAGAAATAGTATAAGAAACAATAAATAAAAAATAAAAATAAGTTGATATGCAATTTTGGTGTTAGACACCAATTTCGGTGTATTGGCAATTCAGGTGTATAAAATAAACAAGTAATTCCCAGGGCTAATTGACTATTCAAGTAAAATAGGCATCTAAATAGGTATTTCTAGCTAAATATTGAAAGAGATTACCTAAATACCTAGAAATAAAAAAAATCACCAAAATTAGCTAAAAATTCATAGATGTTGAAATTCACCCATATGAACCGTAATAATTTGAGACTTCAAGACGTATTGCATATTATGTGTTTGTTATGGTATTGTATATTATAGTATATGTATAATACGGGTAGGCATACTATAGGAGAATCTTGCCTACAAGTATGAATACCTACGTTTTTTTTATTTTAACCCTGATATATTGACTAGGTAATTAGGTAGAAGGAAATAAGAGTAAAAATACGGATATCACCCTAAAATGTGACCTCTTCTGATCACGATTATTCAATTCCTCTCAGTAACAGTTTACCAGAATCTGGCTTCAAAAAACTACTACCTAATCTTTTTTTAAAAGGCACGGGGCATTCCTTTTTCAAATATCTGTACTATTTGTAGGGACTAACTGTCGCTGACTGTGGTCACCCCATCTATTTCCAGACGGCCCACCCTTTTATCGATCCATTACAGGGTATAAAAGCGGCTTCGAGCTCGGAGCCAGCACCGAGTTGCACGCGACGGCCCGGTGTGTGAGCCGTTACGTGCAAATTTCGGTGAACAATAAAAATATCCACTCATTGGGCAGCCAGTACACATTTAAGGTATTGACGGCACTGAACCTACAGAAATTGGGGAGACCTACAGAAAATCGATGTCGTCAGCGGATTGTGAAGGCCGGAAGGCTGTCGCTTTACGGAAAATATCGGAGTTCAGCGTGTCGTAGGACACTTTAGTAGAAAGTTGATGATACATAAAAATGAACCCCTATTTCCCTTGGTCACGAGATGGCGACGGCTGGACCAATTTCGTTAATTTTTTTTTGTTGTGTTCGTTATTGTCAGCAGAAGGTTCTTATGAAAGAAAAAATGAAGAAAATTGCGCGTAAAATTAGAAAATTTAAGAATACTTAACCAACCACCATATAAAATAGCTGACCCGTCATACGCCATGTCTTAATTTTGAATTTGGCAATTGGAATTTCAATTCGAAAAAGATGTGTTTATTATTCTAATACTTACTTCTGTGATATTTTCTATGTAATCTAACGTATTTATAACAAAATACGTGCTGAAAATATCGTCAGAGGATGATTACTAGACATACCTCTGAATTTTCGTAACAGAGCACCATTTTTTCGTGTAAAGCAAACGATGGAAGGGAATTGCAGATTTACTTGGGTCGTGAAAATCTTTATGGATGGTGGGGGCTCTGTGGACGTCCACAGAGCCCCCAACTGCTATTTATTTTTAATTTACATCGAAAAATTGATGGTTCATGCCGTTCATGGTAGTATGGACGCTCTTGAGCGTAGAGGTATTTGGTTGTATGGGATTTTAGGTGTATGGGCCCCGTTGACCTATTGGTGTCGGGAGCTCCGTGGGCGTACGGAGCCCCTGTTGCTTTTCGTTCTCAAAATAAGTAGGAGAATTTGATACAGCTAATTGAGGTATACACAACATAACATCCTTGATTCTAACTTCTAAGGCGAAACGAAGTTTCCCGGGTCAGCTAGTACATACATATAATCACGCCTTCATCCCCGGAGGGTTAGGCAAAGCTGAATTAACACTCACATTTCGCCAATTATTGTATTTGGTTCCACGTAATAGGGGGTGAGCCTATTGCCATATTTCGGACACTATTGTTGATATGAGCCTAAATCTGAGGCTGAGTCTGGGCTGTGTACATATACCGGGTGTAACACGAATAAAAACACCACTACAATAAAAAACACGCTTGGAGCTAGGTGTTTTTTTAGTGATGTTTTTTTTATGAAATTCCCGTTTCATTTAGCTTTACTAACAGGATGGAGAGTAAATAATGCAAAAAAAAACAAAAAAAGTCATCGAAAAAAAAAACCAAATCGACTTTTTGTTATGCCAATGTGTTATGTACCTGGAGTACTACTAGGGGTTTTCGGCTTGGGGAGCGTTCCCCTTACACCCGGTATCTATCTGATGTTAAACAGCCCCATCCCTTAGTCGCCTTGTACGACACTGCATAGCCCAAATTCTATTCTACTGAAAACCACGCAGCCGTGTGTGAAATAGTTCAAAATATTCAGTAAATGGTATGCTTTTACTTCAAACAAGTGTTTTTTAGCACGAATAGGCTCGGGAGGTTTCTTTGACCGGGGTAACCTTTCTTACAAGGTGATTAGCTTCAAAATCAACTTTTTGTTTATTGTATTTCCCCTCTCATGGCGCATGAGAGATAACAGATAAGTCTTACAACGTTACAACGTAGCGGTAAGACCGCGTCCTGGGACATTTTTTTTAAGATAAGCCCACGGCCCACCTGATGGTAAGTGGTTACCGCGGCCTATGGACGTATGCAACACCAGGGGCGTTACACTCGCGCTGCCTACCCTAAACATCCTTCCGAGGGCTTACCCGGGGCTCTAAACCATGGGCTACTGGGCGTTACCGTGGGGGTTTTTAGTCGGTAGGAGTCCGGCATAACATCCATGAAGAATTTTCCCCCACGGTAAAAAAAAAGGAAAAAGGGGGTCACTTTTACATTGATATTCTCTGTACTTTTTTCACATGGTGTACAATAAAGTAATATACCTATTGTTGTTGTTGTTACAGCTGAACTTCAATATATTGAAGGGACAACGATCGGTCTGGTCATTTGATTACGGTAGATATATCTGACAGAGCGAGCGAAGCGAGCTGTTGTCTCCGTTTAAACAAGGTGGCCGATTATGCTTGTCCATATTTATGTTAGTTCCGGTATAGAAGACGCATTTCTTAACGGATTTTCACTATTTTTACCCGACCGCCGAAGGAAGGAGGGTAATGTTTTTCGAGACTATGCATGTATGCATGTATGTATGTATGTATGTCCATTTATTTGGCACGGCCTACAGCCTGAACGGCTTGACGGATTTGGACATGTGAGGTGTCATTAGATTCGCCGTGATTGTGTGAGTGACACCAGGTATATTAAAATGTGAGAAAATCAAAATGGCGGATTTTTGGCGCCAAAACGTATATTGTCAAAAATATTTTTGACTCAAACTTATTGAGTCGGGTATCAAAATGAAGGAAATTAGAAAAAGATTACAAAAATATATACATGTCATATCATAAATAAAAAGTATAAAATAAAACACATTGCTGACTGCATATCATGGTCTTGTAGCGTCCACATTAAGGTACGGGATAATATTCTGGGGCCGCTCTACTGACAGAGAAATTGCATTTTTAGCTCAGAAGAGATGTATAAGGGTAATGTTTGGACTTAAATTCACTGACAGCTGTAGACCGCACTTCATCAGGCATAGAATACTAACACTCCCGTCTTTATATATTTTGGAAATGGCCTTATTTGTTAAGCATAACCCTGATTTGTTTCCACGGCTTTCTAATGGTGTCCAACGTAGCAGACGTGACAACAACCGGCTACGCATTCAGAGTGCCAAAACAGCACTTATGTGGAAAAGTATGTTCTGTTTGGCCCCTAAAATCTACAACAAACTACCAAATGCACTTAAAGACTTGAGCTATAATTTGTTTAGAAAGGAATTAAAGGACATATTGATTTCAAAATGTTATTATGACATTGACGATTTTTTAAATGATACCCTATAAGGTTTGACATACATGTAATAAATTTAACATAGTTTGAATTAATGTGAATGTTACTGATGATATTTTAATATTACTGTTACATCATTTCATATGGACATGGATAATTTTTGTATATTACAATTTTTAATGTTTTATAATGAAGAAAGAATTTTAATGTAATTTGTAATAGTTGATAACATGCCATGTAACTTACCTATAATATGATAATAGCCAAATTTAGATTTCACATACTATATACCTAATTTGTACGCCACGAATGGCAGAATATGCTGAACCTACACATGTTTACCATGTTATATAACACCAATGTAAAAAGACCATGTTCACAAATAAAGATTATTCTTATTATTCTTATTCTTAAACAAATGATTAAAAAGTAAAAAAACCCGACTGCCTCTGAAAAGATCGAAATAAGTTTGATAGCTTTTTTTTTTTTTTTTTCGTGCCGGAATCCCCACGGATACCCCCCCTGCCGGAGCCGGAAGGGGAGGTTATGTCGGACTCGAACCGACTAAAACCGCACGCCGACTGTGGGTCTTGGTGCTAGGCCGGAGGTGAGGTTGTCAAAGACATATCCCTCGCACCCCGGCTGACCCAGGGCCATCCCTTACGGTCTGGCCCTCCTCAGGAGGGGGGACAACGGTGTCCCCAACTCGCCCCCGGAATGGGGAGGCGCACTATTCAGCGCGCCGCCGCCGTGGCCTGCTTCTGCTGGGGTGACAGGCGGCTCCACCCGTCACCCCCAGGCCCGCGCTCATGGGGGACGGAGGTCAGTCAGTGCCCTCCGACGCCCGAGTTGCCTGCGCGCGCGGGCGGCGCGATCCGCGAGTCTTTCTCGCTCGCGCCGCCTCTCCCGCTCCGCCGTCTCCTTCACGACCATTACCTGCTCGCTGAAGAAGACGCCGGCCACCCACGCGTCCGCGCAGCGGACCATTGCTGTGAGCAGGGTGGCGAGGGTGAGAACTCTCACTCCCAGGGCCGCCACTAGCTCCCGCCTCGGTCCGGCCCATGCCGGACACTCGGTGAGCGTGTGCAGCCCCGTGTCCTCGCTCGCGTCGCAGTGATGGCACTCGGACGTTGGCTCCTTTTCGATCCGACACAGATATCTCCCGAAGCACCCGTGCCCGGTGATAATCTGCGTCAGTCGATACGAGAGGCTGCCATGTGGCCTCTCGAGCCATTCCCCCATGATGGGCCTTACCGCCTCTATGACGGCATGCCCTGCGCGTGGTTGCTCAAGTCATCGCTCCCACTCCGCCACCATGATCCTGTGTTTTTGTATTTTTAAAGTAATTCTTTAAAGTATCTATGTAAAGTAAAGCCAACGAGACGAGAGAAAAAAGGTAAACAAAGCGACCATTACTGAGTTACGTTGCGATAACTAGCGATATTTTTCTCTGTCCTTGTCACACATATCACACGTACGCGACAATGGCCGTGCGACAGCTGTCGTTGCGTGTTTCTTAGTACAGGAAAGCTGTCGGCACAGCGGTTCTAAACTGTCAGATCCGCCATCTTACGAGCAATTTTAATCATTTGTTTTATTCATTAACTTGGCACACGTGTACTTTGATAATGGCGTCAATAAATATTTTCTTCAGTTCCGGTGTTGCATCACTATGCCCTTGCCATTGTTACGTACCCGATATTCACATATTTCCGCACGATAAAAACGTTTTGTTTATAATTTTATCTTTGAGTGTTTCTAAATTAATCAATGTCATATCATTTAATCATCTTTTCTGATATCTGGCGTGTTAATCACTATCTTAAGTGCTACAATTTATTAAATTTCCATGAGTAAGTTATGGATATTACGCCATATTTTAAAGTATCCCTAGGTCAGGTAGAATCTGACATTTCAGATTCATCATTATCCTTCGACCGTTCTCCTAACACAGTTGGGCTCTGTGTCTCGGGATTTCTATTCATTTAATCGACCATGTTTGTTACAGAAATTTGATCCTTATGATAGCCACTATCGATTGAAGCCATACGGATACATTGAATGAAATTTACACCATTAAGTATGCTAACTATACAAATCGAATACATAGGGAAAAAGAATCTTCTTGGGCGGGACTCGAACCCACGCTAGAAGATTCCCTTATTCCCATACTCTGCCTGAAATGCCTTGTCTACCTCGGCTACCGAGACACGTCAATTATTTGGGCGGAATTATCAAAAATCAATGTTTAAAAACGGTTATAACATCATTCATTGGTTCTGATAGTTCGTAAGAATATTTGTAGATGACTCCACCGTCGCCTTAAAGACGGATAAGAAGGGAAATTTGAATCACATCGGGCGTGTCTCGGTAGCCGAGTTGGTCAAGGCATTCCCCCTGTAAGGGAAAGATCGCGGGTTCGAGTCCTGCCCGAGAAGATTCTTTTTCCCTATGTATTCTAATACGGATTCAATGCCATGTTGACTTCGTTGGGTCTGATGAAACCTGCTGGAACTATTATCTGCCAATGTTCGCTCTCTTCCTTCCTTCATCCTGATTCTATGTTACTCCGTGTTAGGAACCATCGATGATTTTATCAAAACCAAGGCTTGTAAGTACGATCTGATGGTAGATTTCTTTGATTACATATCATATCTATGCATGTATAAGTGCACTAAATTAAGTAATGCCCATATCAAAAGTAATCTAATATCTTTATCATGTAGGTCACAATGTGACATTCATGAAAATCAAGATCAATATTTTTCCTTTATACAGGGTTACCTAGTAAGTCGTGCGAACTCCGTTAAGGGGTCGTGGTTCCCACCATTTCTGACAGATTTCCCCTTAGACCCCTGCCCCCTAACCTAACCGAACTTGTGTGCTCTCTATCTATTGCTCACTATTTTACCTTCATAATAAGTAGTTTGTTTACTTTATGTATCTATTTGTGTTATATTGTATGTATATGTTTATGATCCTTTATGTAATATGCCATATAGTTATGTATATATTTATTATTGTTATTTTTTTCTTGTACTTCTTTTTCTTTTTTGTTTCTAAATGCACCTATCTAATTTGGTATCCTATAACTACACCATCATTTATTTCATCACATTACTGTCCATCCCAAGGTTGCCTGGAAGAAATCGCTTTCAGCTTTCAGCGATAAGGCCGCCCATTGTACATTGAACTGTTTACTTGCTACCCCCTTTTAATAATGTAAATTTATTGGTGTACAATAAAGAGTTATCTATCTATCTAACCCTTTTCAAGTTTTATGGCTTTAAAGAATTTTTGAAAAAAAGTCTGATTTCTTGTATATTGGCCTATTTTTTTTTGTTTATTATTATTCAAATATTTATTTTTATTTGAATGAATTTTTTATAGCATTTATTATGCTAACTGTTAAGTTCGAAAAACATTGGAAAAAATGAAATGCTCAAGTGAGACTCAACAACTCAACAACAACAACAGTTCGTAAGAATGTTGGTAGATGGCTGCACCGTCGCCCTTATAGACGGATATAAAGAGAAGGAAAATTTGGAATGATTCAAGTGGTGCTCAATGGCTCAGTTGGCAGAGCAGTCGCCCTGTAAGCGAAAGGTCGTGAGTTCGAGTCTCACTTGAGCATTTCATTTTTTCCAATGTTTTTCGTATTTATTTTTATACAATTTTTGTGTAGCAGATTAATTTTTTCATCATTATGAAAAATAAAAATAGAGATACCTCACTAACAGCCGTTCCCAATAACATACTTACAGTTAAAGATAGATCGCATCTACGGATAAGTGCTCGGCTGTTTAAATTCAAAACATAGTAACTCCTATTTCAGACCAATTTCGGAAAATAATATTATACCGCGATGCGCTTTCCCGCAAAAAACTCAGTTACCATGTCGAATACATAGGGAAAAAGAATCTTCTCGGGCGGGACTCGAACCCGCAGTCTTTCCCTTACAGGGGGAATGCCTGACCAATTCGGCTACCGAGACACGCCCGATATGATTCAAATTTCCCATCTTATTCGTCTTTGAGGCGACGTGGCGTCATCTACCAATTTTCTTACGAACTATCGGAATCAATGAATGATGTTACAATCATTTTTAAACATTGATTTTTGATAACTGCGCCCAAACAATTGAAGGAATTTTAACAGCATTAAGTATGCTAACTATACAATCGAATACATAGGGAAAAAGAATCTCATAGGGAAGAAAATCGGTAGATGACGCCACGTCGCCTCAAAGACGTATAAGATGGGAAATTTGAATCATTTTGGGCGTGTCTCGGTAGCCGAATTGGTCAGGCATTCCCCCTGTAAGGGAAAGACTGCGGGTTCGAGTCCCGCCCGAGAAGATTCTTTTTCCCTATGTATTCGATTTGTATAGTTAGCATACTTAATGCTGTAAAAATTCCTTCAATCAGTTACCATGTTTTGAATTTATACAGCCGATACGTCAAATTTGACTGCTGCGATCTATCTTTAACTGCAATTATGTTATTGGGAACGGCCGTATATAGGTTGTAAATAGAATATTGATAGCTATATCATCAAACAAAAAGCAGTACAAATCAAACTTCGACTGGCGCTAGTAAAAAAAATCAATGACACCTAGGCTGCAGACAACTTTAAAAATATTCTCGTTTCATTAGCTGTTCAATACGGTATAACAAGCTGGCTGCTATTAGATTTCTTGGAATAATCTTTGATAAAAGTCCTAAAAGCAGTAGTAAAATGGGGCATTTGACTAATTTTTTTTTACTTTAAAAAAATTACAACATTCTTATAATATAATGAACTGTAAAAGTAAAATTTTCGTACGACAAATAGTTTTCAAGATATTAGATTTTGAAAATTCAATTTGTCGCGCCGCCCGAAAACGCTCCATATAAAATCGTACGAAATTGTGACGTGACGCTTCTGTAGCGCGTAGTGCAAATGTATGGAGTGCAAGAGAATATCGCATTTATCTCGGTCTACGTTGCGTTTACACGTATATAGTTCGTAATAAAAGTTATTTAAAACTTAATGAGGAATCTAAAAAGTTATATATTTGAATTGAATTTGATTGTTTATATTTTGACTTTTTTTGAGAATTTCAACTAATATAAAATCATAGTTTCAGTTTAGGTATGCAATATTTTATTTTGCAAGGCATATTCTTTCAGAACAAGCTATCATATTATACAGTATTGGGAAGAATCGACTACTTAGTCAAATAGCCTATTTATGTTACAAAATAAAATATAGCAATTTAAATTAGGTTCAACAACATATGTATTTTATTTTATCTTTCGTGTTCAATATGTTCACCTCTGTTTCGCACACACACACGCATTCTGTTTCTAAGTCCACTTTTCACGGTGGAAGCGAAAGATGTAGGAATGACAGGATCGTAGCAGGAACATGTCGCACCGCACATCCGCTCAAATAACGTCATAACTCGATATAATGCAAAATGACTTTTATTGTACCATTCATATCAGAATATCGCATTCTTTATGCTCACAAAATTTCATAGACGTAGTTCAATTACTTGTCCCTAGATAGCACTTGTGTCGTTATATTGTTTACCGAAAGTTGTTACACTTGCGCGAGGTGGTCATACCTACGTTGTTCAGTAAAAGTGAATTGTGTTGACTCAAGACTGTTTTTGTTTGAGAGGTAAGTAAAATTTCTTTTCGTTTTCTGTTCTTAAACTGATGCTTGTCGACTAATGCCAGTACACATGATTAAAACAGAATAATAAAATTATTGGTAGTACCCTAATACTGACCTAAACAGAGTTATGACAGTATACACGATTGAAACAATACAATACAAATATATTTGTTGATCACCAATACTGGCATATACTCGTTCCTGGCCTCAGCGAACTTACGCCAAGCACCTTCAACCTACTGGGTTCTCCCATTTTCCTGGAGGCAGTTCCAGAGGTTATTACTTCGCGCCAGCTTTTTCTTTTTCTTGCTGCACGGGAACAGTTGAGGAACCTTTCAGCCCACGTTGCCGTGCTGCTGTTGCGGATGTGTTTTGCGGTTCCCAAAGTCACATACCTGCTGAGGACTACACCAACCTGCCTCTGTCCAGATGCAGTCTCTTCCTTGGACAGCGCTTTGAGAGATACTGCGGAGTCCATCCTCAATGTCTTACTCGACGAACGACAGTGGCTCCAGGCCTCCCTGCCTATAAGATGTGGGGGTCTCGGACTACGGCACGTGACGGACGTTGACCTGCCGGCCTTCCTAGCATCAGATCACGGGTTGGCAGCCTTGGTTGCTATCATGCTCTCCTCAAACGGCGATCGAGTAGAAATACCTCATGTGCGCGAGGCGCTATCGTCATGGTCGGTCCCCAGCCCGGGCAAACCGTGTCCAGTCCAATCAGAGCGTGCAAATAGCATGGGACGAGATCGGTGTTGATAGGATGGTGAGGGATATGCTGGATGGCGCGACGGGCGCTAATTTGACGAGGCTCAGGGCTGTGTCGCAGACTGAATCGGGGGCATGGTTAAACGCACTGCCTTCACGGCACCTGGACACCCTATTAGCTGACGACTCCCTGCGGGTGGCAGTGGCGCTCCGCCTGGGCTCCAAGGTGTGTGAATCTCACAGATGCATCTGCGGCTCCACGGTGGAGGAGGACGGCCACCACGCACTGAGTTGTCTTCGCTGCACAGGCAGGTTCCCGCGTCACCTCAATGACTTAGTCCGAATACATTTGTAGTCTTACGTTTAAAAATTAACTTGAAGTGAGTATTGAAATACCTAGATTATTTAATTTTGATAGAGCATTGTTTCATTTAGTTATAAATTATTATAATAAGTTCCTTAATTTGTTTTCATTTATTAGATGTTTTAGAGATGTTCTACTCTCGTTTTATTAGACTGTTGATTATTTGATTTTATTTTGATAGAATGCAGTTATTTACTTCAGTTACTTAGTAGTATACGGTTGAAAACTTTATTGTCAGTAAATATAAGACATTTTTAAGTCTCATACCTATAGTATGGTTAAGAATTTATTGTATTTTGTAAGCAGTTAAATACAGTTGTGTCATTATAATAAACAAATTATAGTAAAACCTTTGTTTTTTTTGTACATATAGTGTCATAACCCCGATTTTATTTTGCATTTTTTCAGGATTTTCAGGTTATTAAAAATATGGATTTGTAGAGCTTAAAAAATAATACTAATTCCTTGAAGAACGTTTTCTTCTAAAGTCATTGCTTTTTTAATTATGATCCAAAAAGTAAAAAATTGAAGTGGCCCAAACTTCAATGGTCTGTACTGAAAAACTTGGTTTTTAGAGTTGTGACGTTATTTGAGCGGAGGTGCGATGTGGTCTCTGTGCCATTCCCGCTAGGAAAAATGCGTGACTATGTATCTATGTATGTAGGTAAGAATAAGGTAACTACGCAGATGCGCGGACGTGATATAACCCACTGACCATGAACGGATATTGGTACAAACTTATTTATCATGTCCGTTATAATCACATTCCATTAGCATTTCCTTTTAATAACGTTTCCGAATAATGATATAACAATCATTGTCAATCAAACAATCTACTTTAGTTGACATTATTTGGCACTAAACTATATCAAAGTTATCTTAACTGGCTATAGACATCTCTCGTCACGTGAGGTAGTGGTTTGAGGTATGTCGAAGCCATCTGGTTAAATTACTTTGCCAATAGCGTATAACTATAAACGTGGGTCGTAAATCCTTTACGCTTCTCGTTCCTATATTGTCGGGTAAATTTTAAGGATTCCAGCTTGGTGATAGACGTCGGCTAATATTTGCTGCACGGTTTATGTAGGCGCATTCAAATTGTTGGTCGCTCGATTCACTCGCTTCCAACGCATACCTACTTTCTCACTTAGAAGAATCAAATGCCTTTATAAGATTGTTCATTCCTTAATCGACTTTCCGGAAATATTATCCTTATTAGACTTTAATATTAAATTTCGACATCGTCAACCCCACCTCAAAAGCTTCTTACTAAATGTACACCCACATCAACAACGCATCTTTTTACAACCCAATATTAGAATGCGACGTCTTTATAATGAGCTCTTACATGAGCATAGCCACGAGATAGATATATTCAGCCGGGGTTTCTCAACATACAAGAACACTGTTAAGCAGATTTTATCAAAGCTATAAATTTGCTCTCACTTTGTTGCAGAGATACATCACTATGTATAAATTGAACCATAATATCTTATAATTAGGTTATAATTATTATTTTATTGTATAACTTAATGCACGCTTTTTAATTGTGCCATGCTGAGTACACATGTTTTGGAACTCCGAACCTTGAAATGATATCTTATAAGAAATTTTGATTGTTTTCTGTTTTTTGTGCCAAATAAATAAATAAAAAAAACGAATATTAATTATTTATTTATTTTAAACTTCATGCACAGTTGTACAAAGGCGGACTTAATGCCAAAGGCAATAACTATCAGTCTACCTTAGGGTGATGCAGAGATACATGGAGGTAGGTGTGCAAGTAGAAAAATGAACAATTTACTGAAAGGTTAACAGTCTAATTTGTATACATACTAATAATACATACTCACGTTATGTATACATATTATATTACTTATATACACACATAATATATTATATAATTCCATTCATGTTTGAGTTGAGAATCGGTACATAATGACAAAGTTTTACCCATTATTGCCACTGTAGAGCTGACGTACTTTGTACTTGAACGTAGCACGGTTGGTGGCCATCCTGATTTCAAGAGGAAGCGCATTCCAGAGTAGAATAGCTTGCACGAGGAAAGAAGAATGTACTAGGCTAGAAGTATGAGTAGGACAGTGCAGAAGACGGTTGTCAGTTGATCGTAGGTTTTTGTTGTGATGAGAACCAACTAGCTGAACATGAGATTATAAATAGCTGGGGGCATTAGGGGAACTTATGATTGTATGAATTATCGTCACCGCCCACAAGCTGCGTCACTGGCGTATCGGCAACCATCCCAACTCTGAACGATGAGCTGAGACGTGATCATGTTTCCTAAGGTTGACGGTGAATCGAATGCAATTGTTGAGAAGGCGATCGAGTTTATTGAGCAGATCAGCATTCAGGTCGAGGTAGCATACATCACCATAGTCGATGACTGGAAATATTAGGGTCTGCATAAGCATTGCCTTGATTTTGGTTGGTAAGAAGTTTTTGAGGCGATAAAGACTGCGCAACATCCCAGTTGCCCCTTGGCAGATCTTTGTAACTTGAGCATGCCAATTCAGGGTGGAGTCAATATTTAGTTCTAGGTTTTTGACATTCGGCATTGCAAGAATCATTCTTCCGTTAAAGGTTATTATTGGTAGGGTTGCATTGTCTATTCTACTGACCATATGGCTACGAACATTAAGATGCCCTGGCATTTATCGGGGATGACAGAAAGACCAAACCTGTCACACCAGTGGCCTATCACCCTAACCATGTCAACGGCCTCTGCGAGGCTCTCTTCACCTGCTTGGCTGTACACCTGAATATACTGTAGCTATAAAATTTTGCGTGGCGTCAGCGCTACCTAGTGGCCCCATCTGTAAACCAGCGCTGTGCATACTCAACGCAAGGGTGTGCGCAGCATTCAATGCTGAGATGGGGCCCTATTTGGGTTCGCACAGTGTGGAATGTTGCACCCGTAGATTAATTTAATATATCTACTTACCTACCTATACACAACACACACCACATTCCACACAACACTATCTAGACCCATGGTAAGCTTTTATAGCTTGTGTTATGGAATCTTGAATGCGAATAAACATACTTATATACTTTTTTTTGTAAATACTTACATATTATACATAGAAACACCCAGACCAATGCAAATAGCCATATTCATGCATATAAATATTTGCACTGAGCGGGAATCGAACCCGCGCCTCCTGCGTGGCAGTCGCGTGCACTGCCGCCACGCCACAGAGGCTAATTATAAGATTGTAATAATACTTTAGTAAGATGCACATTTTGAGGAGCTTAAATAAAATATTTTTCTTTCTATAAAGCGTCGGTAGCTTAGTCCCGGGTTCAAATCCTGGCCATTCCACTACCGACGTGAACCCATTCCTAACGACCAATGCAAAAATCGTCTCGTTGACACACACACGGCTGGCAGGGGGATAGGGAGTCACCCCTTGATAAACCACACACCTTGCACCATAGGTAAAGATGTCCCTGGCTGAAGAAAACGAGTCCTTGTGGAGACAGTGATAAGGTAGGTTGCCCCACCTGAATAGGTGGCTGGAACAAATTGGATTGGATCTGGATCAATATCGCACATTGGGAGTGGCCTATGTCCAGGTATGGACTGCAATAGACTAATTGATTGACTCAGTTAATTAAGTTATTTACAGTCATTACCACTAAAACACAAGATCAAAAGGATGGTAAGATCTGAGGCTAGACCTATGTGTTACTCTGACCATGTAGACAAATCCCAATACTTGGAGTGTTTGGCAATATAGGCGTGTTAAAGGGGCGTTTTTTTTTTTATCGTGTGAAAAATCCCCCGGATACCACCCCCACGGAGCCGGTGGAGGCGGTTATGTTGGACTCGAACCGACTAAAACGCTGTTAAAGGGGTGTGGTAAAAAATGTTTTGCCAATCAAAAAATATCTAAGGCTTACTTAGTTCAACCGTCCATATCTAAATAAATTGAGCCAGTCTCAAGCGCGCGCGACCGATTAAACGCTGCTGCGGTTTCTCTTATTAGATAGAGTAATTAATTAGAGCAAAAAAATTGGCGGTGTGAAGTTCACCGGGGCAGCTAGTCTACTATTTTATTTATTATTCATTTATTTCAAGGAAGCACATTACATACTCATATTTTGTTAGTAGTACATTAGAACAGATTAATCTTAGTGTTAGTTTGTACATGCAGGCTACCGCAATGGTTGACATAGCAGCAGCCAACTCGGTCAGCAATCTGACCCTGCACACGAATGAGGCAGCGCGCTTACGCATGATAAGTAGTATAAAAACAATCAACTCGTGCCTGCGCGAACATGCCTGACGCGCTGCAGCGCAAGGGCAGTCCCATCAACCTCCTGAATGCGTTATTATATTGGACCCGGAGGGCCCCATACGCCTTCTGAGTGTAGGCAGCCCACAGACTGCACGTGTAAAATGAAGTACAGTAAGCTCTAAAAAGAGTAATTTTAACATGAGGTGAGCAACGTGCAAATCTGTGAACTAACATATTAGCTCTAACAGACAGAGCCCTCCGTTCCCTATTAATATCAGCATTGTCCCTGAGGTCGGCGGTGACCAGGTGAACCAGGTATTTAAATTGCTCCACTCGTTCGAACGCAACAACAACTATAAAACCAAGTCAAGAAAGCTTTCTTTCTTTATCCTTACGTTAGTCATGATCGCATCTGAACCTTCCACATCGGAGTCTGAGTTCCGTATTTTCGATTTCTGCGTGTTTGGCTGAACTGCTGATATTTTCCTTGAAGCGAATGCCATATGACTTCGACAACCCATTGGCGATATCGAAGTGACGCAGTTAGTCTCTTCACCTTATTCACCTCTGACACGTGCGTGTCGTGAGTACAATACGCTAAACAGTAAACTCGACCATCTGGATATTTTCCACGACTCGTTTGGTGTTTTCAGGGGAAAGGTATCGAGATCGCTTTTATACAATTAGAAAGTTTTCATTTTCATTTCATTTCATTTATTCATTAACAATTTTTTACAATCGTGTCTGAATGTTCAATCAAATTAATCAAATTAAAACATAGTACTTATCACTAACATAACATCAATTAATTAAAACATTGCTCATAAAATATTAATCAATCTGTCAACATAATATTAAAATTAAAGTTCACATAAAAATTCACAATCACAGAAAGGAGATGGAAAACGGTGGGCCCAAATGTAATAAGTTGAGATATGATCTAAAAAATTTGTCATATTTTTGTATCTTAGAATATGAAAAATCACCTCAATCCTCAATCTGGGAGCGGAGAAATATGAGAAAATAGTTTTCGTGAGATTATCAATTGAGTAATCGATTACACTAAAACATTTGCAGTAAATAATTAACTCAAAGTAATTAAATGCACTATATAATACTTACATGCAATATAGTGCATATAATTATTAATTACAGTACAGGAATTCCCTGCCAGCTCACGTGTTTCCTTCCTCCTACAGTCCCGGGTCCTTTAAGCGGGGCGTGAAAAGGCATCTAATGAGGCCGTCAAGCTGAGTGCCACCACTGTTAACATGGTAAATGTTTACGATGGTGACCCTCTTTCCGAGACTTTGCCTTTAGCTTAACATCAGGCGAGGTGAAGTCAAATTGACGTGTCCTATATAAAAAAAAAAAAAAAATTAAATCAAATATCAATTAATTACTGAAAAACCAATATTAATGATTATCGATTTCATATCGATTCAAATCTCTCTTATATTTTTTTGTAGTCTATGTCACTGACATGACAGCTGACTAACATTGACACTAGACAGTTGCTGACTGTTTTTGTCATAGACATAGTAAATATAAAGATGTGAAGCTACTACGAAATTCATTCATAAAATCATATAAGGAAAACGCCAATTCTCCATCTTGCTTTCCAACGTAGTGGGGATGTAGTAGCACCTGATTGGTCAAATAAAATTGCCAGTGATGCGGTGATAGAATTTTAATTATCGATATTTTCCCAAATATTTAAAGAACGAAGACCACTTTCCATACATAGTGAATGACTTTTAAAATGCCGTTGACTTTTTATTATTCTATCGCATAATGGTACTGGTATTACTGATGAATATATACTAAAACATTTTTTACATCTATAAAACTACAAAATCAATATGATATAACTAGTTGAACAAGAAATTACTTCCGTTTTTAAATTAAAAGTTAGTTACTCAAAGACTGTAAAGAATCTTTGTAGATTTTACGTCCTTCTGGGCGAATTATTCGAAACTCCGGTTATCACAAGGAAAGTCTGACAGAAAGCCCTAAGCACACTGCAACCTGAGAATACAAATAATCGGCATCTACTTAAGCTAACCACTTAATTTTTTCTTTCAAATGTATAAATTTTTAGTCTGTGCCCTTTTTATATCGATAAGCACTTATCGACAGTTTACTGGATTCCCTACTAGGCCGCCATACTGCTTTCCATTCATTCATAAAATCCAAGTTTAGGTAGGCAGTTTTTTTTCGTAGGTATGGCATGGCACCTCTTGATACTCTAAGGTTTTTGTTTGCTCACTCGTTTCGTGTTTTCCGATGCTTTTTGAGTGCTTTCCCGATTATTCGTCATTTTTTACGACAACTGCTTTGTATTTTACGGATTCTGACCCTGCCTACCTTGTACGACCGTTGCTTTCACCTTGGACACCGAAGATCGCTCACAAGTTTGACTTGGAATTGTTTTGGATTTTACAGCCGGCTTGTGGATTGAATATTATTGAAGCTATGGATCGCTGTGTGAATTGTGGGATATCCACTGGTCACTGCAATACATTGGGCAGACGGCCCTTACACGATGAAACAATTCTGTCAGTGATTCGGCAATGGCTTGCACCTCAGTCTGTAAGTAAATACCTATAACCTCATCTAACCAGCTACCATCCTGGCAGGTTTAAAATGTAAAATGTGTTTAATAGAAGGCGAATAAAACACTATATTAAATGATTTTTTATTTTATTTTAGACATCCTTTCCCTATCTCCTTACCTGTTACCTACCTATCGCTTGAAGTCGTTGACGTTCATTCATATGATTTTCCAAACATTTTCTAGTAAATATAATAACTATTAGAGCAAAAGCATTTTGCACTTCAGAAATCAGCTGTTAGTTAAAGATTGTAAAATAACCTCACTTTTACATAATCTCTTAAATCTCTGTTCTCAGATTGACAAAATCCGCAGAATTTTTAGTGAATGGTTGATAATATATAAGCTATTAATTGACACCACTTTCATCTTCTTACAACTAGGCCCAAGATTGTATGTAATTATTTCAGTCTCCTTTCATAAAATAAAATAAAAAACTGGATAAATTCAATGCAATGTCCATTAATATAATTTTTATGTCAATTTGTGGAGATTGAATGTCATATTTAATTAAATTGTCAATGTCAAAGAAAATAATTATATTTTGTCGTTATTTTTTCTCATTGCGATAAATTCGTCCAATGAATAAAAGCAGTTACTATGCAAATATGTTTTAGGTTTTGTTTTAAACAAGTATGTCCTATGAATATTGTTCTTTAGTTCAGTTGGTAGGCAATTGAACAATTTAACGGCCTGATATGATACACCATGTTTTACAATATCTAAGGTAGGAAGAAAAGCTGACTTCATTACATTTCTTCTTGTGCTTATTCTTAAATCCCTTTCATCCTCCGTTTCAAATTTATGAATATTTTTAGACAAATGGCTCAAAACCATAAGTATGTAAAGGCTCGGAACAGTGTGTATTGTCAATTCCTTAAAATATTTTCTGCATGACTCCCATTGTGGAATAAGAACTATAATCATAATGGCTCTTTTTCTGTATAATGAATGCCCTATTGCAATTATATTGATAACTGTTACCCCAAAACTGTATGCTGCTACGTAGTCTAGATTCCACTAGTGCAAAATAAACGGTTCTTAAATGATTGACACTAACTTCATCTCGTAAACTACGCAAAGCATAACAAGCAGATGATATTGATCCATCGATCGCATCCAACTCCTTTGTCCAGTTAACGTACCTACTCCCTGAGGCACGACCAGACAAATGTAAGTACACTTTGAGTTGAAAAAAATGGCGAACAGTGTGTGCGGCGCGTGGGACGCACAGGCGGTATGGGAATATCTGGGGAATCGCTTCACCCCTCAACCAAGCATTAGCGTGTCATGTAGAACGCTATACTCCCGATTGAATATACTTTGATAATCAACGATTGATGTCATTGAAAATATTGTGATTCGTGTTGTGCTTTCTCTTCGCCCATTTACCCACGCGGATTGTGAGTGCAAGCTTACAATAAGGTTACCAAGATGTCCAAGATCCGAAGTATCACCCGTGTGCTTAAAAAGTATATTATGTCTAATTCATGCATACAAACATTTTGTACTAAGCGGGAATCGAACCCACACCCGCTGACAACAGTCACGTTTACTACCGCCACAACACAGAGGCTGTCAAAAGAAGCATGTCCAAAAACGTGCTTATCACCTAATTCGCTTAATCACTACTACTTCAAGTGCTTTAAATTATCTTATCTTATAATAGCTTTAATCATTTCCGTTCATTGAGGAGTATCATCATCTATCATTGTTTTGCAAATATCAACTATAATACCATCGTATTACGGCTTATAGCTGATAGCAACATTGCCCCTCATCTTATCGCCATCCAAGCAGCAAATTCAGTTGCATCCAAATCTATTCCAGCCTCCTCGACAAGTGGCAATTCATTAGTTAAGTAAAGCCAACGAAGCGAGAGAAAAAAGGTAAACATTGTTCCAGCGGTTCCAAACTTTTTTGTTAGAAAATGATTACGTATCACTGCAAGCGCGTTCCAGACAGGAATAAAATTGCTCATAAGATGGCGGATCTGACAGTTTAGAACCGCTGCGCTGACAGCTTTCCTGTACTACGAAACACGCAACGACAGCTGTCGCTCCACCATTGTCGCGTACGTGTGATATGTGCGACAAGGACAGAGAAAATAATCGCTAGTTATCGCAACGTAACTCAGTAATGGGCGCTTTGTTTACCTTTTTTCTCTCGTCTCGTTGGCTTTACTTTAGAATAGAATATACTAAAGTATGGGATTGACATATGTTTACGGCTATCATAAATGTCAAAATACGTGTCGTTTCCATACATTTATTTCACTACATACTCTACATAGTATAGAGCAAAGTCGCTTTCAGCGTCTGTCCGTCCTTATGTATGCTTAACTTCAAAACTACGCTACAGATTTTGATGCGGTTTCTTTTAATAGATAAAGTAATTCAAGAAGAAGGTTGATATGTATAATACATTTGAATGAAATTTTTATAGCATTTATTATGCTAACTTTTTAAGTTCGAAATACATCGGGAAAAAGAAGCGCTCAAATGGGACAAACCCACGACCTTTCCCTTACAGGGGGAATGCTCTTCCAACTGAGCTATTGAGCCATACCTACCTGAATCACTTCAAATCTCCCTTCTCTTTATATCCGTCTTTAAGGGCGACGGTGTAGCCATCTACCAACTTTCTTATCGCCCGTCACAAAAGTATCTAAGTATATACCTAGGATGAAGAATAGGTTTATCCGCATTCTAGATTCCATAACAAGCTAGTCAAGCTTACCATGGATCTAGATAGCGTTGAGTAGAATGATGTGAAATATTTATTTATTTATATTTGTATGCATGATTATGCATTGGTCTGGTCGTACCTTGGAGAGCACGTAAAGCCTCAGTTGCCATATGAGGTCTCAGTTGCCATATGAACATCTATGGCAGTCGTTACGGGTAGTTGGAGCCCTCAAAAGTCCAATAACTGGTCTAACTACAATGCTTCGATATCGCCTTTGGGTTGTGGAGGTCATCAGCCGCTTCACAGAAAAGTCAGGAGGGATCTCGCACTCACTTCGTATTTATTTAAAGTAAAGTAAAAGTAAAGTATCTCTTTATTGTGTACACCAAGGAATAAGAACATGTGTTGTTTGTAGGTACATTTCAGGTATAGACAATAGGCGGCCTTATCGCACAGTGGCAATCTCTTACAGGCAACCTTTGGATGGAGAAAGAGATAGAAACCATGTTTGGGTAGCATGGTGCACAAAGTCCCAATGTTATAATAATATACCTATAGAAATAAATATAGGTACATGCACATATACATACTTACACACATATATACATACACACATACATACATACACACATATTATATACATACACACACATATACATACACACATATATACATATACATACACATACATACACAAATACATACACATACATACCGTTTATGGAGGAGTGACCAATGAGTCTACATGTAGCCGATGTCCCGCAGGTAGTAATCATTCACAGATTTTTTAACAACTGGTAAGGACTGTGCGCGTCTAATTCTTACCGGTAAAGCATTCCACAGACGAACAGCTTGGACGGAGAAGGATTTGTTAGTGAACTTTGTGGAGTGCCCCGGCATTTTCAGTCTCAAATTCTCTGCCGATCTCAGAGACCTGGAAGGTGTAGCGTCCAGAAACTCGAATCGCTTTTTAAGGTAAGAGGGAGTAGCAGGATTGAAGAGTATGCTGTACAATAGTGAGAGTATATGACTTACGTAAGTACTTAGAGGGAGGATACATAATGCGGATATCTTAGGGCAGCTAGGTATCTGTGTTCCTGATAGGTATGTGTGGCGGCGAAGGCGGCCGTGGCTGCTAGTGGTGCCCCGCGCACGAACGAACCTGGGAAAGGAGGCGCCGCTGACGCGCGCACTCCGCACGCTAAACCTCATTGCTGGGGAGACGGATCTATTCTTTTGTACTCTGAGTGAATTCACGAGGACAGCGTTATTTGTTATTTGCTATAAGTAAATCATGTATCTCGCTCTGTCGCATTGGGTTTACCTGTAATGGCAGAGTATGTATGAAAATAAATAAATAATAAAATAAATAAAAAAACAAATGATTAAAAAATAAAAAACCCGACTGCCACTGAAAAGACCGAAATAAGTTTCATAGCAGGCGGTACCCATTAATTTTCTTTCGGTTTATGATTGGCAAATGGGTACCGCCTGCTATTAAACTTATTTCGGTCTTTTCAGTGGCAGTCGGGTTTTTTATTTTTTAATCATTTGTTTTATTTTACACTTTTTAGTTATGATATGACATGTATATCTTTTTGTAATTTACATATCGTTTATACTTGAAATAAAAACTTAAATCAATAAGTAAGAACATTAGCGAGAATGATTGTTTTGTTAAACAACTTTAAATCGTTATATATCCGAAAATATTAGGGTATTTCTTCGAAATTTCATTCTTCAACTGATTCATCTGGCCGAAATTAAATTTCACTATCAGCTTTGTAACACATGTTCATATGAAAATATGGATTCTAAAGAACATATATTTGAATGAGGGACTCATTTTTATACAGCAGTTTTCAAGATATCGACATTCAAATATTTTGTGCCCAGATGAATCAGAATTGGTGACAATCCGAAACAAAAATTTAAATTAAACAACTTTAATACTTAATCAAATAGACAAACCTTTTACAATTAAAAAATCACAGTTCTATACTACGTATGTCAAACATTCCATATAATTAAGTACTTTAATTATATGGAATGTTTGACACCAATCGTATTTCCAACTATCAAAACAAACGTACACAAGTAAGTCAAGTATAAGTTAATAAAATTACTAAAGGAAATATTTTCTTGAGTTTTTGCAAGGGAGCGATCTGCTTTCAATTTCCTCAAAGAGTTTTTCCTGAATTATTGGATTTTTCTTATGTTTTCCATCTGTATGCGCTCAGCCAGTGTCTTTTTCTTCTTGTTGTGGCATTGTTGTAAACTACAATATTTAAAAAAAAATAGAGATATTTAAAGATAAATAACTTTTCATGAATAAATTAAATGAAAATGAAAAATATATACCTATTAGTGAAAATTAATCTTAAAATTGCCATTTTATCAATTGCGTGATAGTATACGTTACAGTACAATGTAAAAAAAATGCAATTAAATATTTAAACTAAATACATATTATGATAGTATGTATAGCAGCTATATACTTGTAGCAGCCATACTTTAATATGTATGTTACAAATAAAAGCAAATTTGCGCTATAAAACCGCTCTTTTCTAATCCATATGGTGTTTTGACCATATGAAGCAGGCACAGATGAATCAGGATTTTGCCTATAATTATGCATAACTCCATATTCATACAGGCTTCAGTATTCAAAGTTTTCCACATTAAAATATTACCTAAAAGCATCACAGCAAACGCAAATTGAGGCTTTTAAACAATAAAATAAATAATATAAAGTAGGCTTTGTAATCAGAATGCTACCTGAACCAAGCACAGATGAATCATATATTTACCTTCGTAACACCAGGTTCTCTGGCTATAAGCCGCATGTCCACCTCCTAGCTTGTTCGTTGCACGACTCATTCCCTCTGCGCGCAAAATCAGTATCCTAACTGTATTACCCGGTCAACTATGGTCAAGCGCAGCTTATACCATATTAATCAGTATTATACGCCGGACACATAAGTTTTACTTATTTATAAAAAAAGTATTAGTAGTTATAACTACCACGCATTATTTTGTAAAAGTATAAGTCATTTCCTTTCAATAAAATTATTATTTATATGCATTTATCAAAAGAAAAACGCCACATCAAACATTTTCTTTCGGAAAATGGCAAACGGACGCGTCATATGAATCAGAAGAACATACTTCAAATATTTTTATTTTGTACCTAGACAGCAATTATTTCAAAAATATCATTTGACCAAGTTAGGGACAAAGCTAAAGTATCCAAAACAAAAAATTACAGGCAATTATGTTAGTTGGTTACAGAAATATACCCTTAGAAATAGAAAATTTTGTCTTCGAAGAACTACCCATTATTCAAAATGAAAAATGATAAAAGGAACCTGAAGATGATTTTAAAATACCTATTCAACGACACCCCACTTGACATAGTTCATCGACTTTTATTTTTTTCATTTTGACAATATGGCGTCTGGTTGTCGCTGTGGTGGATTTTGATTACTTTCATAACTTTAGTGACACTCGCAAGGTTAAGACGAATCGATTGACGTATGAATTATCAAAATCGGCCCATGCATTTGGTCTCTAGAACGCCACATAGAAACAAACATACATACATACATACATAGACTGATAAACACATTACCCTCCTTTGCGTCGCGCAGTCGGGTAATAAGAGTCCAGCTAAATCCTCAGTTAGACTGGTAAAGAGGACCCCAGACTCCAAGCTGAAAGCTTCAGATGCCTGGCACTGGGATAAACGTTAAGAAGAAGAAGGAGAAAGAAGTAACTACTATAGGCATCTAGCGGTGAGCAGCAGTACTAAATCAACCTCTGGTACAAAAAGCTTTGTACTATCGATTAATTGATTACTTCTCTAATCTACTCAAGTGATAACAATAATAAACACTTCGAACTCTAACCGAAAGATGTCACTATTGGTAGGTAGAAATGTGGCCCGCGCGCGCAGCCAACTCAGGCGTCGGAGGGCGCTGACTGACCTCCGTCCCGCATGAGCGCGGGCCTGGGGGTGACAGGTGGAGCTGCCTGTTACCCCAGCAGAAGCAGGCCACGGCGACGGCGCTCTGAAAAGCGAGCCTCCCCATTCCGGGGGCGAGTCGGGGACACCGTTGTCCCCTCTCCCGAGGAGGGCCAGACCGTAATGGATGGCCCTGGGTCAGCGGGGTGCGAGGGATATGTCGAAGACACCTCACCTCCGGCCTAGCACCACGACCCACAGTCGGCGTGCGGTTTTAGTCGGTTCGAGTCCGACATAACCTCCCCTTCCGGCTCCAGTAGAGGAGGTATCCGAGGGGATTTCCACAGGGAAAAAAAGGGTAGAAATATGGCAAAATAAGATTATAAACAATGGTTTTTTCTTTAAAAAAAATGTGTTAAAAAAGTGATAATTGGCGGATTTCATGTTAACAGTGTTGGCACTCAGCTTGACGGCCTCATCAGATGCCTTTTCACGCCCCGCTTAAAGGACCCGGGACTGTAGGAAGAACACACCCAGGGATCGAAATTACTATACAAATCGAATACATTTTAAATTTTTTAAATGAAAAAAAAATTGCACTATGCTCTTGCACTATTTATTCGGTGGTTTCATTATCTACAAAAATCGTACCTTTGACACTACGGGTGGTGTCGTGGGGTTGAATAATACCAATAGTACCTTTGACACTACCGGTGATGCCATTGGACGGTGTCATGGCTCCGAGGCGGGTCTTTCGAGGGTTCCAAGGACCCGTAAGGATTACCATAGATGTTCGTATGACAACTGGAACCGACAACTTAACGCGCTCTCCGAGGCACGGAAGTATTTCCGTACCTCGGAAAGCGCGTTAAGTAACCTAGACTAACGTAAATAAACATATTCATCCATAACATACATAACATAACATAAACTCACGCCTGTATTCCCCGAAGGGGTAGGCAGAGGTGCTGGCACCCACATTTCGCCAGTTTATGTTTAGGTCCCAATGTAATAGGTGGCGAGCCTATTGCCATTAACCGGGTACTTATAAACCTGCGATAAATACACACATAACTTCGAAAAGTATCGAAAAGTCATTGGTGTGTGCCATGGTAAACCTGGGATCGAACCTGAGACCTCGTCTCAGCAGTCCATTACCCATACCTTTTTTTTTTTTACCCATACATACCCCTAGGCATCCATACAAATATTTGCCGCTAGGTTCCTGGCAGAGTAGAATTTGGGCCACCCCATCTCTTCCCATGCGGTGTCGTACAAGGCGACTAAGGGATAGGGCTGTTTAACATCAGACAGATATATACAGCCAGACTCAACCTCAGGTATAGGCTCGAGTCAACAATAGTGCCCGGGATACGGCAATAGGCCCACCCCCTATTACATGGGAATACTATGATTGATGAAATGTGATTCACGTCTGCCTAACCCTCTGGGATAAACGCGTGATTGTTTGTTTGTATGTACAAATATTTGCACCGAGCGGGAATCGAACCTTACGTGATAGTCGAGTTCACTACCGCCACGCCACATAGTCTGTCGTTGGTGGTAAGTATAGGGTTATTTCTATAATAATTGGGTATTCTACTGACTAGTCAAATTAGTTAGGTACTTTTTACCCGACTGCCGAAGGAAGGAGGGTAATGTCTTTCGAGACTATGTATGTATGTATGTCCATTTATTTGGCACGGCCTACAGCCTGAACGGCTTGACGGATTTGGACATGTGAGGTGTCATTTGATTCACCGTGATTGTGTGAGTGACACCAGGTATATTAAAATTTCGACAAAATCAAAGGTTGATTTTTGGCGCCGAAACGTATGTTGTCAAAAATATTTTTGACTCAAACTTATCGAGTAGGATATCAAAATGAAAGAAATTAAAAGGAGATTACAAAAAGATACACATGTCATATCATAACTAAAAAGTATAACATAAAACAAATAAATGATTAAAAAATAAAAAACCCGACTGCCACCGGAAAGATCAAAATAATTTCGTTAGGAGGCGGTACCAATTAATTTTCTTTCGGTTTATGATTTGCGGATGGGTACCGCCTGCTATGAAAGTTATCCATCACCCACACAATAACCTTGCACAGGCATCAAATGTGATTGAGAGTTCCTGCCAACCCACAGCAGCCACAATATTATTGAATAAATATATTACATATATCAAAGAGATATTATAAATAAAAGTAAGTGCGAATGAATAAGATAGATAAAGTTGATAAAAAATGTGACTTGCGAAACACAATTATACCTCTCAAAACAATATTTATTTATGAGATACATTCGCATTTAATTTTGTCATGGCAAACTCCCTTTGTGCATCGAGTAGGTACAGCCGTAACTTTTTTCTAAAAGTGTTCACGTTCTTTAGTGACCTCATCGGCGGGGGGATGTTATTCCAGACTTTGCTTGCAGCGTAACGGAAGCTACCCCTAAAAGCAGCCGTTTTGTGACGGGGGATAGACAGCTGCTGAGAGCACTGTCTGTTTCCACAATTGCGTTTGGTGGACACCCAGTTTATCTTTTTATAGAGGTAGATTGGTTCCTGGTGCTTAATAATCCCAAACATTAGGCATGCGAGATGAAGCTTCCGCCTTGTCTTAATTTTAAGCAAGGAGTGGCTGTTGAGAAACAGGGTCACATGGCTCCTGGGGGTACTGAGAAACAAAAACGCGTACAAGCATTTTGCACCCTTTGGACTAGCCTCTCTGTGCGTGATAATAAACGAGGGCCGTATACAGTATCGGCATAGTTCAGTTTGGACAGAACTAGCGACTCCACCAGCTGCACTCGCAATTTTAAGCGATAGAAACAGTTACGAACGACTTCTATGACATGTTTTTCGTACCTCTAACTTGAGTCCATAATCAACCCCAAGTTCCGTGCGTCATCTTTTATTTTATTTTAACTGTAGAATAATAGGTAGGTACCTAATTACTTTTCAGTCTCGCTACGTGACTTTAACATTAACAATACTGGATGATTTTATAGTTGTTTTGGATGAAAATCACTTGGGGGTTGGAGTATTCATTTGTCGAAAGAAAAATAAAATTTAAAACCCCATATTATTTTCCTTTCACCTGAACATTATTCCCATAAATTATCAAAAAAAATTTTTTTTTTGTTTCGTCAAATTAATACTCTAAGATGATTTTGCAATCGAACATACTCGTAAACTCACGCCTATTATAGTTTTATAGTAGCCAGAGGTGCTAGCACCCACATTTCGCCAGTTTATATTGCCATTAACCGGGCACTTATAAATTGAAACTGCCCGAATTCTTTTTATCCGAAACGTCTATAAAATCATCCTGTATATCAATGCAAGGTACACAAAAAAAAAACTAAATTACTCAAAACTTTTTAATGACATTACAAAACGCTTAATCACTATATAAACATAAACATAAACTGGCGAAATGTGGGTGCTAGCACCTCTGCCTACCCCTTCGGGGAATACAGGCGTGAGTTTATGTTATGTTATGTTATGTTTTAATCACTATATAGTATTTAAAGCAGTCACTTTCCGCGTCTGTCCGTTCCATACATAGGAACGGACAAACGTGAAAGCTTATATCTTTAAAACTACGTTAAAGATTTCGATGCGATTGTTTTTAATAGATAGATTAATTCAAGAGGAAGGTTTATTTGTATAATACATGCTTAATATAGTAGAGGGTGCAGCCGGAAACGGGATTCGACGGCACACGGGCGGAAAAAAAATTGGCGGTACGAAGTTCGCTGGGTCAGTTAGTTTTATATCTAGCATAGGCATAATTTGCGCATAGCGTTCATTGAAGTAATCGAGCTTTTGAAAAACATCCACTCCTTGTTATCTCTGCACATTTCTGTAAAAAATAATACATTATGTTAATTGATTAAGCGTCGGTAGCTTAGTGGTTAAAGAGTCGGCCTTACGATCGAGAGATCCTGGCCATTACACTACCGACGTGAACCCACTCCTAGCACAAGCAATTTAGCTTAGTTGGAGGGGTTAGAGGGAATATTAGTAACTTCGGTTCTAATATTCATTATACAAAAAAAAAGATTTTTACAGCATTAAGTATGCTAACTATACAAATCGAATACATAGGGAAAAAATGAATCTTCGCGAGCGGGACTCAAGACAGCGATCTTTCCCTTACAGGGGGAATGCCCTGACCAACTCGGCTGCCGAAACACACCCAATGTGATTTCCCGATAGATTTGATTTGTTTCGATGAAATTATTAAATTTGACATATACCTAAGCATATAGGCTATTAATCTCAAAAACGCTGAAAAGGGTTCAATCCATCAATTAGCCTAACAGTCCACTGCTGGACACAGGCCTCTCCCAACAGCATCATTTCACCCGACCCTTCAGCAATTAAATTCCAGTCTGTCTTTTTGTGGTCGTCAGACCATCAGCTGGCTATGGCGCTTAGAACTCGTCTGCTCCAACGCCCATCGGTACTTCGACAGACTATCGCTCGCAGTGTGGCTGACCTAGGGCCATCTCTTACGGTCTGGCCCTCCTCGAGAGGGGGGACAACGGTGTCCCTGGAACAGAAGTACACCAACCTTTAACTCCGGGTAGAATTCCTGTCCATTTTCACAATTCAGGTGCAGATATTCTCCTTTGGAACACATATAGAATTGATCACATTTCTCCGAGTGAGCTTGGGTTTCACCGTCCACACATGAATTCATTTTTGGAGGAGATCTTGTATTGACTAATGATTGATTATAAGTACATCCTCCGTCAGCAATTTGAACGCAGCCCTGAAATCCATACTAATATTATAAATGCGAAAGTAACTCTATCTGTCTGTCTGTCTGTCTGTATGTTACGCTTTCACGCCTTAACCACTGAACCGATTTTGATGAAATTTGGTATAAGGGTAGATTAGACCATGAGAAAGGGCATAGGCTATGTTTGGTCGCGATAACCGACATCCACGCGGGCGGAGCCGCGGGAAAAAGCTAGTATTACAATGAAAAACAAATTATTAAAAATCAAACACCCGACTGATAACTGAAAATATTGATACAAGTTTGATAGCAGGCGGTAGCCATTAATTTTCATTCGTTTTATGAACGTGTTCCAATATTTTCAGTTATCAGTCTGGTGTATTATTTTATTCGTTCGTTTATATAATCGTCGTTGAAGAGTGTTTTCAGCGAACCCCCCATCGGCAAAGGATTCATTCGGACTACCAACCGTCGATGAATAATTCCATCGGCCAAGTATTTTTTCGTTCAAATAACCGTAGGAGTAGAGTGTTATCGGACAACCGTCCTATAATCTGCGGTAGCCTAGTGGTATGAGTAATGGACTGCTGAGACGAGGACTCGGGTACGATCCCAGGTTTACCATGGCACACACCAATGACTTTTCGATGCTTTTCGAAGTTATGTATGTGTCTATTTATCGCAGGTTTATAAGTGCCTGGTTAATGGCAATAGGCTCGCCACCTATTACATTGGGACCTAAACATAAACTGGCGAAATGTGGGTGCTAGCACCTCTGCCTACCCCTTCGGGGAATACAGGCGTGAGTTTATGTATGTATGTATGTATGTCCCATTAGGTGAGCGGTATTTCGGAATACCATACGGATTTCTATTACAACAGTGAATGTGTTTAATTAGTTCCACCGAAGAAGTAGTAGCGACATCTGGTCACGAAACCGTGACCGGCTTACAACTATAGCAATTACCCTCCTTCCTGCAGTTGGGTAAAAGCAGGTAAAAGTGTCGTTACAAGTTTTGGTGCCAAAATTCTCCGCCTAACCCCCTTTCGCAACGCGCGATAAGGAACTTAGTTCCAATACTATTGAGAAATCTAGACATTTAAAAGGCGGTACATTATACTCGATTCTCTCCTACATTGATTTATTCATTCTGGGACTGGTCTAGTTTCAACACTCATTCTGTCAGTTTACCTGAGCATTTTTTTTATCGTGCGATAAATCCCCACGGATACCACCCCCACGGAGCCGGTGGAGACGGTTATGTCGGACTCGAACCGACTAAAACGCACGCCGTCTTGGGTCCTTGGTTGCCGGAGGTCAGATTGCCAAAAGCATATCTCTCGCACCAGCAGACCCAGGACCATCTCTTTACCTGAGCATTGTAATCAAATTCCCTTGTCCCTGTAAGGCAGCTCTCTACTCTCCAACGTCCATCGAGGCACACAATATAAAAATCACATCGATCTGGATGAGGCAGAAGTCGGTCTTGTCCTGGTGGGCAGACGGGATCAATGGTTCCGTCGGTGTACTCTTGAGTTGTAAATTCTTCTGAACCCCATGTACATCCATTTTCAGATATCCACACACATTCCTGAAAAACAGATTTTAAACATTCTAAGTTCGAAATAAAGAAAAAAGAAGCGCTCAAGTGGTAGAGCTTTCCCTTACAGGGGGAATGCTCTTCCAACTGAGCTATTGAGCCACACTTGAAACACTGTAAGCGAAAGGTCATAGGTTTAAGTTCCTCTTGAGCGTTTTTTTTTCTCGATTTATTTCGAACTTAAAACGTTAGCATATTAAATGCTATAAAAAATTCATTCAAATTTAAAAAAAAATTTCGAAATTGACCTTTGTTTTCAGGCATTGTGGTAGAAGTGAGGATTCAGGAGAGGATCTAGGTATAAGGGTTCATCTATCGGGAACAGTGATTGAGGCGCTGGCTCCCGGTGGAGAAGAATTAGGCTATTTAATTTTTTCGAGTCCTGATCATGTTGCCTAAAATCAAATTGACTACGAAGCAAAATGCCTAAACGTCAAGTCTTAAAAGCTAAATCCCTATAAAGCAAATTACCTAAAACTCAGTATGCCCAAACAGCAAGTTGGTTAAAAATTGTGAAGCCTATAAAGCAAAAAGCTTACGAAGCAAATTGCCTAAAATTAATCATGTCTAAACATGTCTAAGAACCAGAAAACATACCAAGAAAATGCCTAAAATAATCACAAAGTCGGCTTTTGCCTATAAGAACAGTGTAATTGCATTTAGGAAGCAAAGCTTCCTAATTAGGAAGCTATTTAGGAAAAGAATGGTTAAATCGGATGAGTGTAATTACGTTTCCTAAATTCAGAACGCTCAGTCGCCGCGCGCATGCCGTCGAGAGCGCACGTTTGTCTTTCCCTCCCAATATAATATTGCGTATGTACCGACGAAATAAATGAAATTTTACATCATCTAGTATGCTAATTATTCAAATCGATCAAGGAAAAATTATATGATCGGACCAGGCGGGATTTGAACCCGCGATCTTTTACAGGGAGAATGCTTTGACCACCTAGCTACCAGACTCACGCCCAAACCAATCTGTATCCGTCTTTAAGGCGATGGTGGAGCAATCTACCGACGCTCTTACGAGCTATGCTATCGGAACCAATGAATGATCTGTCATTCATTTTATTCATTGATTTTTGATTACTCCGCCCAAATGATTGAATGAAATTTTACAGCATGTAGTAGGTATGCTAATTATTCAAATTGATTATGAAAGAAAAAATTCGTTCGTCGTTAGGCTAACCGCAAGGGTTATGGCAATATCAATATTTTTTTTTTTTTTATAGTATTGAGGGCATTTTGTCGCAATTCACTCGACAGTCGACACGTCCGTCCCTTGCCGCTCGTCCTTCAAAAATGATTTAGGATCCTAAATTAGTGAACGTGTAATCGCGAGCTTCGGTGACTGATTTTTTTTTCCTAAATAGCTTCCTGAATTTAGATTTCTGAATTCAGGAAGATGTAATACCCACTTATGGGACATGTGATATCTACTACCCAAAGGCGATATCGAAGTATTACAGTTAGACCAGTTTTTGGCATTTTTAAGGCTACAACTACCCGTAACGACTGCCATTAGCAGGTAATGGTTGTGAAGGAGACGGCGGAACGGGAGAGGTGGCGCGAGCGAGAGAAACTCGCGGATCGCGCCGGCCGCGCGCGCAGGCAACTCGGTCGTCGGAGGGCACTGACTGAACTCCGTCCCCCATGAGCGCGGGCCTAGGGGTGACGGGTGGAGCCGCCTGTCCCCCCAGCAGAAGCACACGTTACACTAGTGGATGCCCGTAAATGTTGCTCTCCTGGGGGTGGTTTAATTAGTAGTAACAACTGAATTAGCTTTTAATGGACAAGATAAATTAAGAGGGGTGCTCTGGGGTCCCACCAAGAACCTCGGGACCCAAGCCAACCTCACCTGTGCGGTATGAAAGGAACTTCATCCCACGTACGCTCAAGCTGTGGAATGAACTCCCTGCCATGGTTTTCCCAAGCGACTACAATATGGGGTTCTTCAAGAGGGGCATTAGAAGGTTTCTTCAGGGTAGGCAGCGCGAGTGTAACGCCCCTGGTGTTGCATACGTCCATAGGCCGCGGTAACCACTTTCCGTCAGGTGGGCCGTGTGCTTGTCTGCCACCAAAGTGGTATAAAAAAAAACCTGCAAGCCGGTGCACCTGCTGAAAAACGGACGAGGCTCTGGCGCTGGTTTTCCGGAAAGGCCAAAACTTAGCCAAATCAAAGGCAAATTAAGGATCGGACGAAGTGGCGCACGTTGGGAGAGGCCTACGTCCAGCAGTGGACTACGGTGGGTTTTTAGATAGATTGATTAAACAGGTTATATGTTCACTGAACTGATTTTCAAACTCAAAAAGACACTGAAATGTTGGAAATAACTGAATTACAGAGGATGTCTCTTGCCTGAGGTGTAAAACCAAGTACGGGTCATCCGAACACTCGAACATGATTTTCTTAAAAAAATATTTAACAGAATTTTTTGAACCTATTTTTGGAAACTAGTGGTTCTGTTAGCAGAAGTTTGTGAGTACCCTTTTCCCCACTTTATGATGTTTCAACCGAAAATTATTTATAATTTGTATTTTTTTTATAAGCGAGTATATCTTTACGTGGTACAGTCAGCATCAGAAAAATGTTGACGAATAGAGTACTCAAAATAATCTTAAAACCAAAATTTCAATATTATATTGATAATCAGAGTACTCAAAAAGTTGCAAGCATCCAGAGTGGTCAAACTATCTTAGCAATCGGTCTTCCAGAAACATGTAAGTAAACAGAGTGTTCATTTTCATATACACAATCACGCTACTCAATGGTATCTAATCAAACAAAGTTTCAAAATAATGTAGACAATGTCATCTTAATCGCACTTTGCATCCCTTTTTTACTTATTGAGCCATCCTTTTCACATGATGGTTGGATGATGAGAGATAGCTGTATAAGTTAGAGAAGGATAGAAAATGTGTCAAATTAATGACAATTTCTTTTGTATTTTTTATAGTTGCCAGTGACTTAAGCCATAAACTATCTACTTGCACTGGTGAAAAAAGAGTATGAATACGTAAGAAATAAATACTCGTATGATGGGTAAATTACTTGAAACCTACTTATCTAGATATAAGTCCACGCGGACTAAGTCGCAGGCACAGCTATTAATATAGATCATACGAGTAGTATGGAATAGGGTTTCGTATTTCTAAAATTTTCTGTCGATTGAATAATTATTAAAAATAAAAAACCCGACTGCTCCTGAAAAGACCGAAATAAGTTTGATAGCAGGCGGAAGCCATTAATTGTCATTGGATTTATAAGTTGCAAATGGGTACCTCCGCCTGTTTGTGTCGGTCTATTTTATGTATTTTGTACTTTATTTAATTAAAAAAGTGACAAAATCCATTTGATATAGCGCCAAAAATTCACTATGTAGTATCTATTTATATTTCATGCACTTAGAGATAAATACCTTTATTTGTGACCACTTCCATTTAATCCCTTTTAGCCATAAGGTCTCTATACGGGTAAAAAGTAAAAATAAAATAGGTTTAACTTTAATAACTATTCAAGAGAGAAAGAAAAAGAAAGAATCATTTACTCATAACATAAAAGATGACGACCGACCTCAAAAATTTTATATAAGTATTTAATTAACAACTAAATTAAATTAACAACAATCATTTTCACGCCGGAGCAGCGGTGTCTTCTATACAAGACCCAAATTCGTTCCTGCGTGGAATACTGCTCACATATCTGGGACGGCTCCGCAAAGTACTAACTAGATGCTCTCGACAGGTTGCAGCGACGTGTGGTCGCATTATTGGGAATCCTGAGTCACGAACATCCTCGAGCCATTGTAGATGCGTAGAGATGTTGCATCTTTGGCAGTATTATACCGTCTCTACCATGGTGAATGTTCTGACGAGCTATTCCAATTAGTCCCACCCTCTCCTTTCCTTCACAGGACGACACGTGCAGAGCTAAGATGCCATCCATATACGGTGCAGAGTATACCTACTAGAACCAAGCGTTTCAGTGACTCATTCCTATGCCGCACCACTAAGACCTGGAACTCCCTGCCAGCTCACGTGTTTCCTTCTTCCTACAGTCCCGGGTCCTTTAAGCGGGGCTCGAGGAGGCGTCTAATGAGGCCGTCAAGCTGAGTGCCAGCACTGTTAACATGGTAAATGTTTACGATGGTGACCCTCTTTCCGAGACTTTGCCTTTAGCTTAACATCAGGCAAGGTGAAGTCAAATTGAAGTGTAAAAAAATAAAAAAGTATATTAAAATCGAGTATGACCACCTTCAGCATTTATCACGGCAAGGAGGCGTTGTCTCATTGACCCAACTGTTTTACTACAAAATGTAGTTCCCCTCAATGAGTCCCAAATAGCGTTGACATGTGTCCTTAAATTTTCAGTGCTGCGAGGTTCTTCATGGTCCCACAATTGGACCATTTTACCCCAAACGTTTTCTATGGGATTTAAATCTGGACTCTTTGGCGGCAATTTTATTAAGGTAAATTCTCTACTTTGAGCTAAATAATCTTGGACAATTCTAGCGTTGTGAACAGAGCTCCCATCTTGAACAAATGTTATTTCCTGTTCCGTGGGGTAAACGGTACGCGCTGTTGGCAATAACACTTCTTCAAGTATTTCTTTGTATTTAATACAGTTTAGGCGGCCACCGACTTCAACCAACTCCCCGGGCCCGCTTGCCGACATCCATCCACAAAACCCAAGCGATATACGGCCACTTCTATTATTGGGTAAAATATTTTCTTCATCATATCTGGTGTTATTATATCGCCATAGAGAAAGTCGACCGTGTATGGAGTTGCAAAAAACTTTTTCGTCCACGAAAATCACGTCACTAAAATCATAATTTAGGTATGTAAGTGCAAATTGTAGCCTCATCGACTTATGCCTATTAGTCAAATGAGGCTTTCTTGCCGGTATACGATGACGAAGACCGGCTTCTTTTAGTCGGCGGCGGATTGTGCTTTGCGACACATTGTTTCTGGTGGCCAGGTCCGATGTATTTATATATCGGTATCGCAAGACTTGATGGACTAACATCCGGTCTTGTGGGATGTTGGTGGTGCGTGGACGCCCTTTTGGCTTATTGCGTGTACACACACCTGTCTCACGCCATCTGGTGATCCATAAATTCACAGTCTGCCGCTAAAAGATAATAAAAAAGTATTAATAATGAGTACTTAGTGTAATTTATTTTGATTAATAATAAGTATACCTATAAACACCTTTTTTAAGAAACACAATAGAAATATACTCACACATATGCCAAGCTCATCAGCTATATCGCCAACGGAAACATTTTCTTGATATAAATTTATGATTCGATGTCGTATGTCGTCATTAATATGATACATTTCATATTACGTATTTATTTAATCCAAATACAACGAGTAGGTACCTACTTATAAAAGAAGAAAGAAATATTTGTACGTGCAGATTTTTTCACAATCTTCCTTTGGCTTCACCGTACTCAAGTAAAAACTAAAAACCGGCCAAGTGCAAGTCGGACTCGCCCATGAAGGGTTCCGTAGTAGCAAGTTACATAATTTATAACATAACAGCCTCTGTGGCGTGGCGGTAGTGCACGCGACTGCCACCCAGGAGGCGCGGGTTCGATTCCCGCTCAGTACAAATATTTGTATGCATGAATATGGCTATTTGCATTGGTCTGGGAGTTTCTATTGTTTACCCGAAAATTATATGCCATAATCATCATATTCCCGAATTTCATTTAAAAAAACTACTTTTACTAATTTTCGATGGAAGTTTGCACTCTATTATATTATGTTTTGTACAATAGTTTCGTATCTAACTGTACCTATTTTTAAAAAGTAGACATTTTGCGTCTATGTCATGTCGATGCAGTCAAAATGCGTTTATGAGAATACGAGAAGTGGATTTTTGAGTACATAGCCTACATGTATTTTGCGTTGCAGGACCCTTTATTTTTGACGTAAGTATTCATACTCTTTTTTCACCAATGCAAGTAGAAAGTTTATGGCTTAAGTCACTGGCAACTATAAAAAATACAAAAGAAATTGTCATTAATTTGACACATTTTCTATCCTTCTCTAACTTATACAGCTATCTCTCATCATCCCACCATCATGTGAAAAGGATGGCTCAATAAGTAAAAAAGGGATGCAAAGTGCGATTAAGATGACATTGTCTACATTATTTTGAAACTTTGTTTGATTAGATACCATTGAGTAGCGTGATTGTGTATATGAAAATGAACACTCTGTTTACTTACATGTTTCTGGAAGACCGATTGCTAAGATAGTTTGACCACTCTGGATGCTTGCAACTTTTTGAGTACTCTGATTATCAATATAATATTGAAATTTTGGTTTTAAGATTATTTTGAGTACTCTATTCGTCAACATTTTTCTGATGCTGACTGTACAATGTTTTTCACAACCACTCTTGTGAGAAATCATGTCTTTGAATTTTCAGCCAAAAATCATCAATTACCATTTTTGTACTTCACAGCATACTTCTACCTTCCCCCCAATACCACAGTTCAATATGCAAGGTATTTTGTCATCTTACCTGTGTTTCTATATCGAATTCGAGCCCTTGAGAACATATCATTAATCTCTCTGTACCAGCGATGCACATGTAGTATGCGTCGCATCGGTGTGGATGTGGAACATTGCCCCAGTGTCCTGGGGGGCAAATCCCGGATCCTGTAGTGATTTCTTCAGTGGCCGTCGTTGGCTCGAGACTCGTAGTCCGGCTGAATGTACATCCTCCTTCCGCTATGGGTACGCACATCTAAAAATTTAAATTTGCTATTAATGTCTTTATCCCGTTAATCAATATCGTTGCTCAGTTCCTGGTTGCGTCCGAGGATTTCATCTACTTCTGTAGCTTTTTTATTCTTTAGAAGTTCACTAGGTATAATATTTGTAATCTTACCTCTGTTTCTCTATCGAATTCGGTGCCAAGAAAACATGTCATTAATCTCTCTGTACCAGCAATGCACATGTAGTATGCGTTGCATCGGTATGGATGTGGAACATTGCCCCAGTGTCCTGGTGGACAGATTCGTTCAGGTCCTCCTGTAATGTATTCTTCAGTGGTCCTCGTTGACTCAAAACTTATCGTTGTTTGGCTTAATGTACATCCTCCTTCTGCTATTGGTACGCACCCCTGAAAATATGTAGATATTTGTTAATAATGTCCTGATTTAATATCCTAGGGTTGTATCATTATCATCTCAGCGTGGTTTCCAGTTGCATTAGAGGCATATTTAAACACCAGGGCTCTAAACCTTGTAATCTTATGCCATAAAATGTTAAGTCATATTTGTCAGCTTACCTGATCTTCAAAATCAAATTCTGTCCCTGAAGGACAAGTCATTATTATCCACATTCCTGTGCAACGGATAAATGCATCGCATCGGTATGGATGCGGCGCATAATTCTTGGGCCATACCGCTAAACAGACCCCGAAGATAGGCGAAGTAGTAGTGGTAGGCTCATCAGTAGTGGTGAGTTCTTCAGTCGTGGTGGGCTCTTCAGTAGTAGTGGGCTCTTCAGTTGAGGTGGGCTCTTCAGTAGCGGTGGAGTCTTCAGTAGTGGCTTCAGGTCCTCCTGTGATGTATGCTTCAGTGGTCCTCGTTGACTCAAAACTTATCGTTGTTTGGCCTAATGTACATCCTCCTTCTGCTATTGGTACGCACCCCTGAAAATATGTAGATATTTGTTAATAATGTCCTGATTCAATATCCTAGGATCGTTCATCATCATCATTATCATCTCAGAGTGGCTTCCAGATGCATTAGAGGCATATTTAAACACCAGGGCTCTATACCTTCTAATCTTATGTCATCATAAAACTAATGACACTGCAAAAAATGCCATTCAATTTTGGACTTTATTTATTTAGTTTTGAAGTCCAAGTTTCATGAAATAGAATGTCTTTTTTTTTCATTCTCTCTACAAGGTGAACAGCATAACAGTCTTCTTCATTCTAGCGGTAATCCTGATCGTACTTGAAGTTTTCAACTTGTTGTCCAAGTCGAGGCTAGAAGTCAAGGAGAAGCGGCTGAGAAAATCTGTTCAGTACTTCTTACCTCCATCAGGGACAAACAGATAAAGAATTCCAAAAAAAAAAAATTTTGTTCCGTATCGTTAATATGATATTACCCAAGTTTTTTGTTTAATGTAGATCTCCAATGTACCTACAGACAAGGCTACTTCACAATTACATCATCACTACGAGTACATAGTATAAAGCAAAGTCGTTTTCCTCGTCCCTATGTCCCTATGTATGCTTATATCTTCAAAACTACGCTACAGAAATTGATGCGGTTTCTTTTTATACATAGAGTAATTCAAGAAGAAGGTTTATATGTATAATACATGCTTAATATAGTATAGGGTGCAGCGGGAACGGGATCGGATCCCACGTGGGCGGAAAAAAATTGGCGGTACGAAGTTCGCTGGCTCTGTTAGTAAAAGTATTGATGAATGTCAAGTCATATTTGTCAGCTTACCTGATCTTCAAAATCAAATTCTTTCCCTGAAGGACAAATCATTATCATCCAGATTCGTGTGCAACGGATAAATGCATCGCATCGGTATGGATGCGGCGCATAATGCTTGGGCCATATCTCCATACAGATTTCCCACCAAGGCTCTTCAGTAGTAGTGGGCTCTTTAGTAGTGGTAGGCTCTTCAGTAGTAGTGGGCTCTTTAGTAGTGGTAGGCTCTTCAGTAGTAGTGGGCTCTTTAGTAGTGGTAGGCTCTTCAGTAGTGGTAGGCTCTTCAGTAGTGGTAGGCTCTTCAGTAGTAGTGGGCTCTTTAGTAGTGGTAGGCTCTTCAGTAGTGGTAGGCTCTTCAGTAGTAGTGAGTTCTTTAGTAGTGGTAGGCTCTTCAGTAGTGGTAGTCTCTTCAGTAGTGGTAGGTTCTTTAGTAGTGGTGGGCTCTTCAGTAGTGGTAGGCTCATCAGTAGTAGTGGGCTCTTTAGTAGTGGTAGACTCTTCAGTAGTGGTAGGCTCTTCAGTAGTAGTGGGTTCTTTAGTAGTGGTAGGCTCTTCAGTAGTGGTAGTCTCTTTAGTAGTGGTAGGCTCTTCAGTAGTGGTAGTCTCTTCAGTAGTGGTAGGTTCTTTGGTAGTGGTAGGCTCTTCAGTAGTGGTAGGCTCTTCAGTAGTGGTAGGCTCTTCAGTAGTAGTGGGCTCTTTAGTAGTGGTAGTCTCTTCAGTAGTGGTAGGCTCTTCAGTAGTGGTAGGCTCTTCAGTAGTGGTAGGCTCTTCAGTAGTGGTAGGTTCTTTAGTAGTGGTAGGCTCTTCAGTAGTGGTAGGTTCTTTAGTAGTGGTAGGCTCTTCAGTAGTGGTAGGTTCTTTAGTAGTGGTAGGCTCTTCAGTAGTGGTAGGTTCTTTAGTAGTGGTAGGCTCTTCAGTAGTGGTAGGTTCTTCAGTAATGGTAGTCTCTTCAGTAGTGGTAGGTTCTTTAGTAGTGGTAGGCTCTTCAGTAGTGGTAGGTTCTTTAGTAGTGGTAGGCTCTTCAGTAGTGGTAGGTTCTTTAGTAGTGGTAGGCTCTTCAGTAGTGGTAGGTTCTTTAGTAGTGGTAGGCTCTTCAGTAGTGGTAGGTTCTTTAGTAGTGGTAGGCTCTTCAGTAGTGGTAGGCTCTTCAGTAGTAGTGGGCTCTTCAGTAGTGGTAGTCTCTTCAGTAGTGGTAGGCTCTTCAGTAGTGGTAGTCTCTTCAGTAGTGGTAGGTTCTTTAGTAGTGGTAAGCTCTTCAGTAGTGGTAAGCTCTTCAGTAGTGGTAGGCTCTTCAGTAGTGGTAGGCTCTTCAGTAGTGGTAGGCTCATCAGTAGTAGCGGGCTCTTCAGTAGTGGTGGGTTCATCTATAATGACCGTTGTTGTTTTATCGGTCGTTGTTGGTGTCAGGCGTTCTGTTGTAGTCTGAGCTATTGTGGTTGTAGTATGCCCAAGTGTACATTCTTCTTCTGATATTTCTATGCAGATCTGAAATAAGGCACTACTCTCAGAGGTTTTGATACATCAAGATTCATCAAGGAGAAACTTTAAGGCACATATTTGAATGAAATTTTTATGGCATTTATTATGCTAACTTTTTAAGTTCGAAATACATCGGGAAAAAGAAGCGCTCAAGTGGGACTTGAACCCATGACCTTTCCCTTACAGACCCGTAAAGACGGGTATAAAGAGAAGGGAAATTTGAAGTGATTCAGGTGTGGCTCAATAGCTCAGTTGGAAGAGCATCCCCCCTGTAAGGGAAAGATCGTGGGTTCAAGTCTCACTTGAGCGCTACTTTTTACCTTACCCGACTACGGCGAAGCCAAAGGAGGGTTATGATTTTGACAGGCTATGTATGTATGTTCATTTGTTCCCTCATAGTTCCTCAAATACTAATAAGATTTGGACAAATGAGGTATCTTTACAAGTGGCTTGATTGTCCGATGGTTATAGGCTATATGACGTGTCACGCAATCTTGTGTGGCGCCCTCTAGCGCTCATAAGTTACTGTATTAAAAAATAAATTTGAGATAAATATGCCGTGTTTGATATCAAATGAAAGTGCTTAATGAGCACATTTCAAATATGTGTAAATTATTAGCTTTACCTTGCCTCAAAATAATTTAAATAAAAAATAAAGTTTAAACTAAAACCCGACTACCGAAAAATCACGCTTTAAAAAGTGAGAAACAAGAAAATATCAAGGATAGCCGTGGTCGTATGCCACTTACTCTAACAAAACAATATATTCTAGGGAAACGTGGCATACGACCACGGCTATCCTTGAAATTTTCTTGTTTGTCACTTTTTAAAGCGTGATTTTTCGGTAGTCGGGTTTTATTTTAAACTTTATTTTTTCCCGATGTATTTCCAACTTAAAAATTTAGCATAATAAATGTTATAAAAATTTCATTCAAATATTTGGGCGGAGTTATCCAAAATCAAGGTTAGTGTTATACTACTAATGTATACTTGACTCTGTCCTTTACCACACTTTTAAGACAAACCCTAGAATTTCTTTGCCAGCTCAAATATTTCCTTCTTCCTAGACTCCTGGCTCCCTTAAACGGTACGTGAAAAAGCATCTGATGAGGCCGTCAAGCTGAGTGCCACCATTGTTACATAGTACATGTTTGAAATGGTGACGCTCTTTCCTAAGACTTTGCTTTCTGCTTACAATCAGGCGAGGTAAAGTCAAACGTGGAGTAGAGTAGGACCACCTTAGCTATTTTTGTGGATATCCTAAAAGGCGACTAAGGGATAGGGCTGTTCTCCATCCGACAGTAAACATACAGCCCAAGTCGAAGGGCCCGCTGGACGGCCATAGGCTTGCCCGCTTTACGTCATGGGACCGAAAATCATAATTAGCGAAACGTGGGTGCTAGTACAGCTCTGCCTACCCCCCTTTTTTTATTATCGTGCGATAAATCCCCACGGAGCCGGTGGAGGTGGTTATGTCGGACTCGAACCGACTAAAACGCACGCCGTCTTGGGTCCTTGGTTGTCGGAGGTGAGATTGCCAAAAGCATATCTCTCGCACCCCGGCAGACCCAGGACCTTCTCTTTCGAGATGGCCCCCTTCGGGTTGTGGGGACCGCAGTGTCCCCATCTAGCCCCGGTTCTGCCTACCCCCTCAGGGATTTATAGACGTGAGTATATGGATGGATGGATCAATCTCAAATCACCTGTAAAGTATAGTTGAACCAGGTTCCAAATGCACATTGTCTTTCCACTCTCTGCCCATGGAAGCATTGGTAGAATTTTGCACAATCGTATTCATGTGGAAGTAAGTAGTGTACATCATTAACTGGACAGCCATTTGGTAAGAATTCTTTAGGCGTAGTTGAAATTTGTGTTGTTGGAGCTGGAACTTCAGTTGTTGGTGATGGAACTTCTGTTGTTGGTGATGGAACTTCTGTTGTTGGCGATGGAACTCGTGTTGTTGGGCTAGTTTCTGCTAGTGTTGTTGAAGGTGTTGTAGTTGACGTTGTTCTTAGTGTTGTCGTAGTTGTTGAATGTGCTGTTGTAGTCGTTCCTGGTTTGCATTCCACAAGCGCAGGGTGATTACAAATCTGTTGATAAAATTAATATGTATGATATGGTTAAAAATTACACACGTTTAAATTATGAGTATTTCTTTGAGTCTCTTTTCAATGTAAAATTGTCTTCATTATATTTTGACAATTTAATAATATAATGTAATGATACCAGTCTTATACATAGAATCAGCTATCAGTTTATTCTAGTTCATGTATTATCAATCAAATCAAGTACATAAATGACAGCCTCTGAGGCGCTGGTTCGATCCCCGCTCAGTGCAAGTATATTATATGCATGAATATGGCTATTTGCATTGATCTGGGTGTTTCTATGTATAATTATGTATGTATTTACAATAATAAAGTATTTTAGTATGTTTATCCGCATTCTAGATTCCATAACACAAGCTAATTAAGGTAATGGGTCTAGATAGCGTTGTGTAGAATGTTAAAAAAGAAACATTTAATAATACAAAATCAATGAAATTACAAATTATATCCGTCTTGGGCAATTGGCACACTGCAACGCTCGACGCGGCGTCGTTCGTCGACGCGCGTGGACGCGAGAGAGCTAGTATAGTCCGAGAGATATTAGTTTTGGTAGGTAGGTGTGTGAAGTAATCTAAAATTTTGAGTAAAGTAAAGTAAAGCCACCCGACCATTAGCTTGATAGCCCAGACTATATTAAGAACGCTAGAGATGAAAAGAAAATGATTAGAAGTGCAAGCTATTTTCGACTTATTGACATGACATAGTAACTATTTTTTTTTCTTATATTCGTGATCAGCGTCATCTATTAACGCGAAAAGAGACGTAACTAAGAAAATGCCATTTAGGTTGAAAGTCGCTTGCAGTCTCTGCGTGTTCCGATAACGAGCCAAAACAGTGGTGTCGGCTCCAATACCCGATATTGGGCATCGATATTTGACTTCCTCCGATCTCGGATATCGGATACTGGATATCGGACGTCAGTTGATGTGAAAGCGCTCTAAATTTGACGTTAAATAGTCATGTTGCATTGCAATAATATTAATTTAAAATTCGTCTCAAATACCTACACAGAAATTTCTAACAGCTCTCGGACTAAAACTCCCTCGAAAATCACGCGCGTGATGGCAGATTTCAGTGTGCCATACCTCGCGTTTTCTGCTTGTACGCGCGTATTCTGCGGCAACGCGTGTGATTGCGTTGTCAGTGTGTGGGACCCCGCGTTTTTCTATACAAAATGAGCTCCATAGAGGCGACGAGCGCGACGCCGCGTCGACGCAACAACACTCGACGCCGCGTCGCGCGTCGCAGTGTGCCAATCGCCTAGCGCTGTCTAAAATATCCTGGGATATTAAATTGATATTTATTATTTACTAGCTTTTGCCTGCGGCTCCGCCCGCGTGGATGTCGGTTATCGCGACAAAACATAGCCTATGTCCTTTCTCGAGGTCTAATCTACCCCTATACCAAATTTCATCAAAATCGGTTCAGTGATTGAGGCGTGAAAGCGTAACATACAGACAGACAGACAAACAGACAGACAGAGTTACTTTCGCATTTATAATATTAGTATGGATTTAAGTATGTCTGAATTTAAAATACAATTGGTATGTTAAAATAGATTATTTAACATGTAAATAAATTATAAACAGCAAAATAACGTTCAAAAGTCCACATCAAAATAACGTGTCGTGACCACGGGTGCTGCAACGCACCCGCAACGTCGGCAAAAGTGTTTCAAAAATCGTATCGTGATAAGTCCCGAAACAGTATAAAAACTATGAGTTTACACCGCTATAGTTCAAAAATAACAACGTCATAAAAGTTAACAAAACCAAAATATTACAAAACCAATTCTGTCCAAGGATGCTGCCACTTTCCCTTCAAGGAGTCATCCTTACAATTGAGAAGTCTCGGGTTCGAATCCTGGACATTACACTACGGATGTGAACCCATTCCTCAAACACTAGCTTAGTTGGATTTGAAGGGTTGGGTTAGAAGGAATATTAATAATTTCAGTTGATAATATTTTGCAATAAAACATGTATGAATACTTACTGTAACATGATTACCTGAGTTGATGCAGTAGGCGGAGGATCTGAAGAAGGCGCACATTGGAAGTAGCCTATGTCCAGCAGTGGACAACAGTGGGCTAATTGATTAGTTGATTGATTACCTGATTTACAGAGTCAAAAAGCGTTCCCGGCGAGCAGGTCCGTTCGATACGCTGTCCATCGACGCATTGGTAGAATCTTGAACAGTCTGTCTCATGAGGCAGCAGGAGATGGATTTGGACGTCTGATGGACAACCGTTGGGTAGAAAGTTGGCTGAAGACGCAGCTATCAGGGTTAGGAATATTATGGCTTTGTACATATCTGAAATTAAGGTAATAAAGTTAGAGCATTTTACGAGGCTAGGTGATGTGCACTCATATTACTTACATATTCGACAGCCTCTGTGGCGTGGCGGAAGTGCAAGCGACTGCCACGCAGGAGGCGCGGGTTCAATACCCGCTCAGTGCTAATATTTGTATGCATGAATATGGCTATTTGCATTGGTCTGGGTGTTTCTATGTATAATGTATGTATTTGCAAAAAAAAGTATATAAGTATATTTATCCGCATTTTAGATTCCATAACACAAGCTATAAAGGCCTACCATGGGTTTAAATAGCGTTGTGTAGAATGTTGTAGAATATTTATTACAAACGGGATCACGAAAAACTGAAAGCGATACCTAGGTAGGTCATCGACTTCTGCATCACTGTAATGCCTCGTATACACTACTCGCGAAGTTCCTCGGCGAAGTACTCGAGAAACTTTGCCTACAGTCCGAAGTGCGACACCACACACTCGTTCAACTTTGCGAGGAGCTCATTCGCTCTAAGGTGCCGAAAGCCTGCGCACGTTCGTCCTTATGACATTAATGATATTGGGGTCCCAAATAATAGGCTCTGCTTGCATACTTTCGAGGAACAACATATTTTCCTCCTGTGAAGACCGTATTTTGTTCATAATAAACACATTAATATATGTGTCACACGCAATAATTATAATAACTATTGAGTACTGAAGTCGGCCGAGTAGTGTAGAGAGGTACTTCGTGAACGCACTTCATGCAACTTCGGGCGCTTTGACTCGGGCGCAAAAACCGACAACAAATGGAAGTCCCCCGAGGCGAGGTAAAGTTTGACGAGGTAAGCCGAAGTGCATCTCCACACTATCGTATTCGCCTAACTTCGTTCAACTTCGCGAGTAGTGTATAGGGGGTTTTAGACTATTTCCGTGCAAGCGCAAAAACACCAACAACTAGCAACCGGTACCGAAGGCTTAACGGACTCTCCGAGGCACGGAATCATCCAAATCATCAAATGCAAAACGTAACTGCTAAGAAGTGTTTCTTAGCTATTGCGTTCACTATCGCCACGTTACAGACGCTATCTTCTCTCGCTATGCATTTGGGTATTCTACTGTCTAGTTAGTTTCTTTTATCTAAACGTCAAAAGTAATAAGTTAAAAGGTAACTTGTATGAAAAAAGATTCAGTGACGTCATAAAATTTAATAGTCAAATCAGTTATCATAGGTTGGTTGGATGATTAAAAATAAATAAAAACTATAAAATAAGAACCTGCGCAATTTTTACCGCTCTTTTACCATTCTTAATTTAGTGAGCTCGGTTAGATAATTTATTTATTTAACTATAGGATAATACCTAATTCTTAATAGAGTTAGAGAGACTTAGAGAGATTACCATTGGTCGAACTGAGTGACGTCACTGGAAATCGACCAGACAATCTCTATCAAAACTGTCGTATGGATGTGCGGCGATACCACATGTACCCAGAACCATCTAGCGACAGCAAGCCGAACTACTACGTCACTACGAATCCTGCATCGCGAAAGTGAAGTTCTCGCGCTGGTACAATATATGTACAACATCCCAACGACTATCGTTGGGCCGCGGCCCGCCAGGCGTGATCACCTTGCCTGGTCGGAGGATCCTCCCTTTGTGTTGGAGGAACATCACACCTCGTTACTCCAGAAGGTACTTAGAGAATTTCACAGATGAAAAAAAATACAAACTGTTCGTCGTTCAAAAACTCACCAAAAAATTGATCAGTCATTTCTTCAAAACGGGGTATAGTTAAAAAACTCTATAGAACCCCCAACACGTATACAGTAGCTGACCTTCCGCCAGCTAATCACCATTCGGTAATGAACCCCACTGAACAGGTGGCACCACATTTATCTGCATTTTATATCGTTCAATCTACAAAACATTGGATAAAAGATTTGTTTTTAAAATTAACGGATTGCCTATCAGATAAAAAGCTTTTGTTGTGACCGAAATTGAATAGTCTTGCTTCTTTTTTGTAGATTCTTATCTAATGGCTATTTTTAAAATTCTCATTTTCAGTTTCGTAATTCGGTTTTTATACCATTTAGGTGGCAGACAAGCACACGGCCCACCTGATGGATGGTGGATACCGTGGTCTATCGATATAAGCAACACCAGGAGCGTTACACTCGCGCTGCCTACCCTGAAGAAAGCTTCTAAGTAATGTGCTTCTTGAAGAACCCCATATTGTAGTCGCTTGGGAGACCACGGCAGTTGGATATCGGAGTCGTGTGCATACGTTTTGAATGCACCTTTTCCTCCTAACAAGGGTTTCGGATATCGTTATTCTTCGAAATAATGGCAATTATTAGTTGAATTAAATATGTCCAGTCCAATTTGGATATCATTGTGATGTGAATGCGCTGCTACTTGTTTAAAGTCCGGAACTGCCTTCCAGTGTTCCCTCCTCATTCCTCAAGGTATCAGGCATATGTAGACTTCGAACTGATGGAATTTTTTTGTGGTATTATATGATGTGTCCAGCCCAAAATTCAGCGACACTGACAGCTCTCGTAATCATCTTGTTCAATCCTCAATTGTGCAAGTTTGGGGCACAAAGGACACAATAGAAGGTGGGTCATTGTTTGCGTAGGTGCGCCATAGTACAGTCCCCATTCTTTTCATTCAGTCTAATTTCATCCGGTTTACCTGGCAGCAACCTAACTGGGACCTTTACTTTCAGGTCATTCTCGGGGTAATGGAGACAGTAGCACTTCAGGGAGACGCTGCCAGTTGCGGCAAATACCGGCTGCAGCGAGAGCCGTCCTGTAGAGGGCTATTCGAAGGCTTCCCAAGAGTGCACCGAGTGCAGGCTGTGTGTAGGGCTTACAGGTGTGGCTACCTATCACCTCACCGTGCTTCCCACACCCAAAGGAACCATATTCTTCTTCTTCTTCGTAATAGCTTCTGCAGTGAATCGCCGCATTTTGCCAAAGTCAAGTAAAATTTATATTTTAAATCATTAATGCCGAAACGCCAATGTCAAGTTTTTCAAGAAATTCTACCAGAGCCACGTTAGCCACACCAGTGAATTTGTTTCCGTGTGTCTGTCTCCACGAGGGACCATCTTAGACCGTAGATGAACCGGGGTCAGCTGAGGTGCAACGGCATCATCAGAAGACCCGAAACAGGCGTATGGTTTAAGTGGGTTCAAAGCCGACATAACCGATGTCCGACCGACGTGGTACCCGAATGAATTTCCTCACAGGAAAAAAATTGAGAGAAAATTGGCACGCATGTCACCTTTGTCACGCTAAGCCACTGTTTCTTGGATCTACCCGTTCTATCGGAGGCATCTCGCCACGCGGACCTTATCGAAATCAAGACACGTGACATAATAATGATAAATAAAACGGGTCAAGTGCGAGTCGGAATCGCGCACGAAGGGTACCGTACCGTAACCACGAACTATAAAACTTTAGCCCCCTTTAATATTTTATTTTGTTAAAGTATTTTTTGTTATAGCGTCTACAGAAATACAATACCATTTGTGAAAATTTCAACTGTCTAGCTAGCACGGTTTATAAACTGGTGACTAGTGATTAAAATCGCTCCAGCCGTTTAGACGTTATGGAGTAACCAACATCTATCCATCCATCCATACTTACAAAATTTCGCGTTTATAATATTACTAGCTTTTACCCGCGGCTCCGCCCACGTGGATGTCGGTTATCGCGACAAAACATAGCCTATGTCCTTTCTCATGGTCTAATCTACCACCATACCAAATTTTATCAAAATCGGTTGTGGTTTTGGCGTGAAAGCTTAACATTAGACAGACAGACAGACAGATAGACAGACAGACAGAGTTACTTTCGCATTTATAATATTAGTATGGAAGTATGGATTACGATTAAAGACAATGTAGCATGATTTGTAATTATTGAATAGAAATTGCCGATCTCCTTCAGTTCGCGGTATTGTTAGTTTTACTAATATAGTTCCGTTTTTAATTTTGGGGCACGGTAACCCAAGCATGAAAAACTGTCGTAATCGTATCGAAAGAACGGAGCATTGCGATTGGCCACCTGCCTACTGTGAACCTGTGTGTGTGTGAAGCCGGCCAATCACAATGCTCCGTTCTCTCGATACGTTTACTATACGATTACGATAGTTTTTCGTGCTAAGGGTACAGTACCCTAAAAAGGTAGATATTGTTTATAATGTTATCTATGAATGTTTATTCCTATATTTAAATGATCAAAGACATATCTTTTAATCATTTTTGATGACACAGGAAAGTAATTCGTTATCTAAAGTGCTACCATGTTAGCAGAGAATTAGGGCAATGTTACTTATTACTTAGTCTGGTCATGGATACTGATAGAATATGTCAATGAAGTTTCAATTAATTTTAATTTAAACATTAAAATAAAAAAACATAAATTAATAATCTAAAAATTTAAATTACTAATCAAAAAAATTAAATTAATAATCAAAAACAATAATAATAATCAAAACCTTAAAATTAATATGTGCAATATTTTAAATTAATAATTTCAAACAAATAAAATACTAACTACATTTGAATTTGGAATTATGTCATTTCTAAATGATTTTTCATTATGTTTTCTCATTTTGGCGTCCACACATGTTACAATATTTAATTGTTGTTACTTCATACTAATATTATAAATGCGAAAGTAACTCTGTCTGTCTGTCTGTCTGTCTGTCTGTCTGTATGTTACCTAAGCTTTCACGCCTAAACCACTGAACCGATTTTAATGAAATTTGGTACTTGGGTAGATTAGACCTTGAGAAAGGACATAGGCTATGTTTGGTCGCGATAACCGACATCCACGCGGGCGGAGCCGCGGGTAAAAGCTAGTATTTAATATTTGTGTCCCGGGCTATTCATAGGTACGAGACTTCCTCTGTTTGTGACAGAAAAATCTGGCCGTCCACGTAATGTTCGTACGAAAAAGGTGTTCAAAGCAGTAAGAGAAAGAATTCGAAGAAATCCTGTCCGAAAGCAAAATATTTTATCTCGGGAGATGAAGGTAGCACCTAGAAACATGTCACGTATTTCAAAAGACTGCAGCCTATAAGAGACGTACTGGTCATTTCTGAACTGATAATTTAAAAAAAGAATAGGGTGGTAAAATCGAAGCAACTACCACAGAATAGATAATAGTGAGAGCCTCTGTGGCGTGGCGGTAGTGCACGCGATTGCCACGCAGGAGGCGCGGGTTCGATTCCCGCTCAGTGCAAATATTTGTGTGCATGAATATGGCTATTTGCATTGGTCTGGGTGTTTCTATGTATAATATGTATTTATTTACAAAAAAAAAAGTATTTTTATCCGCATTCTAGATTCCATAACACAAGCTATAAAAGCTTACCATGGGTCTAGATAGCGTAGTGTAGAATGTTGTGGAATATTTATTTATTTATTTAATAGTACTAGCGTACAACTACTGAAACGGTACGCAAAGGAAGTACATAGAAAAAAATATATTTACGGATGAGATTTGTCGCTTTTATTTATCACAGTGACACCTAGTGACGAAAACTAGTAGGTATTAATTTCCACATATTACAAAAATATTTGACCTGTTGATAATGTTTTCGTAGTACAATAGATAATTAACTATAATAACAAACAGTTCTATCTGTAATCGAAAGATGGCAGTTTTGTCTGTATACTTTCTTCTTCATCTTATCGTTATCCGAAGCTTTCAATTTGGCGTCTGGGGTCCGTTTTACCAGTCTGACTACGGATTTGGCTGAACTTTGATATTTTCTGTGAAGTAAGTGCCACAAGATCTCCACAACCCAAAGGTGATATCGAAACATTGCAGTTAGAACAGTTGTTGGACTGCATAATGTAAGACAGGTTGATGCTCGTAATACAATGAACGATGAATCTGTTCAAATAGTCGATACCACAGTTTTTCTTGGAATTTTTTGAAAGAAAGAAAGAAAAAATATTTAATTCTAGAAATAATTTTTTATTTTTATTTATTTTTATTTTATTTATTTGGACAACCAGTAGTTGTTACATTAGTACTTACATCTAAAATATGCTACCATAACATTCAGTTTAATGCACAACATTTTAAGGTGTCACAGCATGCAAATGGTAACACCGGTTTTGAAAAAACAGTACTGAATACAAAAGTAAAACCTGGCAAAATAAACATTTTACCAGATTTTACCTTTGCATTCAGATTTGTATACTAAACAGTATTATAATATGAGCTAAATTAATTTAATTCCTAATACTAATCCTAAGCAACCCAACAACAACCCTTCTGAAGAGTGGTAGTGTATCGGCAAGTATATCCACCTCCCCACACATTGCATTGTATGTCTTGGACAAACGTGATATGGCTGAATGTTGTTTTAAAGTAGTTCGAGCCAACGGCTGATGCAACAATCCCACGTTCACAAGGGCGCGTCGGGGCACTCGACGCGGTACCCTAAAACTGAACGAATTCAAAAGCATCGAGCAGTCGAATTCACTTCTAACCACCTTATAAAGGAACATCATGTCATGTAATTGTCGCCGTACTGATAAGCTATCCATTTCAAAGTGTCTCATTTTATCGATAGAAGAAGGTAGCACCCTATGCAACCCGCAAGAGAAAGCTAGGTGTCGGAGGAATCTCTTTTGGATACGTTCTATTCTGAGTTGATGCACAACGTATTGAGGTGACCAAACAACACAGCAATACTCAAGCTGACTCCGTACGAGAGCATTATAAATAATTATTTTCGTGGCCGGTTTACGAAATAGTCTACCGTTTCTTATGATGAAACCCAGCATTTTAGACGCTTTCTTTATGATGTTGTCTATGTGTGACAAGAAAGTTAATTTAGAGTCGAAAAGGACGCCTAAATCCCTCAGCTCTTTCCGTTCCTGTATCGTTGCCCCACTAAGCTGATATTGAAAATGAATTAAATTTGGATTGCGCGTGAATGTTATAGTATAGCATTTACTTGTATTCAAGGACATTTTGTTAACAACACACCAGTTTACTATAGCATCAATGTCCATTTGAAGTAGATCGCAATCTGACGGGTGTGCTATGGTTTTACACAACTTTAGGTCATCCGCGAATAGGTAAGCGCTACTATGCCCGATGCAAGACACTATATCATTTACGAACAAATTAAATAACCAGGGGCCCAGATGGGAGCCTTGGGGGACACCAGAGCTTGCTTTGTATGATACGGATTTGAAGCCTTTGACCACAACGTACTGCGTTCTGCCGGACAAATAGGATTGGAAACACTTCAGTAAAGAACCGCATACACCGTATGCATAAAGCTTTTCAAGTAAAATTTTATGGCAAACCTTATCGAATGCCTTAGTAAGATCCATATAGACTGCATCCACCTGAATACCTGCGTCTACTGCATTTACAAGTTCATTATGATAAGCTACCAAATTTGTACAAGTAGATCGTGATTTAATAAAGCCGTGCTGCTCATCAACGAATACCTGGGTAGTATGACTCTTCAGGCAGGGGTAAATTAAAGCTTCAAAAGACTTTGCAAAAACAGATAAAATTGAAATTGCTCTGTAATTGCTAACGTTTTCTTTGTTTAATTCTAGACACGCACAATGATCATCCATACTTAGTAGGTAGGTACACAAATATCTTATAATCTTATATAATAACTCTAGATAGTAAACTGCAATGGCATTCCATATCACAACCTTGGTAGGGAGACTTAGCTCAGTTGCGGGCTGTGCGAGCTATTTTTAATTTGGGCCGAAGAGTCTCCCTCTGAGATAAGTTTAAAGAGATAAATATTCTAACCATAGTGACACAATACATTTTCGAAAACTTAATGTATGTAAGGAAAAATATTGCAAAATTTCCAAGACTTTATGACAGGCACAATATAAATACCAGAAATAAAAACAATCTTGTAGTTTGTCATAGCAGAGGTCTGATGGGAGTCCTGGGACATCCTTCCGAGGGCTTACCCGGGGCTCCCATCCATAGGCTTCTGGGCGTTACCGTGGGGGTTATTAGTCGGTAGGAGTCCGGCATAAAATCCATGAAGCATTTTCCCCCACGGTTAAAAAAAAAAAAAAAAGTATTAGTTAGTACTTAATATTTACTTTATGTTGACGTTTTTTAAGTTCCGATTTAATGGTCTATGCAGAATAAACTATTTTTGATTTTGATTTGATTTTGATTTTGAAGCTGCTTAAGCGGTTAGAAAAATAAGGTCACTAACTGATGAGGAAACGGCACGATTCGTTCATTTTAGCTACTTTCATAGTGTTATGTCGTATGGTCTGATGCTGTGGGGCACACCCTCCCTATGTGACACTGACATGTGAATCATATTTTTTTGAATTTGTGAATTTTAGAATCATTTATTTTCTGTCTGTTCCATATCGTATCATGTTTATGTTGTTCTCGTATGTGTAATTATGTGCAAGGTTGCATTCAATTTTAATGTACTTGGAATATAATTTTTCATCCCTTCTATTCGAAAAATGTCACTTTACTGTCACTGTAGCGGGGCGCAAAATAGCTCTTTTCTGTTCAAGGCCAAGCAGCGGGCCGTAAAAGTGATTTGAATTTGGAACATTATCATTCATAGAAATCGAACTCAAATTGTACGGATTACTGGCTGGTACGTGTTGGCTGCATGGCTCGGGGTGACCTGTGCTAACTAAAAAAAAAAACAAAGAGCGCCAATTACCTCTCTGTTCTTGTAATTAGTACATTACCTATTTAAGTCGTATTTTGCAAAATAATATGAGTTCTACTTCGAGTTAAGGAAGTGACAATGCGTTAACTCTTGAAACAATTAGATATTATAGAAGCCGAACAAAACTTGTTACGCCCGAAATCTCGGGAGAAATAAATTTTCTCATAGAAAGGGGATGAAAAGTAGAGTGTATAACTCGGGGGCAAATTATTTTTCCCTCGGGCGGTGTACTTTGAATCCCTCGCTGCGCTAATTCTAGAATCCTTCGCTTTGCTCTTGATTCAAAGTAGCGCCCTCGCCGTAAAAATACTACTTTGCTCCCTTGTAATACAATCTACTATTATTAGACGGGGCACACTGAGCCATCATGGGTTGTCATGGATACGAGAAAAAACGGTTGGGACAGAAAAAGGATTCTAGCTGATGGTTAATAAGTTTAGAAAAGAAGTTTGGTTGATATTAGCTGTTGAATTATTGATAATTGATAATGGTTTAAAGTTATAAGTTTTGAAACGAAGATTGGTGGATCGATGTAGGTACGATCACAATGAGAAGTTTGGTGACCATGATAAATCAGTTTGGTTGATAGTGGTTGTTTGATGATTGATAATTGTTAATGGTTAATGGATAACGGTTACTGGTTATTATTAATGGTTAACGGTTGATGGTTAAAGGTTAACGGTTAATGTTTAAAGACGAAGTTTGGTTGATCAAGAACGATCCTGATTTGATGACGAAACCAGCTATGGAGTTTTGGACTGATAAATTATACCAAGCGAATAAATGACTTTTGTTAACATGATATGCTTACGCTGTTTCCTTCTGAGGTATCTTACATTATGTTGTGTTGTACTATTGTGCTATGTTCTTCCTGTCACTGTGTCTTGCGGATTTCTTTTTGTAGCAATTAATTTCTCTTTCTTTCTCTCTTTTCTCTTTATGTATTTATTTTAAAGGTAAAATTTTCAACTGTATGGTTCATGAGATACAGGCTGGCGATAGACAGTGGAGACTTAGAAATAGGGTTCTGTTTTTACCTGACTACGGCGAAGCAAAAGGAGGGTTATGATTTTTACAGGCTATTTATGTATGTTCATTTGTTCCCTCATAATTCCTCAAATACTTACTTAGGGTAGTTCTTCGAAGTCAAAATTTTCTATTTCTATGGGTGTATTTCTGTAACCAACTAACATAATTGCTTGTAATTTTTTGTTTTGGATACTTTAGCTTTGTCCCTAACTTGGTCAAATGATATTTTTGAAATAGTTGCAGTCTAGGTACAAAATAAAAACATTTGAAGTATGTTCTTCTGATTCATATAACGCGTCCGTTTGCCATTTTCCGGAAGAAAATGTTTGATGTGGCGTTTTTCTTTTGATAAATGCATATAAATAATAGTTTTATTGAAAGGAAATGACTTATCCTTTTACAAAATAATGCGTGGTAGTTATAACTACTAATACTTTTTTTACAAATAAGTAAAACATAAGTGTCCGGCGTATAATACTGATTAATATGGTGTAAGCTGCGCTTGACCATAGTTGACCGGGTAATACAGTTAGGATACTGATTTTGCACGTGAGGGGAATCAGTCGTGCAACGAACAAGCTAGGAGGTGGACGTACGGCTGGTAGCCAGAGAACCTGGTGTTACGAAGGTAAATATATGATTCATCTGTGCTTGGTTCAGGTGGCATTCTGATTACAAAGCCTACTTTATAAGATTTATTTTATTGTTTCAAAACCTCAATTTGCGTTTGCTGTGATGCTTTTAGGGAATATTTTAATGTGGAAAACTTTTAATACTGAAGCCTGTATGAATATGGAGTTATGCATAATTATAGGCAAAATCCTGATTCATCTGTGCCTGCTTCATATGGTCAAAACACCATATGAATTAGAAAAGAGCGGTTTTATAGCGTAAATTTGCTTTTATTTGTAACAAATTAAAGTATAGCTGCTACAAGTATATAGCCGCTATACATACTTTGATAATATGTATTTAGTTTAAATATTTAATTGCATTTTTGTTACATTGTACTGTAACGTATACTATCATGCAATTGATAAAATGGCAATTTTTAGATTAAATTTCCCTAATATATATTTTTCATTTTCATTTCATTTATTCATGAAAAGTTATTTATCTTTAAATATCTCTATTTTTTTTTAAACATTGTAGTTTACAACAATGCCACAACCTGGAGACAAAAAGAAGGAGAAGAAGACACTGGTAGAGCGCATAAAGATGGAAAACATAAGAAAAATCCAAAAATTCAGGATCTCGTCACCTAGAATAACTTTATCGCTCCCTTGCAAAAAGTCAAGAAAATATTTCCTTTAGTAATTTTCTTAACTTATACTTGACTTACTTGTGTACGTTTGTTTTGATAGTTGGAAATACGATTGGTGTCAAACATTACATATAATTAAAGTAGTTAATTATATGGAATGTTTGACATACATAGTATAGGACTGTGAGTTTTTAATTGTAAAAGGTTTGTCCAATTGATTAACTATTAAAGTTGTTTAATTTACATTTTTGTTTCTGATTTATATGTCACCAATTCTGATTCATCTGGGTACAAAATATTTGAATGTGGATATCTTGAAAACTGCTGTATAAAAATGAGTCCCTCATTCAAATATATGTTCCTTAGAATCCATATTTTCATATGAACATGTGCTACAAAGCTGATAGTGAAATTTAATTTCGGCCAGATGAATCAGTTGAAGAATGAAATTTCGAAGAAATACCCACTTACTCTAACTAAACAATACATAACATAACATAACATAAACTCACGCCTGTATTCCCCGAAGGGGTAGGCATAGGTGCTAGCACCCACATTTCGCCAGTTTATGTTTAGGTTAGAATGTAATAGATGGCGAGCCTATTGCCATTATAGGGCACTTATAAACCTGCGATAAATACACACATAACTTCGAAAAGCATCGAAAAGTCATTGGTGTGTGCCATGGTAAACCTGGGATCGAACCCGAGACCTCGTCTCAGTAGTCCATTACCCATACCACTAGGCTACCGCAGACTATACAATACATTCTTGGGAAAATTAGCATACGACCACGGCTATTCTTGATATTTTCTTGTTTGATACTTTTTTGGAAGAGATTTTTCAGTAGTTGGGTTTCTTACATTTGGGCAAGCCTAACCCTATATGTAAGGTCAAACAACAAAAATAAAACATTTTTAAATGTAAAATCCTTTTATTCATGATTTTACTTCTCATTTTATTAACATTATCACAATCGTTATGACTTTTCATAATTATTGATATATTATTTACAAATATAATAACAAAAACAATGGTAACTTGTACCTATTAAAGCATTCTGTTAATATTTAACCGACTACATAAAGGAGGTTAATAATACTCGTAATTTTTATACTTTCTATGACGTGGGTACATCCTGTACGAGGCTAGCTGCAAAGTCAGACCCTGACTTTCCTGTCAAGAGAGGAAAGTCAGATGACAGTACCTACCTATTGTTTATGCAGACAGGAGACAATGAACATTCGTCCACATTTTAGCTTTTTCTAAATTGACGTCATAAAAATGCCGTTTTTTCTCCACCAGCGCCAGCGCCTTGAAAGCGGTGGTAAACTTAGCTTAAGTATAATTATTATTGACGTTATTGTTATTTTTATGCTATCGCGGTGTAAACACATGGTTATTTATGGCCACACAGTAAGTAAAAAAAAAAAAAAATATCGCGTGAAGTCCCAATTAGTCATAAATAAACGTGAATTATTATTGACGTCAATAAAAAAACAACCGTGTTGTTCTACATTGAATAAAAATCTTTGACTTGGACAGTCGCAGGCGCAGTCGCAAAATAATGTCAATGGTCACAATTTATCAACAAAGTAAATTAAGTTTATTGTAACACGAAATCCTTTTTCCAAAAAGAAAAATATTGCTTATAACTTAGTAACAATGACGTTCTCACTTTATCTAAAACACTAAACTGCCAATGAATTAGACAGGTGCCAATAAAATACACACAATAATTTTTCTATCTGTCGAAATTAAATTGAAATTCTTGCGCAGTTTCATCATTTCTTGCATACCATTAGAGGTATTAAAGATCACGTCTTAAAATTATTCGATAAAATAAATTAGTTCATTTGTCCTTTTTAAATGCTATTGGTCATCGTCTTCATCGTTGTCTCGAAGTACAGCCTTGCTCTGCTACGTGTTCACATTTCTGTAAAAATATTAATTAATTGGTTAATGAGAGAAAGAAAATCGCGTCCAAATCGGTTATCGCGACCAAACATAGCCTATGTACTTTCTCATGGTCTAATCTACCCCTATACCAAATTTCATCAAAATCGGTTCAGTGGTTGAGGCGTGAAAGCGTAATATACAGACAGACAGACAGACAGAGTTACTTTCGCATTTATAATATTAGTATGGATAAAGATGCCACACATGACACAAAAAAAAGAAACAAACAAAATTATCCTTGAGTATTGGAAATTAACAATATCATGGTTTTTGCCTTCATTTTGTTAAAGTAATTCACTTTTGATTTGCTATGCATTTGACAGCAATAACAAAAGAAATGTGACATTGAAACTTGAAGTTCAAAATCTTGAAATTCAATATCCCAAAAATTATTTTGGTTATTTTATAATTACAGGTTTCGAGACAGCCGCCGATCTATCCATGTCGAGACTCGCAGTGTCCACCGCGCTGCAAATTTACTTGGATAGATTTAGAAGGCTTGCGTTAGCTTTCGTGGTCATTTTTATAACCTCTCAAAAATCTAACTTTTGGACTTTTCAAATTCGAGATTATGAACTTCGGTTTTTCGTCCATCGTTCTTATGAACTTCTAAATTTTAATAAATGTAAGTGACCTTACACAGTCATACTTGCTATGTCCTGTAAATTAAACAATACAGACAGAACACCAACCTTCGACACTGGATCGAATTCTTCTCCGCTACTGCAATGCAGCAGCAGCAACTGTCCCTCAGTACACACAAAGAATCTATCACACACATCTGGGTGAGGTACAATCTGACCAGGTAAACATGACGATAGTTTCTCAGCATGTATTGCATCAGTTAAAGTGTTATTATGTGTACATCCACCATCAGTTATAGTCACACAAGTCTGAAATAAAGGTATAAATATAAAATTTAAATCCTTGGCGGTATTTTGTGAGCATAAATGGCAGAATAACATATGAGCCGGTCTTCGAAATTCGAAACATTTTTAATAGTTACAAGACTCCGGCGCAGGATTTTTCTCGAGTTTTATGTCAAACGTTATCTTTTCTTATTCTCTCTTTGGTTTTATCTAAGCTGATCCTGGCTGAGAGAGATTCTGTATTAACATTCAAAGAATATCTTTTGTATAAAATTTCATCTCACCTGTGCTTCATAGCTAAATTCTGTTCCGGCTGTACATGTTTCCAATCTTGGCATTCCTGCGATGCACATATAATATGCATTGCACCTGTCTGGATGAGGCACATTACCCCAATGCCCTGCCGGACAGATTGGTACGGGAGCTTCTGTAGTCGTCGTAATCTTTTCATCATCAGGAACAACATCATTTTCTGGTGTCGATTCTGATGAGTCAGCTGACGAGTCAGTGGCTGCCCCGAGTGTACATCCTCCTTCAGCTATAGGTACGCATGCGCCTTGTTTGACCTGAAAGTTTCATTTTCGATTCAGTATCATACATAGTTATTTGAAAATGAATGGATTGCAATTATTGTTCATTTTTCAGATATTCATATGAATGTAGAAATAAATGTGAATTATAATATTGTTATAAAATGGATGAATGGGTGTTTGTGACTCTTTCACATCTAAACGGCTGGAGCGATTTTAATAAAATTTGGTAGAGAGTGTGTGGTAGACTCTATATTAACAAATAGGCTATGTTTGATCGTATTATGTGACATCCTCGCGGGCAGAGCCGCGGGCAAAAGCTAGTTTAAAATAAATTCTACATTTTAATTCTCTTTTTTCTCTCTCTCTCTCTCTCTCTCTAAACTGAAGTGCTCTTGTCAGTAGAGTAATCACCACTCTACACACATAAAAGAAAAGATACAAGTCACATCGTGTCGGGAGGTCAAAGGATTGGTGGAGGAGAGGGAAAAGTGGTGATTACTCCACCAGCATCTTAATTATAGACCAACCACACGCGCTGTACAAGGGATGAGGTAAAAAAAGAAAATGTATTAGTTGAGAGCAAGCGAGATGCCACCGCCCCGAGCGCTGGCGGAGGTATCTTGCTCCCTCTTGTCTAATGCTCATTGTTTCCTTACAATAGTTTTATTTTATTAAAATACTAATCTTACCTTTACCATAGCACACACCAATGACTTTTCGATGCTTTTCGAAGTTATGTGTGTATTTATCGCAGGTTTCTAAGTGCCCGGTTAATGGCAATAGGCTCGCCACCTATTACATTGGGACCTAAACATAAACTGGCGAAATGTGGGTGCTAGCACCTCTGCCTACCCCTTCGGGGAATACAGGCGTGAGTTTATGTATGATGTCTTACCTGTATTTCTTTATCAAATTCTGTTCCAGCAGAACATATCATTAGTCTCTCGTGACCTGCGACGCACATGTAGAACGCATCGCATCGGTACGGATGTGGCACATTACCCCAATGTCCTGCAGGACAAATTGGTATGGGTGCTTCTGTTGTTGTGTCAGATGGACGAGTGTTGGATGCACCATCTCCATCTTCTATCTTATCATCATCAGTTGCATCATTTTCTGTCGTTGCATCTTCAGTGGTTGTATATTCATCATCAGAAATTAGATCATTTTCTGTGTTTGATTCTGATGAATCTGAATCTGAAGGCGCTGAAGTTGTCGAAACTGAACTAAGTGTACATCCGCCTTGAGCTATTGGCATGCATTCCTGAAAGTTTAAATTTGTGATTGGGTATTATTGTTTAAAATTGAGGGGTAGAATGATAAAATAATATATGTATGCGAGGGGTTAACTAGCTTAGTGTTTCAGTTAACTGAACAAATGATACATAGAGTCATACACAAAAAGAAAATAATCTGTCATCTTTTTGATTTCTGGCCTTTTTTTTAAGACGTCTTCAAGTGTCATCTGCTATAGAAATTCTGTATTAACTTTGCAATTGATTGGATTACGCATTTTTGTTCCGCACAGTTCAATTTATCATTTTACCTTTGTTATTTTATCGAACTCGGTTCCAGCAGTACATGTCATTAGTCTTTCTGAACCTGCGATGCACATGTAATATGCGTCGCATTGATATGGATGTGGTAGGTTTCCCCAATATCCTGGTGGACAGATCCGTATGGGAGCTTCTGTGGTTGTCGTAGTCTTTGCTTCTGTTGTAGTTTCAGATGGATTGGTGTTGGATTCACCATCTCCACTTCCTGATGTGTGATCGGTCACTATTGTTGATTCTGTGGATGCTATAGTTGTTGATGTAGATGCGTATGTGTTTGTTGTTTTGGATTCGGTGATAGTAGTGGAGCTGTCATCAGGTACTTTGGAATTTCCAGACGAATCATTTTCAGTTGTTCTATATTCATCATCAGCTATTAAATCATTTTCTGTGGTTGATACTGTTGTTTCAGTTGGAGAGCCAGGGGATAAGGTTGTGGTTCCCCTGTATGTACATCCTCCTGCAGCTATTGGCATACAATCCTGCAAGTATCAATTTAGTTAATGATTCAAATTTTTATATAAACTGTTGATCGATGACACTCGGTGGAATTTACTGTCACACATATTGAGAACACTTGTATTTTTTCCGCTGTATTTATTTTATTGAACCAACTTTGAGAACATCGTAAGGCGAAGAGGTTCAATGAAATAAATAGTGTGGAAAAAGTACAAGCGTTCTCAACTATGTGTCAATATAGTGAATTGAGCATTCGTGTAAACTGAGAATATGATTCTAATAAAATTATGAACAAAATCCTAGAAGGTATGAGCACGGTATCTTTATCTTACCTTCGTTACTTCATCGAATTCGGTTCCAGCAGTACATGTCATAAGTCTCTCTGAACCTGCGATGCACATGTAGTACGCATCGCATCGGTATGGATGAGGTATGTTGCCCCAGTGACCTGCTGGACAGATTCGTATGGGAGCTTCTGTAGTTGTCGTAGTCTTTGCCTCTGTTGTAGTTTCAGGTGGACTGGTGTTGGATTCGCCATCTCCACTTCCTGATGTGTGATCGGTCACTATTGTAGATTCCGTAGATACGACAGTTGTTGATGTAGATGCATCAGGGTTTGTTGTCGTTGTTTTGGATTCTTTGATAGTAGTAGAATCATTATCAGTTGCTTTGGAATTTCCGGATGAATCATTTTCGGTAGTTCCAAATTCATCATCAGATAAGTCATTTTCTGTGGTCGATACTGTTGACTCTGTAGGAGAGCCAGGGGATAAGGTTGTGGTTCCCCTGTGTGTACATCCTCCTGCAGCTATTGGTATGCAGTCCTGCAAGTATAAATTTAGTATTTTAATTCAAATTTATATTTATGCTGTTGATCGATGGCACTTGGTGGAATTTATTGTTACGCACGTTGAGAACACTGTACTTTGAGAACGCCGTAAGGCAAAACTGGTCAGGTGCAATAAAATAAATACTATGGAAAAAGTACAAGTGTTGTACGAATTGTTACTGGGTCTGTGAAATGAAACGACTTACTGCAAATACTATGTAATAACTATGAAGGATAGTACTGTATAAGCGTTCAACAATAATGTAGTTCCGCGGGTTTATATGCGACGACCACTGACCAAACCATAGCGCGATTCAATCTTTCCAGTGGCGCCATCTCTTATTGCTAATATGAACTAAACTGAATACAACTAACTTAATCAATTTTTCTCAATCTGTGTGTCAATATGGTGAATTGAGCATTCGTGTAAACTAAGAGATCCGGTTCTCAGCATTCCATGGACCCACCGTGCGGTTGCCGGGTCCATGGCGTGGTACAGAGAGGAACACTATGACGGCGCCTGGGACTTGCGACCCAGATGTAGGCTTAGAGTGCATCAGCGCCGCTGCCACCGTCAGTCGTGTTCCCCTCTCTACCTATCCAAATTTGATAAGATCCTATCAACGCCGTTTTAGATATTCTTTTGAGTAAAGAGCTTACTGAGCTAACTGAACAGCTTAAACAAGTTATACAGGACTGTTTATACTGTAGATTGATGGCGCTTGGTGGAATCTGCTACACATATTGAATAACACACTTGTACTTTTCCACTGAATTTATGTATAGACCTGACCGGTTTCGCCTAAAGTAGCCTAAAGTAGCCTAAGGCGAAACCGGTCAGGTCTATACATAAATTCAGTGGAAAAGTACAAGTGTGTTATTCAATACAAGTTATACAGGAATTTCCCTTGCTCCTACTTCTACGGCGTAGAGTTTAACCACATAGCCATTTTTGGTTAAATCGTTGGTCAAGTCAAAGTATTTGTTTATTTTCATAACGTGGTCTTTAGGTATATTAGTTTCCCACGGTACTGTGAGTTCTACTAGTACGGCATACTTTTGCTGTTTCGAAAATAGGAATATATCGGGTCTGGATGACGAGGCACAAACATCCTCCGTTATTTTGTAGTGTTTCTCCTGTGAAATGTCCAATTAGCGGCTGCTATCAAAATTGAGTACGGCTTTTGAATTGTCTTTTTTGAGCAGCCTTCCTTTACAAACGCGACGCCATTTCTTTGGTTTGTAGTTAAACCCTTTTTCGCTCTAGCTACCACCAAACTTACCGCCTCACGTATGATTTCTAATACCCTATCATGTCGGTGCGAGTAATGACCCGGTCTAATAGCGTCCTATAGCCCACCAGTAGGTGCCTAGCTGTACCAATTGCTTAACCACATGAGCTACATGTTTCATCTGTGGCTTTCCCCATCTGACAAGATTGCTTTGGTCGGGAAGGGTCAACCGGAATACATTGAGATAGAATTTAAGTAAAGCCGGTGACCAGTCGTATTTAAGGTACGCCATTTTAAGGCTATGGGAATACAATATTCACCTAGTGTTAACCGTTCGTTTTTTATTTCTAGGTCATTGAGTGCACTTTGTAGGTATTATTTTGATCTTATTGAAGAAAAGATTTCGTTGTCTTTGTCTGTCTGCCTCTTAGTATTACCGTAACCTACTCTACCAGTCTACGAGCCTATCATGATTTTTTATCGAATTGGAGTGACTCGAGCTCTGATGTATTTTTGTCTTTTGGAAGAGCTTGCACGATTTCGTCCGATTGTTTCTTATCATTCATCATATAATTTATTGCAAAGTTATTTGAGGCTCTATATAATGTCGATGGGCCTGCCGCTTGAGCTAGCCGTTATTAATTACTTCTTCTAAATCTGGAGTGCAACCGCAGTTATCATTTTTTCTTCCGAGAAATTTAAAGGCACGGTTTCGGATATAGTCGAAACGTTTTCCCCGCCTATACTAAGCCCTGGATCATATGAGGTATATCTGGTACCCCGCCAACCCAGACATAGACAGTAGCATTATGCTAGTAGTAAGTAGCGTGATGCTAATAAAATTATTAATAAAAACCTATAAGTTAAATGAGCAATCCTTAAATCTTACCTTCGTTACTTCATCGAATTCGGTTCCAGCAGTACATGTCATAAGTCTCTCTGAACCTGCGATGCACATGTAGTACGCATCGCATCGGTATGGATGAGGTATGTTGCCCCAGTGCCCTGCTGGACAGATTCTTATGGGAGCTTCTGTAGTTGTCGTAGTCTTTGCTTCTGTTGTAGTTTCAGGTGAACTGGTGTTGGATTCGCCATCTCCACTTCCTGATGTGTGATCGGTCACTATTGTTGATTCTGTAGACGCGACAGTTGTTGGTGTAGATGCGTCTATGTTTGTTGTTTTGGATTCTGAGATAGTAGTGGAGTCATCATTTCCGTATGAATCATTTTCTGTGGTTTTGATTTCATTTTCAGGAGTAGTTTTTGTAGCCTTTGCTTCTGTTGTAGTTTCAGGTGGATTGGTGTTGGATTCACCATCTCCACTTCCTGATGTGTGATCGGTCACTATTGTTGATTCTGTAGATGCTACAGTTGTTGATGTAGATGCTTCAAGGTTTGTCGTCGTTGTTTTGGATTCTTTGATAGTAGTGGAATCATTATCAGTTGCTTTGGAATTTCCGGATGAATCATTTTCAGTAGTTCCAAATTCATCATCAGGTATTAGGTCATTTTCTGGGGTCAATTCAGTTGACCCAGTAGGAGAGCCAGGGGAAAAGTTTGTGGTGCCCCTGTATGTACATCCTCCTGCAGCTATTGGTATGCATTCCTGCAAGTATTAATTTAGTATTTAAATTGAACTTTTGGATAAATTTCGGACAATATGATGCTAATAAAATTATGAACAAAATCCTAGAAATTAAATATGCACGGTATCTTTAACTCTTACCTTCGTTACTTCATCGAATTCTGTTCCAGCAGTACATGTCATAAGTCTCTCTGAACCTGCGATGCACATGTAGTACGCATCGCATCGGTATGGATGAGGTATGTTGCCCCAGTGACCTGCCGGACAGATTCGTATGGGAGCTTCTGTAGTTGTCGTAGTCTTTGCCTCTGTTGTAGTTTCAGGTGGACTGGTGTTGGATTCGCCATCTCCACTTCCTGATGTGTGATCGGTCACTATTGTAGATTCCGTAGACGCGACAATTGTTGATGTAGATGCGTCTGTGTTTGTTGTTTTGGATTCTGTGATAGTAGTGGAGTCATCATTTCCGTATGAATCATTTTCTGTGGTTTTGATTTCATTTTCAGGAGTAGTTTTTGTAGCCTTTGCTTCTGTTGTTGTTTCAGGTGCATTAGTGTTGGATGCACCATCTCCACTTCCTGATGTGTGATCGGTCACTATTGTTGATTCTGTAGATGATACAGTTGTTGATGTAGATGCTTCAAGGTTTGTTGTCGTTGTTTTGGATTCTTTGATAGTAGTGGAATCATTATCAGTTGCTTTGGAATTACCGGATGAATCATTTTCAGTAGTTCCAAATTCATCATCAGGTATTAAGTCATTGTCTGTGGTTGATACTGTTGACTCAGTAGGAGAGCCAGGGGATACGGTTGTGGTTCCTCTGTATGTACATCCTCCTGCAGCTATTGGTATGCATTCCTGGAAGTATCAATTCGGTATTTTAATTCAAATTTATATACTCAATTGAACATTCATGTAAAATCTGTGAAAATGAGACTAAGAAAATTATGAACAAAATCTTAGAAGTTAAATGAGCACGGTATCTTTAAATCTATATTTTGAGCTACGGAATTCTCCTTTGGGGTAAATCCGCAGATTTAAACACAATATTTGTCTTGCAAAAGCGGGCTGTGCAAGTTATTTATAAATATTCTAACCGTAGTGTCACAATACATTTTCGAAAACCTAATGTATGTATGGAAAAATATTGCAAAATTGCCAAGACTTTGTGACAGGTACAATATAAATACTAGAAATAAAAACAATCTTGTAGTTTGTGATAGCAGACTCCATAAAATAAGTAATTTTTTCCAAGGCAGCTGAATACGCTTTTTTAACAAGCTTCCTAAAGAAATCAGAGATTTACCTGTAAATAAATTTGAAAATGCAGTTAAGAGTAAACTGTGCCAGAAAGGTTATTATAAACTGCAAGAATATTTAGACGATAAACAAGCTTGGAAATGAGCAGTTCGCTCAGCTATGCTATTCAAGCAAAGCATTGTATTGTATTGTATTTTCCACAGCCAACAATATGGCTTTACTGGCGGGAAATCTACCACCGATGCGGGAGTGGCCCTAGTTAGCCTAATCTACGACGCTTGGGAGGGAGCGCAGGATGCCATTGGGGTATTCTGTGATCTTTCCAAAGCATTTGATTGTGTTGACCATCAAACACTCTTACTCAAGCTACGTCGATATGGTTTTGATAAGAAATCAATAGCACTATTAGAGTCATACTTAACGGATAGGCTTCAGACTGTTGATGTGAATAACGTAAAGTCAAATGGGTCAAATGTCAAAATAGGTGTACCCCAAGGATCAATCCTAGGACCCTTTCTGTTCCTGGTATATGTCAATGACTTGCCCTATATGGTCGAGGCACAAGCTGGCATAGTACTGTTTGCAGATGATACATCGTTAATATTCAAAGCAAATAGGTATAGTACAGATGCAAATAATGTTAATAATATTCTGAATGCCATGTCAAATTGGTTTTCTGCAAACAACCTATTGTTGAATGCAGAAAAGACCAAAGGTATGAAGTTTACACTACCCAATGTGAGGCAAATAGACGTTGATGTTGTGCTGGGGGGGAAGGGGTTAGAATTCGTAACCACCACTACCTTTCTAGGAATTACAATAGATTCTAAATTACAATGGGGTGACCATATCACTATTCTGGCCAATAAACTTAGCTCTGCTGCTTATGCTGTTAGACGGATTAGGCAGTTGACTGATGTAACTACTGCTAGGTTCGTATACTTTAGTTACTTCCATAGCTTGATGTCCTATGGAATACTACTTTGGGGAAATGCAGCAGATTTAGAAACTATATTTATATTGCAAAAGAGGGCAGTTCGTGCCATTTATTGCTTAGGCAAGAGAGACTCCCTCAGGGAACGATTTAAGGATATTGACATTTTAACTGTAGCTTCCCAATATGTATTTGAAAACATAATGCATGTCAGGAAAATATATCTCATTACACAAAAGTAAGTGACATTACAGACAGAAATCTGCGTAACAAACATAGACTTCTACTTCCATGTTATCGGCTTAGCAGGGTTAGTGATTCCTTTAAGGGGGATGGTATACGTTTTTATAACAAACTGCCAGAATCGATCCTTGGTATGCCTGACGATAAATTCAAAACCTTTGTAAAGACCACCTTATCCAAAAAAGCATACTATAGGATAGATGCTTACTTGAAAGATAAAAATGTCTGGCTTGAGCATGGTGCAGGCCCCTCGTAAAATGCTATAATTACAGCATGGTACTGTATTAGTTTTGTGACTTATTTGTTACATTATGTAACTTTGTTATTAACTATTCTTGATTATAAAATGTTTTATATACTTGTTGTGATTTACCTGACGCGAAATATTCATTCGTCCACATTTAGCTTTAAGAAAATAAATATTGTAAATTGACGTCCAAAAAATGCCACAGTGGAGTTTGTTGCGCCGTTTCTTCTCCACCAGCGCCTTGGAAGCGGTGGTAAACTTAGATTAAGTAGAATTAAAATTGACGTCAAGAAACAATTTTATTGTTCTATATTGAAAAATAAATGACTATTGACTATGTAGACCATAAGTTTTAGGCTAAGTAAATGTTTGTGAATATACAAAAAAAACGCCCGCTGAGTTTCTTGCCGGGTATTCTCAGGTCTGGGCGGTGGACCATTTGCTAAACGAGTATTTAATATTTATTTTGTATTGACGTTTTGTAAGCTCCGATTTAACAGTGTATGCAGAATAAACGATTTTTAATTTTGATTTCTTACCTTCGTTACTTCATCGAATTCTGTTCCAGCAGTACATGTCATTAGTCTCTCTGAACCTGCGATGCACATATAGTACGCATCGCATCGGTATGGATGAGGTATGTTGCCCCAGTGCCCTGCCGGACAGATTCGTATGGGAGCTTCTGTAGTTGTCGTAGTCTTTGCTTCTGTTGTAGTTTCAGGTTGATTGGTGTTGGATTCGCCACCTCCACTTCCTGATGTGTGATCGGTCACTATTGTTGATTCTGTAGATGCGACAGTTGTTGATGTAGATGTGTCCGTGTTTATTGTCGTTGTTTTGGGTTCTGTAATAGTACTGGAGCTGTCATTTCCATATGAATCATTTTCCGTAGTTTTAATTTCATCTTCAGTAGTTTTCGTAGTCTTGGCTTCTGTTGTTGTTTCAGGCGTATAAGTGCTGGAGGCACCATCTCCACTTGCTGATGTGTGATCGGTCACTATTGTTGATTCTGTAGATGCTACAGTGGTTGATGTAGATGCATCTGGGTTTGTTGTCGTTGTTTTAGATTCTTTGATAGTAGTGGAATCATTATCAGTTGCTTTGGAATTACCGGATGAATCATTTTCAGTAGTTCCAAATTCATCATCAGGTGTTAAGTCATTTTCTGTGGTTGATACTGTTGACACAGTAGGAGAGCCAGGGGAGAGGGTTGTGGTTCCTCTGTATGTACATCCTCCTGCAGCTATTGGTATGCATTCCTGGAAGTATCAATTCGGTATTTTAATTCAAATTTATATACTCAATTGAACATTCCTGTAAATTTCTGTGAAAATGAGACTAATAAAATTATGAACAAAATCCTAGAAGTAAAATGAGCACGGTATCTTTAAATCTATATTTTGATCTACGGAATTCTCCTCTGGGGTAATTCCGCAGATTTAAATACATTATGTGTCTTGCAAAAGCGGGCTGTGCGAGTTATTTATAAATATTCTAACCGTAGTGTCACAATACATTTTCCAAAACCTAATGTATGTTAGGAAAAATATTGCAAAATTTCCAAGACTTTGTGACAGGTACAATATAAATACTAGAAATAAAAACAATCTTGTAGTTTGTGATAGCAGACTCCATAAAATAAGTAATTCTTTCCAGGGCAACTGAATACGCTTTTTTAACAAGCTTCCTAAAGAAATCAGAGATTTACCTGTAAATAAATTTAAAAATGCAGTTAAGAGTAAACTGTGCCCCAGAAAGGTTATTATAAAATGCAAGAATATTTAGGCGATAACCAAGCTTGGAAATGAGCAGTTCGCTCAGCTATGATATTCAAGCAAAGCATTGTATGTAGACCATAAGATTTAGGCTAAGCAAATGTTTGTGAATATACCAAATAAAAAATGCCCGCTGAGTTTCTTGCCGGAGTCTTCTCATGTCTGGGCGTTTCGAACCGGTGGTCCATTTGTTAAACTAGTATTTGATATTTATTTTATATTGACGTTTTGTAAGCTCCGATTTAATAGTCTATGCAGAATAAACGATTTTTGATTTTGATTTTGATGTCTTACCTTCGTTACTTCATCGAATTCTGTTCCAGCAGTACATGTCATAAGTCTCTCTGAACCTGCGATGCACATGTAGTACGCATCGCATCGGTATGGATGAGGTATGTTGCCCCAGTGCCCTGCCGGACAGATTCGTATGGGAGCTTCTGTAGTTGTCGTAGTCTTTGCTTCTGTTGTAGTTTCAGGTGGATTTGTATTGGATTCGCCACCTCCATTTCCTGATGTGTGATCGGTAACTATTGTTGATTCTGTAGATGTGACAGTTGTTGATATAGATGCATCCGTGTTTGTTGTTTTGGATTCTGTGATAGCAGTGGAGCCGTCATTTCCATATGAATCATTTTCCGTAGTTTTGGTTTCATTTTCAGGAGTAGTTTTCGTAGTCTTTGCTTCTGTTGTAGTTTCAGGTGTATAAGTGCTAGAGGCACCATCTCCACTTGCTGATGTGTGATCGGTCACTATTGTTGATTCTGTAGATGCTACAGTTGTTGATGTAGATGCATCTGGGTTTGTTGTCGTTGTTTTAGATTCTTTGATAGTAGTGGAATCATTATCAGTTGCTTTGGAATTACCGGATGAATCATTTTCAGTAGTTCCAAATTCATCATCAGGTATTAAGTCATTGTCTGTGGTTGATACTGTTGACTCAGTAGGAGAGCCAGGGGATACGGTTGTGGTTCCTCTGTATGTACATCCTCCTGCAGCTATTGGTATGCATTCCTGGAAGTATCAATTCGGTATTTTAATTGAAATTTATATACTCAATTGAATATTCATGTAAAATCTGTGAAAATGAGACTAAGAAAATTATGAACAAAATCTTAGAAGTTAAATGAGCACGGTATCTTTAAATCTATATTTTGAGCTACGGAATTCTCCTTTGGGGTAAATCCGCAGATTTAAACACAATATTTGTCTTGCAAAAGCGGGCTGTGCAAGTTATTTATAAATATTCTAACCGTAGTGTCACAATACATTTTCGAAAACCTAATGTATGTATGGAAAAATATTGCAAAATTGCCAAGACTTTGTGACAGGTACAATACAAATACTAGAAATAAAAACAATCTTGTAGTTTGTGATAGCAGACTCCATAAAATAAGTAATTCTTTCCAAGGCAGCTGAACACGCTTTTTTAACAAGCTTCCTAAAGAAATCAGAGATTTACCGGTTAATAAATTTAAAAATGCAGTTAAGAGTAAACTGTGCCAGAAAGGTTATTATAAACTGCAAGAATATTTAGACGATAAACAAGCTTGGAAATGAGCAGTTCGCTCAGCTATGCTATTCAAGCAAAGCATTGTATGTAGACCATAAGTTTTAGGCTAAGTAAATGTTAGTGAATATACCAAAAAAAAAGCCCGCTGAGTTTCTTGCCGGAGTCTTCTCAGGTCTGGGCGTTTCGAACCGGCGGTGGTCCATTTGCTAAACTAGTATTTTATATTTATTTTATGTTGACGTTTTTTAAGATCCGATTTAATGGTCTATGCAGAATAAACGATTTTTGATTTTGATTATGATTTCTTACCATCGTTACTTCATTGAATTCGGTTCCAGCAGTACATGTCATAAGTCTCTCTGAACCTGCGATACACATGTAGTACGCATCGCATCGATATGGATGAGGTATGTTTCCCCAGTGCCCTGCCGGACAGATTCGTATGGGAGCTTCTGTAGTTGTCGTAGTCTTTGCTTCTGTTGTAGTTTCAGGTGGATTTGTGTTGGATTCGCCACCTCCATTTCCTGATGTGTGATCGGTCACTATTGTTGATTCTGTAGATGCGACAGTTGTTGATATAGATGCATCCGTGTTTGTTGTTTTGGATTCTTTGATAGTAGTGGAGCCGTCATTTCCATATGAATCATTTTCCGTAGTTTTGATTTCATTTTCAGGAGTAGTTTTCGTAGTCTTTGCTTCTGTTGTAGTTTCAGGTGTATAAGTGCTGGAGGCACCATCTCCACTTGCTGATGTGTGATCAGTCACTATTGTTGATTCTGTTGAAACTATGCTTGTTGATGTAGATGCATCTGTGGTTGTTGTTTTGGATTCTGTGACAGTAGTGTAGCCATCATCAGTTGCTGTAGAATTTCCGGCTGAATTATTTTCAGTAGTTCTAAGCTCATCATCAGGAGTGAGATCATTTTCTGTGGTCGATGTTGACTCCGTAGAAGAGCCAGGATTTGAGGTTGTGGCTGTACTGAATGTACATCCTCCTTCAGTTATTGGTATGCATTCCTGAAAGTTTCAATTCTAGTTTAGTAACAATTATAGTAGACTAGCTTTTGACCGCGGCTCCGCCCGCGTGGATGTCGGTTATCGCAACCAAACATAGCCTATGTCCTTTCTCATGGTTTAATCTACCCCTATACCAAATTTCATCAAAATCGGTTCAATGGTTTAGGCGTGAAAGCGTAACATACAGACAGACAGACAGACAGAGTTACTTTCGCATTTATAATATTAGTATGGAAGTATGGATTGCACATTATTCATAGGAAGAAGATGATAATAATATATGATGTTCAGAAGGTTTTGAACAAATTCTAGTAATTAATTAAGTAAAGTATTCATCATCTTACCATTGTCACTTTATCAAATTCAGTTCCAGCAGTACATGTCATAAGTCTCTCTGAACCTGCGATGCACATGTAATATGCGTCGCATCGGTATGGATGAGGTATGTTGCCCCAGTGCCCTGCTGGACAGATTCGTATGGGAGCTTCTGTAGTTGTCATAGTCTTTTCTTCTGTTGTAGTTTCAGGTGCATTAGTGCTGGATGCACCATCTCCACTTCCTGATGTGTGATCGGTCACTGTTGTTGATTCTGTAGATGCGACCGTTGTTGATGTAGATCCATCTGAATTTGTGGTCGTTGTTCTGGACTCTGTTGTTGTTTCAGGGGGATTGGTGTTGGATGCACCATCTCCACTTTCCGATGTGTGGTCGGTCACTATTGTTGATTCTGTAGGTACTACAGTTGTTGATGTGAATGTATCTGTGTTTGTGGTTTTGGATTCTGTGATAGTAGTGGAGTCACTATTTCCATATGAATCATTTTCCGTAGTTATGATTTCATCGTCAGGAGTAAGATTATTTTCTGTAGTCGATACTGGTGACTCCGTAGGAGAGCCAGGAGTTGAAGTTGTGGCTGCTCCGAGTGTGCATCCTCCTTCAGCTATTGGTATGCATTCCTGAAAGTTTAAGTTTCAATTTAGTATTCTAATTTAGAATTTGTAAATTAATATTAACATGATGCTCAGAAATTAATAAATATACATAGTGTTTATAGTATCTTACCGCTGTGACTTTGTCAAATTCTGTTCCAGCAGTACATGTCAGTAGTCTCTCTGAACCTGCGATGCACATGTAATATGCATCGCATCGGTATGGATGTGGTATATTGCCCCAATATCCTGGTGGACAGATTCTTATGGGAGCTTCTGTAGTTGTTGTACTCTGTGCTTCTGTTGTTGTTTCAATTGCATTAGTAGTTGATGAGCCACTTCCAGTTTCTGTTTGTTGTGTTGTTTCTGTAGATATCAGAGTTGTTGATGTTGGTTCGGTTGTAGTTATAGATGTGCCTTCAGTCGTTGTTGTATCTATTTCTGAAGGTAATTTTGTACTAGTACTATCCGTTGCTATCGACTCCTGAGTAGTTGTAATCTGTGTAGTTGTAGACGCCTCTGTACTTGTAACAGATGTTGTAGACTCCTGAGTGGTTGAAGTCTCAGTTGTGGTAGATATCTCAGCAGTAGTGCTTTGAGTTGTTTTATCAGTGTCAAACAGAGTAGTTGAACTTGAAATGTTATCTTCATCTGTATTATCCCGTTCGGTTGTTGTATGAACAGGTTCTGGAGTTGATCCCAGCGTACACCCTCCTTCAACTATTGGTACGCAACCCTGAAATTTTAAAATGCCAATAGTAAGAGTGTCAATAATTGTGTATACTAAATTTTATGTTCTAGTGGTAGTTGCAGTGCATAATGTGTTGTGATTTTACTTTTATGAAAATATTACCATACCTGGACCTATGGACTGTGCTATTATAGTACACACCTTTGAAAGTGAGGTCTATAGTATATTATATTGCCAAGAGTTTGGGTCCATAGTAAAATAATCCTTGTGAGTGACTGCTAACCTTTACTACATTTACTTGTCAATTAACATTAATTTTTTGACTTATTGTAACTAAAATGTTGTGAATGGTAGGAATGTCTTAATCAATTGCAAAATTACCAGCAACAACAATAAAATTTATCACTATAACCAAAATGTTTACTAACTAAAAATAGCCTACCTGTGTTTCATAATTAAATTCAGTTCCTGCGGTACAGATCATGAGTCTCTCTCTATTTCCCATACACATGTAGTAAGCATCGCATCTGTATGGATGTGGTACGTTGCCCCAATGTCCTGGTGGACAAATTCCTTTAGGAGCTTCTGTAGTTGTTGTACTCGTTACTTCTGTTGGAGTAGTAGCTGTAGAGCTACTTTCAGTTACAGTTTGTTCTGAACCATCTGTAGAAGTAACAGTTGTTGGTGTTGGTTCAACTGTAGGTGTAGATCCTTCTTCAGTCGTAGTTTTCTGAGTTTCTGTTACCGTAGGTACTTGTGTGCTAGTAGTATCAGTTAATGCCGGATCTGGGGGTAACGTTGGACCAAGTGTACAACCTCCTTCAGCTATTGGTACACATCCCTGAAATTTGAAATACTTATCAGTATTATATTAAAAATAAAATTATTAAATTTCACAACTATCTTCGATATAAAAAGCTGTGCAACTAATAAGCCAAACGGTACATAAAGAAATGTGCTAATTATTTATATAACTAGAATAACTTTAGGCACTATTAAACATTTCCAAATTCTGATGGAAAGTCTTTATGTTAAACCGTTTGAACTATTAAAGCGGCTGAACGTCGATATACTCCGTGAAGCGAATGCTATAAATGTTCGTATAGCAACTGGGATAGCACACAAGAACTAAAGCGTTTAAGAAATATTTCATCTTACCTGAGTTTCGTAATTAAATTCAGTTCCTGCGGTACATATCATCAGTCTCTCTGTACCTGCAATGCACATGTAATATGCATCACATCGGTATGGATGTGGCACGTTGCCCCAATGTCCGGGTGGACAATTTCCAGGAGTATTAGTTGTCGTAGATGTACTAACTTCAGTTGTTGTAGATACCTGTGAAGTAGTAGTTTCAGACACTGTAGGCTCCTGAGTTGTAGTAGACTCTGTGGGTGTAGGTGTTTGTTTGGTAGTAGTGTCACTCACAGTAGATTCCTCAGTAGTCGTACTTTCTGTAGGTGTAGATGCCTGTGAAGTAGTAGTTTCAGATACTGTAGGCTCTTGAGTTGTAGTAGACTCTGTGGGTGTAGGTGTTTGTTTGGTAGTAGTGTCACTCACAGTAGATTCCTCAGTAGTCGTACTTTCTGTAGGTGTAGATGCCTGTGAAGTAGTAGTTTCAGACACTGTAGGCTCTTGACTTGTAGTAGACTCTGTGGGTGTAGGTGTTTGTTTGGTAGTAGTGTCACTCACAGTAGATTCCTCAGTAGTAGTACTTTCTGTAGGTGTGGAAGCCTGTGAAGTAGTAGTTTCAGATACTGTAGGCTCTTGAGTTGTAGTAGACTCTGTGGGTGTAGGTGTTTGTTTGGTAGTAGTGTCACTCACAGTAGATTCCTCAGTAGTAGTACTTTCTGTAGGTGTGGAAGCCTGTGAAGTAGTAGTTTCAGATACTGTAGGCTCTTGAGTTGTGGTAGACTCTGTGGGTGTAGGTGTTTGTTTGGTAGTAGTGTCACTCACAGTAGATTCCTCAGTAGTCGTACTTGCTGTAGATGTAGATGCCTGTGAAGTAGTAGTTTCAGACACTGTAGGCGCTTGAGTTGTAGTAGACTCTGTGGGTGTAGGTGTTTGTTTGGTAGTAGTGTCACTCACAGTAGATTCCTCAGTAGCCGTACTTTCTGTAGTTGTAGATGCCTGTGGAGTAGTAGTTTCAGACACTGTAGGCTCTTGAGTTGTAGTAGACTCTGTGGGTGTAGGTGTCTGTTTGGTAGTAGTGTCACTCACAGTAGATTCTTCAGTAGTCGTACTTTCGGTAGGTGTAGATGCCTGTGAAGTAGTAGTTTCAGATACTGTAGGCTCTTGAGCTGTAGTAGACTCTGTGGGTGTAGGTGTTTGTTTGGTAGTAGTGTCACTCACAGTAGATTCCTCAGTAGTCGTACTTGCTGTAGGTGTAGATGCCTGTGAAGTAGTAGTTTCAGATACTGTAGGCTCTTGAGTTGTAGTAGACTCTGTGGGTGTAGGTGTTTGTTTGGTAGTAGTGTCACTCACAGTAGATTCCTCTGTAGTCGTACTTTCTGTAGGTGTAGATGCCTGTGAAGTAGTAGTTTCAGATATTGTAGGCTCTTGAGTTGTAGTAGACTCTGTGGGTGTAGGTGTTTGTTTGGTAGTAGTGTCACTCACAGTAGATTCCTCAGTAGTCGTACTTTCTGTAGGTGTAGATGCCTGTGAAGTAGTAGTTTCAGATACTGTAGGCCCTTGAGTTGTAGTAGACTCTGTGGGTGTAGGTGTTTGTTTGGTAGTAGTGTCACTCACAGTAGATTCCTCAGTAGTCGTACTTGCTGTAGGTGTAGATGCCTGTGAAGTAGTAGTTTCAGATACTGTAGGCTCTTGAGTTGTAGTAGACTCTGTGGGTGTAGGTGTTTGTTTGGTAGTAGTGTCACTCACAGTAGATTCCTCAGTAGTCGTACTTTCTGTAGGTGTAGATGCCTGTGAAGTAGTAGTTTCAGATACTGTAGGCTCTTGAGTTGTAGTAGACTCTGTGGATGTAGGTGTTTGTTTGGTAGTAGTGTCACTCACAGTAGATTCCTCAGTAGTCGTACTTGCTGTAGGTGTAGATGCCTGTGAAGTAGTAGTTTCAGATACTGTAGGCTCTTGAGTTGTAGTAGACTCTGTGGGTGTAGGTGTCTGTTTGGTAGTAGTGTCACTCACAGTAGATTCCTCAGTAGTAGTACTTTCTGTAGTTGTAGACGCCTGTGAAGTAGTAGTTTCAGACACTGTAGGCTCTTGAGTTGTAGTAGACTCTGTGGGTGTAGGTGTTTCTTTCGTAGTAGTGTCACTCACAGTAGATTCCTCAGTAGTCGTACTTTCTGTAGGTGTAGATGCCTGTGAAGTAGTAGTTTCAGATACTGTTGGCTCTTGAGTTGTAGTAGACTCTGTGGGTGTAGGCGTTTGTTTGGTAGTAGTGTCACTCACAGTAGATTCCTCAGTAGTCGTACTTTCTGTAGGTGTGGAAGCCTGTGAAGTAGTAGTTTCAGACACTGTAGGCTCTTGAGTTGTAGTAAACTCTGTAGGTGTAGGTGTTTGTTTGGTAGTAGTGTCACTCACAGTAGATTCTGGAGTAGTTGTTGGAGGTAATTGTGTGCTGGTAGTTTCTGATACTGTAGGCTCTTGAGTGGTTGTAGCCTCCGTTGTTGTAGGTACCTGTGTAGAAGTTTCAGTTGTTGTAGATATCTGTATGGTAGTAGTTACTGTTGGATCTTGAGTAGTTGTAGGTGTTTGTCTAGTAGTAGTATCACTCTCGGTAGATTTCGGAGTAGTTGTTGTAGTTGATTGTGTGCTAGTAGTTTCAGTTACTGTTGGTTCTTGAGTAGTGGTGGGTGTTTGCCTAGTAGTAGTATCACTCTCGGTAGATTCCTGAGTAGTTGTTGTAGTTGATTGTGTGCTAGTAGTTTCAGTTACTGTTGGTTCTTGAGTAGTTGTGGGTGTTTGCCTAGTAGTAGTATCACTCTCAGTAGATTCCGGAGTAGTTGTTGTAGGTGATTGTGTGCTAGTAGTTTCAGTTACTGTTGGATTTTGAGTAGTTGTAGGTGTTGGTCTAGTAGTAGTATCACTCTCGGTAGATTCCGGAGTAGTTGTTGTAGGTGATTGTGTGCTAGTAGTTTCAGTTACTGTTGGTTCTTGAGTAGTTGTAGGTGTTTGACTAGTAGTAGTATCACTCTCAGTAGATTCTGGAGTAGTTGTTGTAGGTGATTGTGTGCTAGTAGTTTCAGTTACTGTTGGTTCATGAGTAGTTGTAGGTGTTTGTCTAGTAGTAGTATCACTCTCGGTAGATTCCGGAGTAGTTATTGTAGGTGATTGTGTGCTAGTAGTTTCAGTTACTGTTGGTTCTTGAGTAGTTGTAGGTGTTTGTCTAGTAGTAGTATCACTTACGGTAGATTCCGGAGTAGTTGTTGTAGGTGATTGTGTGCTAGTTTCAGTTACTGTTGGTTCTTGAGTAGTTGTAGGTGTTTGTCTAGTAGTAGTATCACTCTCGGTAGATTCCGGAGTAGTTGTTGTAGTTGATTGTGTGCTAGTAGTTTCAGTTACTGTTGGTTCTTGAGTAGTTGTAGGTGTTTGTCTAGTAGTAGTATCACTCTCGGTAGATTCCGGAGTAGTTGTTGTAGTTGATTGTGTGCTAGTAGTTTCAGTTACTGTTGGTTCTTGAGTAGTTGTAGGTGTTTGTCTAGTAGTAGTATCACCCTCAGTAGATTCCGGAGTGGTTGTTGTAGGTGATTGTGTGCTAGTAGTTTCAGTTACTGTTGGTTCTTGAGTAGTCGTAGGTGTTTGTCTAGTAGTAGTATCACTTACGGTAGATTCCGGAGTAGTTGTTGTAGGTGATTGTGTGCTAGTAGTTTCAGTTACTGTTGGTTCTTGAGTAGTCGTAGGTGTTTGTCTAGTAGTAGTATCACCCTCAGTAGATTCCGGAGTGGTTGTTGTAGGTGATTGTGTGCTAGTAGTTTCAGTTACTGTTGGTTTTTGAGTAGTCGTAGGTGTTTGTCTAGTAGTAGTATCACTTACGGTAGATTCCGGAGTAGTTGTTGTAGGTGATTGTGTGCTAGTAGTTTCAGTTACTGTTGGTTCTTGAGTAGTTGTAGGTGTTTGTCTAGTAGTAGTATCACCCTCAGTAGATTCCGGAGTGGTTGTTGTAGGTGATTGTGTGCTAGTAGTTTCAGTTACTGTTGGTTCTTGAGTAGTCGTAGGTGTTTGTCTAGTAGTAGTATCACTTACGGTAGATTCCGGAGTAGTTGTTGTAGGTGATTGTGTGCTAGTAGTTTCAGTTACTGTTGGTTCTTGAGTAGTCGTAGGTGTTTGTCGAGTAGTAGTATCACTCTCAGTGGATTCCGTTGTAGTTGTTGTAGGTGATTGTGTGCTAGCAGTTTCAGTTACTGTTGGATTTTGAGTAGTTGTAGGTGTTGGTCTAGTAGTAGTATCACTCTCAGTAGATCCCGGAGTAGTTGTAGTAGGTGATTGTGTGCTAGCAGTTTCAGTTACTGTTGGATTTTGAGTAGTTGTAGGTGTTGGTCTAGTAGTAGTATCACTCTCAGTAGATTCCGGAGTAGTTGTTGTAGGTGATTGTGTGCTAGCAGTTTCAGTTACTGTTGGTTCTTGAGTAGTTGTAGGTGATTGTGTGCTAGTAGTTTCAGTGACTGTTGGTTCTTGAGTAGTTGTAGATGTTTGTCGAGTAGTAGTATCACTCTCAGTAGATTCCGGAGTGGTCCTTGTAGGTGATTGTGTGCTAGTAGTTTCAGTTACTGTTGGTTCTTGAGTAGTTGTAGGTGTTTGTCGAGTAGTAGTATCACTCTCAGTAGATTCCGGAGTAGTTGTTGTAGGTGATTGTGTGCTAGCAGTTTCAGTTACTGTTGGTTCTTGAGTAGTTGTAGGTGTTTGTCTAGTAGTAGTATCACTCTCAGTAGATTCCGGAGTAGTTGTTGTAGGTGATTGTGTGCTAGTAGTTTCAGTTACCGTTGGTTCTTGAGTAGTTGTAGGTGTTTGTCTGGTTGTAGTATCACTTACGGAAGGTTCTGGAGTAGTCGTTATTTCAGTCGTGGTAGGTGCTTCTGTGCTAGTAGTTTCAGATACCGTAGGCTCTTGAGTGGTAGTAGATTCAGTCGTTGTAGGTGACGATGTAGGAGTAGTTTCCGACATCGTAGGCTCTGCAGTGGTAGTAGGTTCAGTCGTTGTGGGTGACGTTGTGGGAGTAGTTTCCGATACTGTAGGCTCTTGAGTGGTAGTAGGTTCAGTCGTTGTAGGTGATGGTGTGGGAGTAGTTTCCGACACTGTAGGCTCTTGAGTTGTAGTAGGTTCAGTCGTTGTAGGTGACGGTGTGGGAGTAGTTTCCGACACTGTGGGCTCTTGAGTGGTAGTAGGTACAGTCGTTGTAGGTGACGGTGTGGGAGTAGTTTCCGACACTGTAGGCTCTTGAGTGGTAGTAGGTTCAGTCGTTGTAGGCGACGGTGTGGGAGTAGTTTCCGACACTGTAGGCTCTTGAGTGGTAGTAGGTTCAGTCGTTGTAGGCGACGGTGTGGGAGTAGTTTCCGACACTGTAGGCTCTTCAGTGGTAGTAGGTTCAGTCGTTGTAGGTGACGGTGTAGGAGTAGTTTCCGACACTGTAGGCTCTTGAGTGGTAGTAGGTGGTACAGTCGTTGTAGGTGACGGTGTGGGAGTAGTTTCCGACACTGTAGGCTCTTGAGTGGTAGTAGGTTCAGTCGTTGTAGGCGACGGTGTAGGAGTAGTTTCCGACACTGTAGGCTCTTGAGTGGTAGTAGGTACAGTCGTTGTAGGTGACGGTGTGGGAGTAGTTTCCGACACTGTAGGCTCTGCAGTGGTAGTAGGTTCAGTCGTTGTAGGTGATGGTGTGGGAGTAGTTTCCGACACTGTAGGCTCTTGAGTGGTAGTAGGTACAGTCGTAGGGGACGGTGTGGGAGTAGTTTCCGACACTGTAGGCTCTGCAGTGGTAGTAGATTCAGTCGTTGTAGGTGACGGTGTGGGAGTAGTTTCCGACACTGTAGGCTCTTGAGTGGTAGTAGGTACAGTCGTAGGGGACGGTGTGGGAGTAGTTTCCGACACTGTAGGCTCTGCAGTGGTAGTAGATACAGTTGTTGTAGGTGACGGTGTGGGAGTAGTTTCCGACACTGTAGGCTCTTGAGTGGTAGTAGGTTCAGTCGTTGTAGGTGTCGGTGTGGGAGTAGTTTCCGACACTGTAGGCTCTAGAGTGGTAGTAGGTTCAGTCGTTGTAAGTGACGGTGTGGGAGTAGTTTCCGACACTGTAGGCTCTGCAGTGGTAGTAGGTTCAGTCGTTGTAGGCGACGGTGTGGGAGTAGTTTCCGACACTGTAGGCTCTGCAATGGTAGTAGGTTCAGTCGTTGTCGGTGCTGTTTCTGGAGAGGTCTCAGTTGTTGGTACCTGTGTTGGTGTTGAAGGTCCTTGCGTTGTTGTTGATGATGAACTCGGTGTGCAGTCTACTGATGACTGGTGATTGCAAATCTGGAAATAGGTAAGTATGACATATAGATATAATTATCATTACACTTAATGACGTATATGATGGACGTAGACGTCTGTGATCCACATAAGTAAAGGACGATTTTTAATTTTAATGATTTTAATTTAAGTAGTTTTTAGAAGCCAAGGTCGAGAGGTCCCATTTTCGAATATTGGCTATTACATTACTTTAGCTTAGCTGGAGGAGTTAGGTTAAATAAGTCGTAATAGAACTAAGTATTGTTAACAATAGTATTTACCTGTAATTTGTAGTCGAACCAGGTTCCTGCAGGACAGTCCATCTCCACTTTGTTACCGTTAGTGCATTGGTAGAATTTCGCACAGTCATATTCATGAGGTAACAAATAGTCAGATTTCAGTTCAGCCGGACATCCGTTAGGAAGGAATTCATTTCCAGATTGTGTTGTTGTTGTTGATGGTATTGTGGATGGCGGAGTTTCTGTTGACGTTATTGGAGAAACTGTTGTTGGGGTTACTGATGCTGGGGGTGATACTGTTGATGGCGAGCCTGGCAAGCCTGGGGTGCAATTTACATTGCGGATGTGGTCGCAAACCTGGGAAGTAAAATTAATAAATTATAGGATAAAGAAAAAGCTCGAAAAGTATGTAAGCCATATTTATGTATAAGTAAATAGAAAAAATATATAGCTAGAAAAAATATTTCTCAAAATATTTAAAATTTCTTGCCTCGATGGTCTTTTTAAAACGTTTCATTGATTAAATTTTATCCTTATTAATAATAATATTTAGTTCAAAATTACAATACAAAAATATTCCATTTGAAACGTGAATTCCAAAAACATAAAGTCCTGGCCTAAGTAATTTTAAAAAAATTCTACTTTAACAAAATCTCTTACCTGCAAATCGTAAGCAAACCAGGTTCCAGGTGGACAATCTTTTTCGACTTTGTTACCATGAGTGCACTGGTAGAACTTCGCACAGTCATATTCATGGGGTAACAAATAGTGAATATGCATATCAGCAGGACATCCGTTTGGAAGACGTTCGAAGTCAGGTGTTGTTGCTGGTTCTGTTGCGGGTGGCTGCGTTGTTGTTGATGGAGTTTGTGTTATTGGCGCTTCTGCAGAATCAGTTGTTGGCAGTGGCGGTGGTGCTACTGTTACTGGTGAGCCTGGTATGCACTTTACGTTACGAATGTGATCGCAGACCTAGGAATTAAATTAAATATTTAAATTTCATGAATTTTCACAGCATTAAGTATGCTAACTATACAAATACAAAATGCAAAAGCCTAATTGGTCAAGGCATTCCCCCTGTAAGGGAAAGACTGCGGGTTCGAGTCCCGCCCGAGATGATTCTTCTTTTTCCCTATGTATTCGATAAATATTTAAATATAAAATAATTGTATCTTGCAAAATAGATAGGATAGGATAGGATAATAGGATAGGATAGGATATCATCTGCGGTAGCCTAGTGGTATGGGTAATGGACTGCTGAGACGAGGTCTCGGGTTTGATCCCAGGTTCACCATGGGACATACCAATGACTTTTCGATGCTTTGCGAAGTTATGTGTGTATTTATCGCAGGTTTATAAGTGCCCGGTTAATGGCAATAGGCTCGCCACCTATTTCATTGGGACCTAAAACATAAACTGGCGAAATGTGGGTGCTATTACCTCTCCCTACCCCCTCGGGGAATACAGGCGTGATTTTATGTTATGTTATGGTTATGTTATTTCATATCAATAATAATTTAGCTATCTTTATTAAAGGAAGTAAGAGCATTCATAACAAATCGTGATTTAAACTGTAAAATTAATTTTATCAATTGATCGGTACTAGATGATACAATAGGTTCAGAATTATGATCAAATGATAGAATAAATTAGTCAACGTCAACAGTTTCTACCACATGCAGCTATTTTTTTTTATGCCACTTAGGTGGCAGACAAGCACACGGCCCACCTGGTGGAAAGTGGTTACCGCGGCCTATGGACGTATGCAACACCAGGGGCGCTACACTCGCGCTGCCTACCCTGAAGAAACCTTCTAATGCCCCTCTTGAAGAACCCCATATTGTAGTCGCTTGGGAAAACCATGGCAGGAAGTTCATTCCACAGCTTGAGCGTACGTGGGATGAAGTTCCTTTCATACCGCACGGTACGCACCGTATTCGGATGCAATGTGTGGGGATGAATTCCCTGTCTATGGCGAGCGGTGTGATGATAGAATGTAGCTGTGGGCATCATGTCAAATATAGCTAAAATATAGCTAAATAGCTAATCGGAAAGAGGAGTTATTTATAGAAATAATAATAGTTCTTACCTGTAAATCGTAAGCAAACCAGGTTCCAGGAGCACAATCTCTTTCCACTTTGTTACCGTGAGTACACTGGTAGAACTTCGCACAATCATATTCATGAGGTAACAAATGGTGAATATGCATATCAGCTGGACATCCGTTTGGAAGACGTTCGAATTCAGGTATCGATGCGGGTTCTGTTGCGGGTGGTTTAATTGTTGTTGACGGAGTTTGTGTTGTTGGAGCTACTGATATAGTTGTTGGTGGTGACGGCGGTACTGTAGTTGGTAGTGGCGGTGGTGCTATTGTTACTGGTGAGCCTGGTGTGCACTTTACATTACGAATGTGATCGCAAACCTGGGAATTAAAAAAAATTGAATAATTAGGTACGTAGAAACTTGTTTCAATCCTAGCATTATAACAGATTTACATCATCAAAATAATATTAGTAGTAGTAAATTAACATGCATAAAAATCATGCTAAAAATTGGAAAAATAATTTTAATGATTCAATTTTCACACCTCCTATTGATTGATTCCAGATTAAAGAAGTGATTAGTCAACGTAGCTAAATTGATTTTTTTGAATACTAACGGGTAATTGAGAAGAGGAGAGGTTTGTATAATAGCTAGCTGATGTTCGCGGCTCGGGCTACGTGGATATCGGTTATCGCAACTTTTAGTCATATCTCCAGTTCTACTCAACCGATTGTAATCAAAAATACTTAAAATTATAAGCCTCACCAAGATCTAACAAAGAAAACTCATTGCAAGCGAGCGAACAGAGAAAAATTTTAAAAATATATATCGCTGGTTAAATGCCAAAGGGCCACAACGCAAAAAAATCTGAAATCTATTTTTTTCCAAAAATGGCATCCAAATCAATATAACTTTTTAATTTGAAAAAGACACCCGTGATTTTAGCATCAAAAATGGCAAAATCAGACAACCGCCTTTTTGGCATTTCGCAACTTTGGTGATTCACTTCAGGACGAAACAGCCACATTTTCAGTTGAGCCCTCGTAATCGGCGTAAGTGCACGTATTTTATAAGGCAAAGGGCCATATTGCGAAATATATCTTAGTTTTAATTAAATTTTATAGACTAAAGTGCCATATTTTGGATTTTGGCTGTGTGGAATATAAATATCAAGTGAGTACATCATTATTTTATAAGCCAAAGGGCCATATTATAAAATGTGTCTGCTTTGCAATTTAATACCATGAGCTTATTATATTTTTTTTAAGATGAAAGCGCTGAACCAGAGTTTTGTACATAAGAAAAAAGTAAATACACTACTATTTCTTTACGAAAATTGGACATGTTTCTTTTGTGGCTGTATTGGTGTGTGTAATGGTTCGCTTGTATGTTTTTTTTTTGCCAGTTAGTAAATTTACCTACCTAAACAATTAGGTATAGCTTGTCTAAGCCCAAATGACGCGCCCAACCACTTCTCTCACGCACACAAACAAATTATACCTATTGACGATAAAATTCCTGAAACAATGGAACATTTTACTATTTTTACACTAATTATGATGTGAACGTTATTTCAGTTTAGACGAGCTATAGTTACCAATAATAGCTGTGCTGCCTGACTAGCAGACTGTTTACTGCTGCCGTGGATGATGAAATCATTAGGAGTGGATAGTAGGGTCTGTGTTGGTATACGTATGGTGGTAATAGCCGAAAATGACGATCTTCAAACTACCTCAACACAAAATAACACATTCAACTCAACTCCCAATATTGTTCATCAAAAATTGAGCTCACCGATACCAATAGTCTGAACAATATAAATACCGAACAAGATAATCAATAAATGACACTTTTCTTGAAGAGATCGATAAATTCTATGGAAAGCTGTATGCATCACGAATGACTCAACCGAAGGGACATAACGATGAAAACCATAGAGCCCCACTCACGCGCCATTGCACCGAGGAGATACCCGATGTCGAGCAGTGCGAGATAGAGGCGGCTCTCAGGCAACTGAGGAATAACAGGTGCCCTGGTGATGACGAAATTACTACTGAGCTCTTGAGCGGGGTTCCTATACTGAAAGAGCTAGCGAGCCTCTTTAGTTCCATCCAGCAGGGCCTTACACCTAGGGCATGGAGCGGGACTGCGGTGGTACTATTCTTCAAAAAAGGTGATAATGCCTTGCTGAAGAACTACAGGCCCATCTCACTACTGAATCATGTCTACAAACTCGGAAGTCGTCACAAATCGCCTCGGATGTAAGCTCGTCGAGTTCCAACCACAAGAACAAGCCAGGTTTCGAAAAGGCTATAGCATCGTAGGCCACATCCATACTGTTCGGCAGATCGTAGAAGAGACCCAAGAGTACAGTCAGCCGCTGTATATGACGTTTGTGGACTACGAAAAAACCTTCGACTCTATCGAAACCTGCGTAGTTCTGGATGTCCTACAGCGGTGTCGTGTCGATTGGTGATACATCGAGGTGCTGAGATGCTTGTATGATACCGCCACAATGTCCGTCCAGCTCCAAGACCAGAACCCATAAGCCTCCAGCGTAGAGGCATGGGGATGTTACATTCCCCTTGAAGGATAAAATTCGAAACGAGGTCATCTGACAAAGAAATACAACTGTACGACATACGACACAGCTCGCAGAATAAATGGCAGTGGGCTGGCCACATCTGCCAAATGACTCACGGCCGTTGGACCAACGAGTCCTAAAGTGGAGACCGCGAGAAGGTAAATGGAAAGTAGGGCACCCTTTAGCCCGATGTGGACTGAGGACCTAACAAAGTGGCTGGGACAGACTGGATGTGGAAGGCGGAGGACCAGCCGAAACAGCGCACACTGGGAGAGGCCTATGTCCAGGAGAGGAAAGCGATAGGCTTATTGATTGAATATGTAGTCTATAAGTTTAGTTACACATTGCACAATGTTATGAGCAATAACACACTTTCCTTATTTTTCTTCTAGAATTTTAACTTTTTGGTTATTTTAATAAAGACGTTGTAACGGAACGAAATCTGTCATCTGTTGTAGTAGAAGTACATTCTTAATCACACAGATGGCGCTAATATAAATTATGTTTATTTATATGAGGTATGAAGAAAAACCTTTTTGAATATAAAATTACGTGATAAATTATTACGATAATTTGGTTTTAAAGATTAATTAAACAAATAAGGACATTTATAAATCAGTTATTTATTTGAATATTCAAATGCCGTGTTTTATTAAACTTTAAGTTTTTGAACGAAATTCGTATGTGAAGGAAGTTCTGGTCGAATATCAGAGATATACGTTACATATTTAAGCAAAAATACTAAATGGATAAGATTTTGTCGATATTAATTGATCGCAGTTAATTTGAAAATAAATACAATAATTTTAAGTTATAGTTTGAACGATTTCTAGGAAGATAAATCCAAATTAGAATTATTTGTGGATATATTGATTTGACAATGATTTCAAACAGCGCTACGATTGGCTGGTTGGAATCGTACGATATTTTGTTTCGAGAAGTAGGGATCATTGCGGTTGGGGTGAGGATAGTTGAGGACAGGGAAAAGATTATTCATTAATTGTTGGGAGCTGCTGGAGAGAGGTGGTCAGGAGTAGAAAGTCTGGTGGGTCATTTCGCGTTTTATAAATTGTGTTAAGAGGGTACTGGGAGGTTACTATGTTAAAATTCCGTTGTACATTAATTTTATTCGCGTTTGAAATTATTTGAGAATCTTAACGTAACTTCAAGTGTTGAGAATATATAAAACTCGCATCGTTTCATGCTGAGATAGGACACCATTTCTGTAATTGCGAAGTATGGGCTCAAGGGCTCATATGGAGTAGTTACTCACGCCTGGGAGAGTCTTCCCCGTGACTTCATGAAACAATGCAGGATGGGAACGGAGATTTGGAAATCTACCTGTCGAGTGGATTGTTAGGATTTTGAATATCGAATTGGGGTATTAGTGAATATTATATAAACCCGCCTCGATTTATGCTGAGATAGGACACCAATTCTGTGACTGCGAAGTATGGGCTAAAGGGCTCATATGGAGTAGTTACTCACGCTTGGGAGAGTCTTCCCCGTGACTTCATGAATCAAGGCAGGATGGGAATGGAGATTAGGGATTCTGAAGTGGGTAGAATCAGTAGATAACATACAAGCAGCAGTGATGGGGGGGTTTTTAGCTAGGAGTCCCTTAGGAAAGCCAATCGAAGTGATCGGTCTTGGGTGGAACATCTAACGGTGCCAACGAAGCCCTTGTCCTCTGTCTAGCTAGGGAGCTGATCAAGTTAAGGCGAGCAGCTATTCGATTTTACCTGTCTCAGGGTCGAATAAAGCCTTCTGGGTATCGGTGACCAGTGGCCCGAAGTATCGGTGTCGTTGGAGCTGATAGCTCAGTCTTTATTTATATATTTATTTATACACACAATTATATATCTCGTTAGGGCTTTAGTTAACATCCCTGGCTTCGGCCGTTAACTAAGGCAAGCACACAGTCATAGGTCATACAAAATCAAGTCTGACTAGCTTGTTCCCTTACAGAATAGGAGTAGGTACATTACACACCACACGTTTAGAATTAACTAAAGGGAGGAGTTTATTGGGGTTAAAACACATATATAGTCTTTATAGGTAGAAGGAATAGGTACACATTCTTCTCGCGGTAATATAGGACGTCGGCTATGTAGGTAGAATCGAATTTGTATAGGTTTTTGATAGTCAGTTAATTGCGTTTAAGTTATGTGAACGGTTCTCATTATAATGAAGTTATTAGGCTATTATTTTGGTGTGAATGAATACTGGGGGATTTCGGGTTGGAATCCAGGCATTTAACAACGATTATCTAAAGTGTATCCTCAGTGTTGACTACCTTCATAATAAAATGTGAAATAGATCTTACATAATACCAGTTGAATGTGAAAGGCATGGTTATCATTGTGACGAATATCAGAAGGTGGTTAAATACTCACCTATCTACATGTAATCTAGTAAGATTCAGTTAAGTCATTTGGCTATTGGATACCATAGACCGATTGATTATGAATGTCATTATTCAATATATTATTTATATTACCAAATATAATACTTGGTGCATTTATTTGATTGAATTGGGTTGAATGGATATTAGTGGAGCGTTCTCACGGTAGTTGAGAACCGTCCAATTATGGACCTATGTTCTATTGTCCGGTAACCTAGACGGAAGTTCTTGTATATGAATGTCTTCAATAGAAGATGTAATTTCTATATAAGTTTCAGTCAGAAGTGTAGCAAGTGTAGACTACTGTATGAAATACCTATCTATTCTATATTGAAATCTACGGCTTCTAATGAGTTGGTCTTGATCGCAACTATCAGTATATTATACTATATGCACAGTGATGCCTGAACCTTTTGTATTCAATTGAGCTTATTCGGTTGTAATAAGTGAGAGAAATTATCATTACGAATATTAACATTCTTGTAATTGAATGTCACGATTTTATATTTATATAATACAAGTGAAATCCAGTTATGGATTTGGGGTAAAGGGTTATACCGGCTGCCGCGGTATAACTTGAACAAAGTGGACTAGGCCAAGTGGCGTCTGCTATATTAATAAGGCAGAGGGGAGTTGATCTGTGTTGGTGCAACTCACTGTCATGGCGAATTGGAGGAGCCCTGACCTCGGGGGGGGCAAATAAAAATATTCGTGTATTATTACGGTTCGCTTCACTTACATACTCTGTTGCTTTGATCCTCGAAATAAGTCTTATTACGCTTACATTACGTCGATAGAAGGTTTATTCATTATCATATTCTAAATTTAAATTAGTAACCTAAAAGTAGGTTAGCCTAGAAATTTAGGTAGGTAATCTTATTAATAGTTCATTACATTCTGTTTTCCAAATAATCACGATAGGTTATATGTTGCGATAATTAAGTAAATTAAGTAGGTACAGAATTATGTTAGGAAGGTGAATTGGATAAGTAGGGACTTAATTTAGGACAACAGCACAAGCTACCTCTATAGAACGAGGGGGACTACTGGATCATAATAAGAGTCCTAATTCCCACTAGAACGATCATTGGCCAAACTAGTTACTAAGTAGGTAGGAAATCGGAAACGTTTGAGTATAAGTATGGTTTTATAATAAATCGGAAGTTGAAATTAGGTAGGGGATGGTAGAAGGTAGGGAGGGTGTTACAATTAGTGCCGCGTGACCAGGATAGGTATAAAATAGTATGTAAAGGTACAAGTGCGTTATTCAATGTGTGTAGCAGATTCCACCAAGTGCCATCAATCTCCAGTATAAACAGTACAAAATAGTAGTTGTGTGACCAGGATTGGTACAAAGTAGTATGGAAAGGTACAAGTGTGTTATTTAATTATATGTGTGGTAGATTCCACCAAGCGCCGTCAATCTCTAGTATAAACAGAACAAAATGGGGGTCGTGTCGTGAGACCAGGATTTAAGAGTAAACTGGCTTCACGGTACAGTTTAGTGATCGTGAGACTAGGATGAGTGTTCGATTTGGAGTGCGTGTTTGGTACAATTTCCTGGCGTGAGATTACGATTTAAAAATAGAATAGGTGTAACTGGAATAGTATATTTTGAAAAGTGAGTAGCTACGAATTATATTGTCGAATGTGTGGGTGTATGTAATTATATTGTTTGGCATGCACCTACATTTAGTCAAAATATCAGTAAGAAATAGCGCTCGTTTCTTTACACGTATACATAACTATGATAAGTTATGGTTATGTATTTTGCTAAATGTGATTGCAATGATGATGTTGAAACTAACAATATAGTTTAACAGATTAGTTTTGGTAGTTATAGCTCCAATGAGCTATATTAGTTAGTTATATTACATTTTATAATTTAGAAAGGATATAATAACCGTGTTAGTTGATTTATAAAAAAATTATATAATGATGAAGTTTTATATATTTACCTACGTCAACAACTATTAGTAAGATATTAGCATCCTTGAAAATTAATGTAGCATTGAATTATAGGTAGATTATAAATGCAAACATGTTTTATTTGAATTATAAGGAAGGTACGGTATATCTATACCGTACAATTTGTTGCCGTATATAGTAGGTAAGGGGTCAGAACATTGTGCTGTTGTTATAATTGTGAATTCTTTTAGTTATTTGGAAGTTTAGTTAGAATTATTAAGAGATGGGGGGTCGTAGGATTATATAATCTATTATAGAATGTCATTTAGGCTTATTCGGATAGTTAATGTTATAAAAAATGGGGGGTCGTAGTTCGGAGTAAGTTATTTACAAACGAAAGGTTACATTTTGTTAGGTTTGATGTTTTAAAAGTGTTAGGGGTAGAGAGTAACTTTAAATACACGGCTAGGAGAAGTTGGGAAGTGCCATTGCAATGCAATGACACTTTTCATTTTTGTATTTTGAATTCAAAAACTTGATCAAGTTAAAGAGGTCCATAGAAGATTCATAGAAAGTCTAAAAGTCTAGTGAAAGTCAAGAGGCTTAATAGAAAAGACGAAAGCTTAAGTATAGAGGCTGGGAAAATGGTTAGACCAAAAAGATTGACGCGCACATCAGTTCGCTATCGGGAAAATAGGACAGTGGAAGATGAAGCAATTAGTTCTGTCAATTTGAATTTGGAACCAAATGAAACCGTGGTCCCACCGCCCACACGAAGAACTATAGTTGAAGGGACGAGAAATAGAGTGATAAGAAAAAAAAGAAGTGCGGCGTCTGCATTAACTAATGTTGTTTATAGAAGATTGAATCGGGCCATAGGAGTCTTGTCTTCGAAATTAGAAATTTTATCAACGGAAGTAAGAAGTACGTCGACTGCACGAGTTTTAAATAATGAACAGAACCTAAATGACGTGATTTCACCAACGGAAGGGAATTATTCGAGTGATAGTCGAAGGACTCCGGTTGTAGCTCGGGAACATTTGAGGGAGATGATTGATGGTGTTGGGTTGGAGAATTCATCGGATACTATGAGATTAACGAATCAAGATAAGGTTAGGAGCATTAATTATCATATTAGAAACGTGACGTTAGAAAAACCTAAATACGGAGACGTAACTAATTCACACCCAGTGACGTTTTTGGAAGATTTAGAATCTTATTTGAAGAAAATTGGTCATAGTGAAAATCAATTAGAATTATTACAAGAATGTTTAGTTGGCGAAGCCAGGGAATGGGCTAGAGTATATAACACCCGGTGGAGTACTTTACAGGACTTTAAGGCAGACTTTTTGGCTACCTTTTGGGGAGAAAGCAAACAAAACGAATTACGTAGAGTAATAGTTAATGGAGTTTGGGAGCAAGAGAAGAATCCGTCAATGTTAGGACATTTCTTAAGTTTAGCTGGGCAAGCTCAGATGCTTACTTTTAGAATTCCTGAGAGACAATTAGTAGGTGATATCATTAGACAATATCCCAAGTTCGTACAGCAAGGTTGGTTTACGTCTAAATTGAGCACCGTAATTGAGGCTGCGGAATATTTAAGAGGGATGGATGACATAGCTGATCAAGGTAGTAGCTCGAAACGAAGCGTGATAGGAAAAGGAAAAGAATCGGACAAGAATATTAAAGAACCTCGACAGGCGTATAGAAGATGGCCGAGGCCAATAGATAATCAAAAACGGGGAGGAGCAACAATGGCGTCTGCAGCAGTTCAAAGTGCAGTACCATCGGAAGAAATGGTTGTAGATTTAAACTAGAAGGGGCTGGAAGCTTGATTCCCGATCCAGTCTCAGTTATAGGGAGTGTAGCTTTAAGATTGATGTGTAAGATGGGGTGGAGACCGGGTATGTCTCTTGGAAAATTAGGAAATGGGATTAGGACGCCATTGAAACCCATGTTAACAAATCGCAAAATTGTTGAGGGGTTAGGATACAGACCGTTAGAATCAAAGGAGTTGTTTATATATAATCAGTTAGTAGAAGTGTTTCGTTCGGTTGAAGAGAGAAGACAGAAGGGGTTGACCGAGTCTTTTATATCAGAGATTGTGTTTGAAGAAACAGAAAACCAAATAGAAGGTACAAATTTCACTTCGGAAGTGAAAGTACGATTATTTGATGTAGAGGTAATAGCATTGGTGGACACGGGGTGTGACATAACTAGTATATCAGAGGACTTTTATAATGAATTGAAGGCTGACGAAACGCGAGCAATACCTTGGTTGCCTATTAGACCATTCAATATTAGAACAGCTGTAGGACATAAAAGCGGACAGATCAAAAAGGTAGTGTTGTTACCGTTAATGTTAGGGGAATTTGTACAGCAGACAGGATTCATAGTAGTACCGGGCTTGGTAAATTCTATCATATTGGGGTTCGATTGGGTGAAAGGAAATGAGGTAATTATTAATGCGGGCAAGTGTGAGAGAGGATTGATATTGCAACAAGCTGATCAAAGAGTGGTGATACCATTTTTAGAAAGAAATAATGGGAGAAGTTTTAAGGAGGTTCAAGAATCTATGTCAGTATTAGCAAATCAAAGAAATGCGGATTGGTCGGAAATAGAGACGGGGGTTGTGTTAACTTTCAGGCAAAGGGAAGAATTGTTGAAATTACTGTGTAAGTTCGAGGGATTATTTACTTCACGGATTGGTAGGGCAAATTGCTACCAACATCGAATTCTTATGAGCTCTAACGTACCTATTGTTAAGAAGAGTTATCCAATACCTTATGCTTATAGAGGGAGAGTTGAGGAAAAATTAAAAGAAATGGAAGAGTTGAATATTATTAGTAGGTCAGCCACTCCGTATTGTAGTCCATTAAACTTTACCATTAAAAAGGATAAATCTATTAGAGTATTACTAGACGCTAGAGAGATTAATAAATTTATGGTGGCTGAAACAGAGAAGCCCCCAATACAAATTGATGTTATGAATTCGTTTCATGGGGCTAATTATATAAGTATAATAGATTTGAATAATGCTTATTTCCAAATACCGATAACTGAAGATAGCAAGAAGTATACTGGGTTTACTTTTAACGGGAAATCTTACGTTTATAATGTGTTACCACAGGGGTTGAAGACTTCAGTGGGGAGTTTTAGTAGAGCTATGGATATAATATTAGGACATGAAGTTAGGGAATATTGTGTAAATTATCTGGATGATTTAGCCATAATAACGACGGGAACCTTTGTTCAACATTTAGAGCATTTAGATGTCGTGTTGGGGAAGTTACACGCGGCTGGGATGACTTGCAATATAAAGAAGTGTGAGTTTTGTTGTGAGGAGGTTAAAATGTTAGGATATATAATTTCTACTCGTGGATTAAAACCTGATCCAGACAAAGTCAAATCTATCCAAGATTTTCCAATTCCTAAGAAAATAAAACACGTAAGGGCTTTTTTGGGGTTATGTAATTTTTATAGGAGGTTTATTCAAAATTACAATAAATTAGCTCAACCATTATATGATATGTTGAAGAAAGGTAGAGTTTGGCACTGGGGACAGTTAGAGCAACGAACCTTTGATTGTATCAAAGCTTCGTTCATGAAAACCATACAATTGCATCATCCTGATTTTACTAAACCATATTATTTACAGACAGATTGTTCGCAAGTGGGGTTAGCTGGGGTATTATATCAAATAGATGATAATGGGCAAGAGAATGTGTTAGGTTTTCATAGTAAGGCGTTGAGAGGGGCGCAGTTAAATTGGACGGTGACTGAACAAGAGTTTTATTCGGTAATTTGTTGTCTAGAAAAATTTGAAACATATTTGAGGGGTGCAAAAGTAATTATTCGGACCGACCATAGGGCGTTGTTATTTGTTAAGAATTGGAAATTGTATAATGCTAAAATAACTCGTTGGATCAATTATTTAGAAAATTATCAATATGAAATTCAATATATAAAGGGGAGTGAAAATGTAGTGGCGGACATATTATCGCGATATCCACCGGAGGGGGAAAGATTACAGGAGGAAAAGATTAAAATGCCTAGTATTTTATATATGGAAAATGAACAAAATAAGGTGTTATTTCGGAAATTAAAGCAAATGGCAGTTTTACAGAGAGAGGATGCAGGAATAAATAAGCTAATCGAACAAATTTGCGAATCAGAAAGGTCGGGAAAGGCGCTAGTAGGGATAGCTAGTAAATGCAAACTAAAGGGGGATGTTTTATTTGTAAAGAGAGGGGGGGGGGTAAAGGGTGTTCGATTTATTTACCGGAATGCCTTAGAGAGGAAATAATTAATCAGGTGCATTTAGAAATGGGACATCAGGGTAGTTATAAGATGCTGAAATATTTAAAGGAAAGGTTTTATTGGAAGGGTTTGACCAAGGACGTTAAACGATTGGTTAGGATTTGTGGTATTTGTCAATTGACGAAACATTCTAATTCCAATAAGGTGGGACCGTGTTGCTCAATTGTTACGAAAGACATAGGAGATTTAGTTATGGTGGATATATACGGGCCTTTACCGTCAGGGAAATTCGGGATGAATTACATATTAGTATTACAGGATTCGTTTAGTAAATTCGTGAAATTTTTTGATTTAAAAAGGGCTACGACGAGAGCGGTACTTAGCAAAGTGAAAAAATTTACTGAAATTATAAAACCGAAAGCTATAATGTCGGATAATGGAACTCAGTTTACTAGTCATGCGTGGAAAGAGGAAATGGAGTTGCTAGGGATTAGAGTAGTTTACACAACAGTTAGGAATCCTCGTCCAAATACAGTGGAGAGAGTGAATAGAGAATTAGGAAGATTGTTTAGGACGTATAATAGCAAAAATCATAAAGGTTGGGTTGACACTCTACCTAAACTGGAAAAATTATATAATAATACTTACCATGAAAGTACTGGGTTTACTCCTTGTGAAATAATGTATGGAGAGTCAACTTGTCTGTCTTTCGATCAGATTATTGATAAGGAGGGGGTAGATTTGGACTTGGCGTGTGTTAGAGAACAGGTGAGGGTAAATTTACGGCAGGCTGCGGATAATCGTGAGTTAAAATTCAATAAAAGATATCGATTAGTTGAATATCAAGTGGGAGATTTGGTGAAAATTAAAAGATTAAACAAGTCTGACGCTTCCTTAAAATTAACCAAGAAGTTCGAGGCGATATATGAAGGACCATTCCTTATAGCAGAAAGTCCTTATCGGAATGTGTATGTTTTGGTAGATCCTCAAACCAAGGAAATAAGAGGAAAATTTAATGCTATACATTTATCCAAATATTACATTTGATAATTTGAAGCTGGGGCTGGATCGGGGAGTCATTATTTAAGATTGTAGGATTTATAAGTTACATTGATTTAATTGTTGTATTGTAGTGTTTTGGTATAGACTTTAGAGTTAAGTTATAGTGATTAGTTGTAGTTTTTATATTTAAATGTAGTTTTGTAAGATGTATTGGTTAATTATAAAAAATAAAAAAATAAAAAAAAAAAAGAGACAAAATTGGAGGATAGGGTAAAGCCCATCTGACGGTATGAGGTGGAAATTAGTGAAGAAAGAAATCTTTCATTATTATAATAAAATTTATTTTTATTTTATCAAATTGAATTTAATCAAATCATCCCTTCAGATGGTGGGGCGTAGGGCGGCTTTACCATAAAATATATATGTATATGTATTTATATCTATATGTGTACATATTTATATATATAAGGAAAAAGAATTAACATCTACATAAATTAGATAAAAGGGAGTACAAGAAAGAGTAGGATATGTAAAATGAAATAAAACATAATCACCTCTATGTTGTTACATGATAATGCTGATCGGTTGGCAGCGAGAAAAGTCGCGAAAGCGGACTCTGATAGTGCAAAAGGGTTGTCGACTAGGTATGATTGGGATTTAAAATAGATGTGGAAGGCTGAAGTGGAGCTGGATGTAGTCATTAAATTCAGAATGGAGGGTCATCCCAATCAGCATTATTTTAAAGGGGGGGAGTGTTTGAGAGGTCGTGTTATGGTTTGATTCCCTGTACGCACCACATGTTGGATTATGAAGGATTGCCAGGAGTTAGGTTAAAAGACATATTTTGATATTGAGAAATCAAAAGTCTAGGCATACCGTTAAGGTGCCTTCATAATTCATCAACTATACAATTCGGTTCACAAGGCCAAGATCTAAGCACACTATACATACGCCCATATCAGAGTACTTGCTTGTCGATTCTATTTCAAGTGGGGTGAAGTCGTAAACATACGTTATTGTCTAATAGTCTTTAAGGAATTTGGCTTTTACGCGAGGGTGGAGATATTAGATCGCATAGAGAGCATAAGATTGCGTCTCTTGCCTCATCTCTTATCCGGTTCGCTTATCGTTCAGTGGCCTCACAACCCACTGCCTTCAGTGTTGAGTCAAATTCTGACTTGGATATTGTGTCGTGTTGAGATCAAGTTCACTAACAAACTTGGCGGTGGGCTCGAGTGGTAACTATTTTGATGTTGGGTTAAATTACACACTACATAAAACAAAAATGTGCAGGAATTGGATTATAACTGGAAACGATTATGTAAGGGAGGATTCAACATTTTCTAATTATAGGGAAGATTTTAAATTGGGATAATATTCAATGACAATATATTGGTTATAGGTTAGGGTGAATCTTTACTCCGGACAAAATTGGGAAAGATTTGTACCTGCGTCAACATTCAGGGGGTCGAGATGTAACGGAACGAAATCTGTCATCTGTTGTAGTAGAAGTACATTCTTAATCACACAGATGGCGCTAATATAAATTATGTTTATTTATATGAGGTATGAAGAAAAACCTTTTTGAATATAAAATTACGTGATAAATTATTACGATAATTTGGTTTTAAAGATTAATTAAACAAATAAGGACATTTATAAATCAGTTATTTATTTGAATATTCAAATGCCGTGTTTTATTAAACTTTAAGTTTTTGAACGAAATTCGTATGTGAAGGAAGTTCTGGTCGAATATCAGAGATATACGTTACATATTTAAGCAAAAATACTAAATGGATAAGATTTTGTCGATATTAATTGATCGCAGTTAATTTGAAAATAAATACAATAATTTTAAGTTATAGTTTGAACGATTTCTAGGAAGATAAATCCAAATTAGAATTATTTGTGGATATATTGATTTGACAATGATTTCAAACAGCGCTACGATTGGCTGGTTGGAATCGTACGATATTTTGTTTCGAGAAGTAGGGATCATTGCGGTTGGGGTGAGGATAGTTGAGGACAGGGAAAAGATTATTCATTAATTGTTGGGAGCTGCTGGAGAGAGGTGGTCAGGAGTAGAAAGTCTGGTGGGTCATTTCGCGTTTTATAAATTGTGTTAAGAGGGTACTGGGAGGTTACTATGTTAAAATTCCGTTGTACATTAATTTTATTCGCGTTTGAAATTATTTGAGAATCTTAACGTAACTTCAAGTGTTGAGAATATATAAAACTCGCATCGTTTCATGCTGAGATAGGACACCATTTCTGTAATTGCGAAGTATGGGCTCAAGGGCTCATATGGAGTAGTTACTCACGCCTGGGAGAGTCTTCCCCGTGACTTCATGAAACAATGCAGGATGGGAACGGAGATTTGGAAATCTACCTGTCGAGTGGATTGTTAGGATTTTGAATATCGAATTGGGGTATTAGTGAATATTATATAAACCCGCCTCGATTTATGCTGAGATAGGACACCAATTCTGTGACTGCGAAGTATGGGCTAAAGGGCTCATATGGAGTAGTTACTCACGCTTGGGAGAGTCTTCCCCGTGACTTCATGAATCAAGGCAGGATGGGAATGGAGATTAGGGATTCTGAAGTGGGTAGAATCAGTAGATAACATACAAGCAGCAGTGATGGGGGGGTTTTTAGCTAGGAGTCCCTTAGGAAAGCCAATCGAAGTGATCGGTCTTGGGTGGAACATCTAACGGTGCCAACGAAGCCCTTGTCCTCTGTCTAGCTAGGGAGCTGATCAAGTTAAGGCGAGCAGCTATTCGATTTTACCTGTCTCAGGGTCGAATAAAGCCTTCTGGGTATCGGTGACCAGTGGCCCGAAGTATCGGTGTCGTTGGAGCTGATAGCTCAGTCTTTATTTATATATTTATTTATACACACAATTATATATCTCGTTAGGGCTTTAGTTAACATCCCTGGCTTCGGCCGTTAACTAAGGCAAGCACACAGTCATAGGTCATACAAAATCAAGTCTGACTAGCTTGTTCCCTTACAGAATAGGAGTAGGTACATTACACACCACACGTTTAGAATTAACTAAAGGGAGGAGTTTATTGGGGTTAAAACACATATATAGTCTTTATAGGTAGAAGGAATAGGTACACATTCTTCTCGCGGTAATATAGGACGTCGGCTATGTAGGTAGAATCGAATTTGTATAGGTTTTTGATAGTCAGTTAATTGCGTTTAAGTTATGTGAACGGTTCTCATTATAATGAAGTTATTAGGCTATTATTTTGGTGTGAATGAATACTGGGGGATTTCGGGTTGGAATCCAGGCATTTAACAACGATTATCTAAAGTGTATCCTCAGTGTTGACTACCTTCATAATAAAATGTGAAATAGATCTTACATAATACCAGTTGAATGTGAAAGGCATGGTTATCATTGTGACGAATATCAGAAGGTGGTTAAATACTCACCTATCTACATGTAATCTAGTAAGATTCAGTTAAGTCATTTGGCTATTGGATACCATAGACCGATTGATTATGAATGTCATTATTCAATATATTATTTATATTACCAAATATAATACTTGGTGCATTTATTTGATTGAATTGGGTTGAATGGATATTAGTGGAGCATTCTCACGGTAGTTGAGAACCGTCCAATTATGGACCTATGTTCTATTGTCCGGTAACCTAGACGGAAGTTCTTGTATATGAATGTCTTCAATAGAAGATGTAATTTCTATATAAGTTTCAGTCAGAAGTGTAGCAAGTGTAGACTACTGTATGAAATACCTATCTATTCTATATTGAAATCTACGGCTTCTAATGAGTTGGTCTTGATCGCAACTATCAGTATATTATACTATATGCACAGTGATGCCTGAACCTTTTGTATTCAATTGAGCTTATTCGGTTGTAATAAGTGAGAGAAATTATCATTACGAATATTAACATTCTTGTAATTGAATGTCACGATTTTATATTTATATAATACAAGTGAAATCCAGTTATGGATTTGGGGTAAAGGGTTATACCGGCTGCCGCGGTATAACTTGAACAAAGTGGACTAGGCCAAGTGGCGTCTGCTATATTAATAAGGCAGAGGGGAGTTGATCTGTGTTGGTGCAACTCACTGTCATGGCGAATTGGAGGAGCCCTGACCTCGGGGGGGGCAAATAAAAATATTCGTGTATTATTACGGTTCGCTTCACTTACATACTCTGTTGCTTTGATCCTCGAAATAAGTCTTATTACGCTTACATTACGTCGATAGAAGGTTTATTCATTATCATATTCTAAATTTAAATTAGTAACCTAAAAGTAGGTTAGCCTAGAAATTTAGGTAGGTAATCTTATTAATAGTTCATTACATTCTGTTTTCCAAATAATCACGATAGGTTATATGTTGCGATAATTAAGTAAATTAAGTAGGTACAGAATTATGTTAGGAAGGTGAATTGGATAAGTAGGGACTTAATTTAGGACAACAGCACAAGCTACCTCTATAGAACGAGGGGGACTACTGGATCATAATAAGAGTCCTAATTCCCACTAGAACGATCATTGGCCAAACTAGTTACTAAGTAGGTAGGAAATCGGAAACGTTTGAGTATAAGTATGGTTTTATAATAAATCGGAAGTTGAAATAGGTAGGGGATGGTATAGGTTAGGGAGGGTGTTACAACGTGATTCTTTATTCTATCATGTTGTGTTATCCTTATTCTTTTTATGTTTAGATAAGATTGATTTTATTGGTTTTTCGAGAAAAATATTCATTTAACATTACTTATCTTTCGTTATGTGGCCTTTTGTTAAATAAATATGCACAGATTCAACACTCATTTTTATGAGCAAAACGGACACATGTGATATTATACTCTCGTAGATGCAAACTGCTGAAATTAGTTTGTATTACGTTAATAAAGCTCTAAAATACGCATCGAATGATATATAACACATAGATGTAGCACTTATAGATTCTTAAAAAAATTAAAAATATCGCGGCGAAAACTTTGATGGGCTCTCCTGTAAAATTTACCATTTCCGTAATGTGGCCCTTTGGCATTTAACCAGCGATATGTTCTGTATCTGTATCTCATAAATAAATAAATATTCCACAACATTCTACACAACGCTATCTAGACCCATCGTAAGCTTAGTAGCTTTATAACTTGTGTTATGGAATCTAGAATGCGGATAAACGTACTTATATACTTTTTTTTTGTAAATACATACATATTATACATAGAAACACCCAGACCAATGCAAATAGCCATATTCATGCGTACAAATATTTGCACTGAGCGGGGATCGAACCCGCGCCTCCTGCGTGGCAGTCGCGTTCTCTACCGGCACGCCACAGAGGCTGTCATTGTTGTTTTCAATGTACAGACACGATTTACAATTACATAACAGTATAGAACTATAGACATATATAATTCTTACCTGCAAATCGTAAGCAAACCAGGTACCAGGAGCACAATCTCTTTCCACTTTGTTACCGTGAGTGCACTGGTAGAACTTGGCGCAGTCATATTCGTGAGGTAACAAATAGTGAATATGCATATTAGCTGGACATCCGTTGGGAAGAAAGTCCGTATTAGCCGGTGGTACTACTGTTGTTGTTGTTGTTGATGGATGTTGTGATGTTGTTGACGGAGATTCTGTTGTTGTCGTTGTTGTAGTTGAATGTGTACAATTTACGAACATTGGGAAATTGCATTGCTGAAAGCAAAAGTATTCATTTTTTATTCGGTCCGAAGCCTTTAGTAGTCACCGTAGCCTATATGAACGATTATAATACCAGTTTATCATGTAAGGGTGTGTTACCGGTTGAATTTATCGGTACTCATATGCAGTCTTACTCGATAGTTTTACTCCAAGACGAATAAAAACCAACACATGGACCACAAAACTCACAACTCGAAAGCTCACATCGAGCCGACTCGATGGAATTAAATTAAAGTAAGTAATTTATTCTGCACCTACCCGAAGCGAGCCGTGAATTTTTCGGTTAATCAGTTACTCGATAGTGTAATGCTGCATGTGTGGACAAAAGTGTGTGCCGGGAGTTTTGCTCGATCGAGTAATACTGGATGTGAGTACTTAACATAAAGATTTCGTCATTGCGTCGAACGAATAGCCACCCTTAGATGGTCACGCACCTTTATTGCCCGTGGTTCAATCACGGAGTTCTACTGATTTTTTGGCAGTGGTTCGTTCAATCGAACTACGGGAAATTTTGATTTACCGATTGGACTAAGGGCACGGAGTGACATATATGTGTCACAATAACTAATACATCAGTCGGGCAAGGTTATAAATTAAATAGGTAATCTATTTACTTTATAAAAAAGACTAACCTGTATATCAAAATCAAAAAGTGTTCCTGGCGCGCAGGGCATCTCGATCTTACGTCCATTGCTGCATTGATAGAACTTCGCGCAATTCGACTCGTGCGGCAATAAGTAATGTATGCTGAAGTTCGCTGGACAGCCGTTAGGAAGGAACTTCAGTTCTGGAGTTGTTGGGGCTGTAGTTGTTGTTGATGCGACTGTTAGTGGCGCAACAGTTGATGCGCTTGTGCCTGGTGCGCATTTCACTAGGATTGGCAAATGGCAGTCCTGGAAAATTTACTTGTATTTGTTAAACAATTAAACAATAAAATTATTATTTATGTGATCTAAATAGCTGCATAGTTTTGTACACAAGTGGCGAGGGATTCATTTAACCCGATTCCTGCTTTAAAAATAATATATGAACATACATCTAAAACTGAATGTATCTGAAATCCAATACCTATTTGAAATTCAGTATTAAAACTCGAACGTCTAGAAGAAAGAAAGAAAAAACTTTCGCCACTGGTACAAGTCCAATAGATCTCAATGTAAGTTGATCCCAGCTATGTTTGCCCTAGCAACTACTATAATTATGGAGTTCTTCAAATAGATCATTAGAAAGTTCTTACAGGATTGGTAGCGCAATTGTGAATGATGGCACTAACGCTATTGCTTTTTCCTCTTACCTGTAAACCACTATCAAACAGTGTCCCCTGATGACAACTACTCAATATCTTCCATCCATCATGGCACTGGTAGAACCTGCTACAGTCCGTCTCGTGCGGTAACAGGAGAGGTATTCGGAAGTCTGATGGACAGCCATTGGGGAGGAACGGTGACGGCGTCGTCGGCGCAGCCGTGGGCGATGCCGCTGTCTGGCATTTGACAGCCCATGGCCAGTCACATTGCTGGAAATGTTATGAATGGTTAACGGCCATTTAACAAATAATTCCGTGGCCAGCATTTGAACCCTTCTTATGGTGGAGGTGGTAATGTCGGACTCGAACCGACTAAAGCGCAAGCCGTCTTGGATCTTTGGTTGCTGGAAGTGAGATTGCCGAAAGCATATCTCTCGAAGCCCGGCAGACCCAGGACCATCTCTTTCGAGATGGGCACTACACCTAGACGGATGCCTATGCCGACGTCTTCCCAATGAACACTGATGCGTCGTCATACGTGTGGATACACCGCACTCGCTCGCGTTAATCTGTGCCCCCTTTGATCTGTGCCACAAAAAACTACGCATGTGAGGACGTTAAATACCTACAACAGATGAGTAAATTATACCTTCTACACGTCGGCGAACTTCTTACCGCCAATTTTTTCCTGCCCTCGTGGCGTCTGATCCCGTTCCCTCTGCACCATTTAGGGGGATGAAAAATAGATGTTGGCCGATTCTCAGACCGACTCAATATGCTCACAAAATTTCATGAGAATCGGTCAAGCCGTTTCGGAGGAGTACGGGAATTGTGACACGAGAATTTTATATATAAGATTATACGTAAAACTCACCCTTCTGTCAGAGTCGAACTGCGTGCCCGGCGCGCAACTCTGCAGAAATCTCTGCCCATTGGAACACTGGTAGAACTTTGTGCAATCTGTCTCATGAGGCAGCAGGAGATGTATGTGGAAGTTAGACGGACACCCGTTGGGGAGGTACTGGGCTGAAGACGCAGCTATCAGTGTTAAGAATATTATGGCTTTGTACATATCTGTGGACAGAAATATATGGGTTGAATGAAATTTTTATAGCATTTATTATGCTTACTTTTTAAGTTCGAAATTCATCTAGAAAAAAGTAGTGCTCAAGTGGGACTTGAACCCACGACCTTTTCCCTTACAGGGGTTTTTTTTTCAACCATTTTTAAACATTAATTTTTGATGACTCCACCCAAATATTTGAATGAAAAAACATTCATTCATTGGTTCCAACATAACATAACATAAACTCACGCCTGTATTCCCCGAAGGGGTAGGCAGAGGTACTAGCACCCACATTTCGCCAGTTTATGTTTAGGTCCCAATGTAATAGGTGGCGAGCCTATTGCCATTAACCGGGCACTTTACCAGGTTTATACCTGCGATAAATACACACATAACTTCGAAAAGCATCGAAAAGTCATTGGTGTGTGCCATGGAAAACCTGGGATCGAACCCGAGACCTCGTCTCAGCAGTCCATTACCCATACCACTAGGCTGCAAGAAACCTCCACCGTCACCCTTAAAGACGGATATAAAGAGAAGGGAAATTTGAAGTGATTCAGGTATGGCTCAATAGCTCAGTTGGAAGAGCATTCCCCCTGTAAGGGAAAAGGTCGTGGGTTCAAATCCCACTTGAGCGCTTCTTTTCCCGATGTATTTCGAAAAATATGTGGGTTCGTTCACTTTCGTAGCTGATTTTTGATAAACAGCTACGAAAGAAGAATTAAATCGTTGTTTTTATAACCAAGTATCATAACCAACTACGAAGGTAGATTTGTTTTCCTTTTCAGTAATTCATTTTCGTAGCTGTCTTCACTGTCACTATCAATACATAGTATAAAACACTGTCTGTCCGTCCCATGGAGAAGAAAATGATAGCGGAGTTGTTGCAAGGCAATCGAGTCGCGTGCCATTCAAACGTCAAATGGACTCATTCGGTAGGAACGTTATACCCAGTTATACCTATGACGTCCTTCGACTTTTGACACCCCGCGCGTCTCTCTTCTGACCCGCATTCGGAGCGCGTTTTATTAGGCGAATTATCAATGGGGCATCTCCGTTACTTAATCATATTCTGTCCTCCGTGGTCCGTCCCTATGTTTGCTTAAATCTTTAAAACTACGCAACGGATTTTGAAGCGGTTTTTAATATATAAAGTTATTCAAGAGGAAGGTTTATATGTATAATACATGCTTAATATAGTAGAGGGTGCAGCGGGAACGGATTTTGACGACGAAAAGGCGGTATGAAGTTCGCCGGGTTAGCTAGTTCTAACTAAATTCGAGTTTTCTACAGGATAACTTTTTGTATTAAGTTTATATTAGTTTGGTATACCGGTAGATAATGTCAAAAGCAGTCGCATGTATAGTTAACGGCATATATCTCTTGACCCCAGACACAAAATATACTCTATAGGCGCAGTAGGCACGCGTTTTGAGTGTCTTGAGGATTTTTTTTTATAAAGGTCACGTCAATTTGACTTCACCTCGCCTGATGGTAAAGCTAAAGGCAAAGTCTCGGAAAGAGGGTCACTATCGTAAACATGTATTATGTTAACAGTGGTGGCACTCAGCTTGACGGCCTCGTCAGATGCCTTTTCACGCCCCGCTTAAAGGACCCGGGACTAGCACGGAGTTCTACGGTGGCGGGGGAGCTCGAATTCACCAATCAAAGATTATACTAGGTGTAAGGGAAACCCTCCCGTAGCCGAAGCCCTCGTTATAGTACTCTAGGTACTCTACATATTGAATGAATTTTTACAGCATTAAGTATGCTAACTATACAAATCGAATACATAGGGAAAAAGAAGAATCATCTCTTGCGGGACTCGAACCCGCAGTCTTTCCCTTACAGGGGGAATGCCTTGACCAATTCGGCTACCGAGACACGCCCGATGTGATTCAAATTTCCCATCTTATACGTCTTTAAGGCATCATCTACCATCTACGAACTATCGGAATCAATGAATGATGTTACAATAATTTTTAAACATTGATTTTTGATAATTCCGCCCAAACAATTGAATGAATATTGGCTTCAACTTCTCGCGGTTTCCCGCAAGTTTATTGCCCGCGAGTTGATGAATGACTCAGAAAAATCGATTAGGACAAAAAGCATCAGTTTTTTTGTTCTTTTTTATTTTTATTTAGCATTAATTACTCTTCATTGTGTTAGTAAAGCTAAATTAAACGGTAATTAATTACATAAAAAAACATCACTACAAAAAAACTAGAGCGTGCTTTTTTTGGTGGTGTATATCTGTCGAATGTTAAACAGCCCTATCCCTTAGTCGCCTTGTACGACACCGCATGGGAAGAGATGGGGTGGCCCAAATTCTACTCTGCCGGGAACTTTGCGATTATTTCAGACACAGATTGATTTAAGTACTCTTGATACTTTAATTTTATGATCATTATGAGCTAAACCCAAATTTGTACGATGTAGGTATCTTTCAGCAAATCCATACTTAATATTATATAAAGTAACTCTGTCTGTCTGGCTGTCTGTCTGTATGTTACGCTTTCACGCCTAAACCACTCAACCGATTTTAATGAAATTTGGTATAGGGATAGGTTAGACCTTGAGAAGGGACATTAGGCTATGTTAGGCGCGATAACCGACATCCACGCGGGTGGAGCCGCGGGCAAAGGCTAGTATTATAAATGCGAAAGTAACTCTGTCTGTCTGTATGTTACGCTTTCACGCCTAAACCACTCAACCGATTTTGATGAAATTTGGTATAATGGTAGATAAGACAATGAGAAAGTACATAGGCTATGTTTGGTTGCGATAACCGACATCCACGCGGGCGGAACCGCGGGCAAAAGCTAGTATTGTATACACCTAAATCTGAAACTGCCTATAGTCTAGTTAAGTTTGCTAAGATTTTTGAGTAATTAAGTACGTGTAAAAGATACGCTGGGACTGATATGTACGCCTGTTCGAAAAACATCGGAAAAAATGAAACGCTCAAGTGAGACTTGAACTCACGACCTTTTCCTTACAGGGGGAATGCTCTTCCAACTGAGCTATTGAGACACACCTGATTCATTTCAAATTTTCCTTCTCTTTATATCCGTCTTTAAGGGCGACGGTGGTGCCATCTACCAACATTCTTACGAACTGTTGGAAACAATGAATGATTTTTCAACCATTTTTAACATTGAATTTTGATGACTCCGCCCGAATATTTGACTGAATTTTTATAGCATTTTTAATGCTAATTTTAACAGTACGTAAGAATATGTAGTAGGTAGATGGCACCACCGTCGCCCTTAAAGACGGATATAAAGAGAAGGAAAATTTGAAATGAATCAGGTGTGGCTCAATAGCTCAGTTGGAAGAGCATTCCCCCTGTAAGGGAAAGGTCGTGAGTTCAAGTCTCACTTGAGCGTTTCATTTTTTCCGATGTTTTTCGAACTTTAAAGTTAGCATTAAAAATGCTATAAAAAATTCAGTCAAATGTCTTTTATACAGTCCCTATATAAATGAAGAGAAAAAAAAAATTTAGATTTTGTAGTATACATTATTTCTGATAGTGACTGTACAAGTTGTGTCAGGATTCGAACCTGCTATCTCTCGATCATAAAACCATTTTCTTTTTTTTTTTTTCAATTTAATCTCAAGTGATTTTATAATTTTTAGGCTATCATTTTTTTTCCTTACTTCTTGAGAGTAACATAACATAACATAACATAAACTCACGCCTGCATTCCCCGAAGGGGTGGGCAGGGTGCTAGCACCCACATTTCGCCAGTTTATGTTTAGGTCCCAATGTAATAGGTGGCGAGCCTATTGCCATTAACCGGGCACTTATAAACCTGCGATAAATACACACATAACTTCGAAAAGCATCGAAAAGTCATTGGTGTGTGCCATGGTCAACCTGGGATCGAACCCGAGACCTCGTCTCAGCAGTCCATTACCCATACCACTAGGCTACCGCAGATATAGATATTGAGAGTAACTTGGTAGAAATATAGAACTTCAATATCTCCACAGGTTGTGGAGGTTTGATTGCAGTTGCTTCACGTGACGTATTGAAATTCTACGGTTTATTGCGTAACATTGCATAAGATTGCAGAATCTTACTCTGAGAGAATCTTTATAGTACTATCCATGACCCAGGAATCAACCTCACAAACAGCTCTCACCCTCCCTATCGCCAACTTGGGAGACAGGCTTCCCTTTCGGTGTGGGGAGGGCTGACGGTAAATTGCAGGCTTTTGATATTTGTTGCAACCGAAATTAAATAAATAAATAAATAAATATTCCACAACATTCTACACAACGCCCATGGTAAGCTTTTATAGCTTGTGTTATGGAATCTAGAATGCGGATAAACATACTAATATACTTTTTTTTTGTAAATAAATACATATTATACATAGAAACACCCAGACCAATGCAAATAGACATATTCATGCATACAAATATTTGCACTGAGCGGGAATCGAACCCGCGCCTCCTGCGTGGCAGTCGCGTGCACTACCGCCACGCTACAGAGGCTGGCATTGCTGGCAAATTGATGTTCAGATGAAGAGGGTTCCTTGATTATTTTATTTTTCTTAATATAATTAATATTGAATTAAAATGTATACTTTTATTCATAATCAATATTAACATTTATTAATGAAAAGCCTATTTTTTCCATTTTGAAAAAAAAATGCATTATTATTTTATTTATTTTCTGAACTGTTTTAAAATTATCTAATCTAAATCCAATGTAAATAATATTATCAAACTAGAACTAAATTCTTTTTTGTTTAAGGGTTGTTTAATTAAAAAGACTTCGGAGTAAGGCGATCTTTCTCGAATATTTCCATAACTTGCACTTAACGATAAATTATTTTTAATTATTTCTATCGCAATTTATTCGGTGTTATTTTATTACTGACACTAATCCCGAATCATTTTATTTGTGTTGTTACGATTGACGATTTTATTTGTGTTGTACGTGGTGGGCTATTGAACATGACCTAGGTAATTACAGGTGCAATTGTATTTTAATATAACTTTAAATATTTTATTTTTGTAATCTTGAGATTAGAAAAAAATATTGGGAAAAAAAAATAAAAAATAAAGAAAAAATTCACAATTTTTTTTGAGAAAAAATTGTTTGATATGAAAGATCAGAAAGGAGGTCATGTTTTATTTTGAAAATATCTAAAGAATGATCATTGTTGAGAATTTATATTTAAAATAGGTACTTGTGTATAAAATGTATACTTTTATTCATATCAATATTAACATTTATCAAATATAAAGCCAATTTTTTACCATTCGAAAAAAAAATGCATTATTAATTTATTTATTTTTTGAACTGTTTTAAATTTATCTTATCTAAATTAATCTAAATAATATTATCAATCTAAAACTAAAGCCCATAACTTACCTAAATAATTATGTCTTTCACTGTTAACCATATTAATAAAATTTAAAAATAAATATCTCGAAAAAATATCACCTTCCTGGCGGGAAAAAATATGTTCTAAATTCAAAATTCAAATTGTACAAAAAACTTTTATTCTTTTTTTTTCAAAATTAATAAAGCCGTAGCTGTTCTTTTCAGCCTGTATGTTTGTTAATCACTTTTTGGTAATGAGCTTGGAGTATCTAGTATCGACAATATATCTATATACTGCTCACGTATTATCTAATTGATCTACACGTCACAACAGTACGGTAACGCTGATTAGAACTATATTTAATGTAACCGGAAAAAACATATTTTTGGCATTTTTTTTACATTACTAGCCTATGTATAGCTTGTCACTTATGTAAAATAGGTTCCCGGACATGTAAAGTAGGTATATCCTTAGAATATCAGTTACAAAGCTAGTGTGACCTTTTTAATATTAAATCAAGCAAGGATTGTTTGATAAAAAATAAAAAAACTTTTTTTTTGTAATTTAACCATGGTAACACAATTTTCATTATCAGCTTTGTCACAATGTAACAGCTTTATTTTTTTTTTATATAAAAGCACGTCAATTTGTTGCATGTTAAGGTAAAGGTAAAGTCTCAGAAAGAGGGTCACCACTCACCATCGTAAACATGTAACATGTTAACAGTGGTGGCACTCAGCTTGACGGACTCATCAGATGCTTTTTCACGCCCCGCTTAAAGGACCCGGGACTGGAGGAAGAAGGAAACAAGTGAGCTGGCAGGGAGTTACAGGTCTTAGTGGTGCGGCATAGGAATGAGTCACTGAAATGTTTGGTTCTAGCAGGTAGGTCCATCGTCAAATTTATAACATTCCACTGCAAATGGGATCTATATACTAGGATCCCCCGGGGGAGTCCACACCGGTGGGTGTGGTCCTGCGGCTTTCACAACCAACCCAGCCAGTCCTAACTCACACTTACTTTATCTGATAGTGACTGAGGGATCCATTACGTTCGCCGATTCATAATCTTCATTTCTAGACTCTGTGATCAGTCCCCTGGCATATGGAAATAGGCTAGCCACATCTGGCAGAGGACTGACTAAAGTGCAATTTTTTGGTAACTTTTAGTTGAGAAATTAGCTTAGGTTGCCAAATAAAATAAGTATATTTATTTGACTGTATTTGTTACTGCTCAATATTAGCTATTTATTCACAATGTTTATCCATATTGTAGTACCCATATTGCAAGTAATCCTTAGATTAAGCCCATATGTTCTAGAATATTATAATAATGAAGAATTATTTAATAACGATTCACAAAAAATAAATCAAAAATACTTTAACACATGATCTCATTCTAAAATTGAAAATTCAAAAATGATTTTTTTACACAATAAAAATAAAATTTGCCAAAAATTTCAGCAAGATTTTTTTGAAAAAAACACAAAATTTTGCGTTTTAATTAACTAGCAATTGGGTCTAGATATTTCAAGAAATCTGGATATAACCTATCATATAACTACACACTAGCACATTGTTTTATTTAGTTAGCTTAACTAAAAAGTTAGTAACATTACATAATAATTTGAACCACTAAGATAAGAAGTTATCTAACAATTTTAATGGCGTCGATATTCTTTTATCAAATTCTTTTAAATCTGAATAAAAAGACATGTATCACTAATTAGTTTATAGTAGCTTTATAACTACCTGGAATATTAATCGAACCTGCAATATCTATTGTAATAATTTACGTTTTGATCACTTCGTCAGCGTCTACATGCAAATATGCGTCTTATGATTTGACAGTAAGTCTCAATATTCAATCTATTTGTCTTTTTTTTTATAAAGGACACGTCAATTAGACTTCGCCTGATTTTAAGCTAAAGGCAAAGTCTCGGAAAGAGGGTCACCATCGTAAACATGTACATACCATGTTAACAGTAGAGGCACTCAGCTTGACAGCCTCAATAGATGCCTTTTCACGCCCCGCTTAAAGGACCCGGGACTGTAGGAAGAAGGAAACACGTGAGCTGGTAGGGAGTTCCAGGTCTTAGTGGTGCGGCATAGGAATGAGTCACTGAACCACAATGGTATAGCTTCCATTCCCAATAAAGCTAAAGCTGCTTTAGCTTTATTGGGAAATAATTATATAAAAATGAACCCCTATTTCCCCTGGTCACGAGATGGCTCCTGAACGGCTGAACTGATTTCGCTAATTCTTTTTTTTGTTGTGTTCTTTATTGTTAGGAGAAGGTTCTTATGAAAGAAAACATGAAGAAAATTGCGCGGAAAATAAGTTAATTTAAGAATACATAACCACCATATAAAATAGCTTAGACGCCATGTCTAAATTTTGAATTTGAAATACGAATTGGAACAAAAATGTGTTTATTATTCTAATACTTCTATGTTATCTGACGTTTGATATAGAATTGACATAATGCGTGCAAATATCGTGAGAGGGTGCTTAGTAGACATTCTTCTGAATTAACAAAATGCCCGTTGCTTGGGCCGCGAAAATATTTATGGCGGCTATTTTTTTATTTAGGTCGAAAAATTTATGGTTTATGGTAGTATGAACGCCCTTGACCGTAGAGGTATATGGTTGTATGGGTCCCATAGGTATATAGGCTCCGTAGGTGTAAGTCTTGGTGTAAGTATGGGCCCCAGTGACCTATTTAGGTATTAGTGTCGGGAGCTCCGTGTTGTCAAAATAATTAGGAGAATTCGATACACCTAATTGATTTTAATTTCTAATGCGAAACAAACTTCTACAATAAAAAAACTTACTTCAATGTCCTTTTGAAGATTGAATTCCCTGGTGGGTTATCCTTAAATTCTGATGAGGGATGATTCACGATAACTGCAATTAAAAACCTTTTTTTAATTCAACTGGATAACATTAAATAATAGCCAATGATAATACTGGTACGAACTTCGTACCGCCAATTTTTTACGCCCGCGTGGTGTCACATCCCGTTCCCGCTGCACCCGTAGTTTAAGCATATATTAGGGCATATAGACAGCGACAGCGACTTTGTTTTATACTATGTAGTGATAATCATCAAATATTTAGCACCTAACCGGACTTGACAGTCTCCGTGGCGGAGCGGTAGTGTACGTGGCCGCTACGCAAGAGGTGCGAGTTCGGTCCCCGCTCAACGCAAATATTTGCATGCATGAATATGGGTTTTTGCATTGGTCGGGTCGTGCCTCTGAGAGCACGTTGAGCCGTCATCGGTCCCGGTTGCCATACGAAATCTATGGCACTCGTTACGGGTAGTTGGAGCCCTCAAAAGTCCAACAACTGTGCTAGCTGCTTCGATGTCGCCTTTGGGTTGTGGAGATCAGATAGCAATCGCTTCACAGAAAATATAGAAATTTAGCCAAATCTGCAGTTAGACTGGTAAAGCGGGCCCCAGACTCCAAGCTGAGAGCTTCGGATGCGACTGGGATTAACGCTAGCATGAAGAAGAAGTGCCTAGCCGGATGGAGTACAGGATATACGTATCTGAAGTTTACGCGTTTACCGGTCATTGAAATAAATTATAACCAATGATATTTTATAAACTTTAGATATGTTGAATGAATTTTACAGCATTAAGTATGCTAACTATACAAATCGAATACATAGGGAAAAAGAATTTTCTCGGGCGGGACTCGAACCCGCAGTCTTTCCCTTACAGGGGGAGTGCCTTGACCAATTCGGCTACCGAGACACGCCCGATGTGATTCAAATTTCCCATCTTATACGTCTTTAAGGCGACGGCGACGGTGGAGTCATCTACCGATTTTCTTACGAAATATACTTTTTTTTTTTTTTTCGTGCGGAAATCCCCTCGGATACCTTCCCTGCCGGAGCCGGAAGGGGAGGTTATGTCGGATTCGAACCGACTAAAACCGCAGGCCGACTGTGGGTCTTGGTGCTAGGCCGGAGGTGAGGTTGTCATAGACATATCCCTCGCACCCCGGCTGACCCAGGGCCATCCCTTACGGTCTGGCCCTCCTCAGGAGGGGGGACAACGGTGTCCCCAACTCGCCCCCGGAATGGGGAGGCGCGCTGTTCAGCGCGCCGCCGCCGTGGCCTGCTTCTGCTGGGGTGACAGGCGGCTCCACCCGTCAGCCCCAGGCCCGCGCTCATGGGGGACGGAGGTCAGTCCAGTGCCCTCCGACGCCCGAGTTGCCTGCGCGCGCGGGCGGCGCGATCCGCGAGTCTTTCTCGCTCGCGCCGCCTCTCCCGCTCCGCCGTCTCCTTCACGACCATTACCTGCTCGCTGGAGGAGACGCCACCGGCCGCCCACGCGTCCGCGCAGCGGACCATTGCTGTGAGTCTTACGAAATATACTATACAAGACAAGGTGATTTTATAGTCGTTTCGGAAAAAAAGAAAATGATGACCAAATGGTCACCATTTCTTCTAACAATGAGAGACGCGACAGACCCAAAAAAGTCTTTAATAAATTAATTACTAACAATATTAATATTATTAAAATAAATAATAACATAATGACGACAAGAAAATAATCAAAAATTAAGGTTGTCAAGTCGCGGTTTCCCGCGAGTTTATTGCCCGCGATTTGATGAATGACTCATTCATAGAAATTAATAGCATTGACGTATTATTATTAAGAAGCTGTAATTTTTTTTAGTAGTGTAGGCGCCATCTTTGAAAGCGGCCATGTTCCTACATGACGTATCCACAGTTTATAATATAAAACATCATTGTTTATAACGGATTCTGTCGCGGCTTATTTGGTATATTTACTTATATTTATCCAACGTTTTGTGACAACTCCCTATTTTTTTTTAACCGTGGTGGAAAATCCTTTATGGATGTTATGCCGGACTCCTACCGACTAAAAACCCCCACGGTAACGCCCAGCAGCCTGTGGTTGGGAGCCCCGGGTAAGCCCTCAGAACATCCTTCTTCCCAGCGCTCCCAACAGACCCACGGCTACAATGCGGCCTCGACTAGGGGGTGGTTCGGGTACTATCCCGCGTCTATGGGGGGTTTTCGGGTATCATCCCGCTTCTTAGGGGGAGGGGGGATGTGCGTGAACCCGTCACGTCACGCTGTCGTCATGGGTCTGCTTCTGTAAGGACGATGAGCAGCCAACTCACCGTCCTCAGGCCCCCGGTCATGGAGGCCGACGGTCTTCGGCGAAGACGAGACAACTCCCTACCATCAATAATAACCCCGCGAATCATTGCCACTGTAAAGAAGCCGACACTCTATTTTTCCCCCAGATTCCCTCAGATTGACAGACCCAGGACCATCTTCGAGATGGCCCTTGGGTGTGGGAATAAGTGTTTATTTTATTTGCTTATTAATTTATTTACTTGCTCTTGCCCGCGGCACCGCCCGCGTGGATGTCGGTTATCGCGATCAAACATGGCCTATGTCCTTTCTCAAGGTCTAATCTACCCCTTCACCAAACGTCATCAAAATCGAATCAATGGTTTAGGCGTGAAAGCGTGGCATACAGACAGACAGACAGAGTTACTTTCGCAATTACAATTGTGTGCAGTTGCTGAGTCTGTGCTGTATATACCTATATCTATCTGATGTTAAACAGCCCTATCCCTTAGCGGCCTTGTACGACACCCCATAGAAAGAGATGGTTTTTGCCCAAATTCTATTCTGCCAGGAACCACACGGATATCATACTTTTTGTTTGCATGAGGCTGGCATACATACTATCATACACGTGATAAATCGGAGAGATTCAAAACGTGAGCCACTGCGACTAATATTAGCTGAGCATTACCATATCTGTAGCGCAATATAATTAAGATTACGAGAGATTTATACCATTAATCAATAGTAAATTATACACAACTAGCTTTTACCCATGGCTGCGCCCGCGTGGATGTCGGTTCCCGGCAATTATTCGACGTCTCTACGGAGAACAAAAATAACCACAGAAGTGACAGTGTGGTTATTTTTGTTGCTGTTTAGATAACTACATAATTATATCATTGTATAACAGGGTGCAGCGGGAACGGGATCGGACGCCACGCGGTTGGAAAATAATTGGCGGTATAATTGGTGGCTAGTATATAATAAATATAGACCTTGAGAAAGGACATAGGCTATGTTTGGTCGCGATAACCGACATCCACGCGGGCGGAGCCGCGGGTAAAAGCTCGTCAATAATAAATTACACACAACTAACTGACCCGGCGAACTTCGTACATTTTTTTGCACCCGCGTGGCGTCTGATCCCATTCCCGCTTCACCCTCTACTATATTAAGCATGTATTATACATATAAACCTTCCTCTTGAATCACTCTATCTTTTAAAATAAACCCCTTCAAAGTCCGTTGCGTAGTTTTAAAGATTTAAGCATACATAGGGACGGACAGAGAGCGTCAGCGACTTTATTTCTTACTATGTAGTAATAACAAGTTTTAGTAGACTGGAGAATGGGGTGCTGGTTGGGTAGCCTCCACGTTGGCCTTCCCGTTTCTTCCCCCTTTGGACCGCGGTCCTGGGGAGCGGAAGCGGGAGGGCTGGTGCTCTCTGGACAAAGACTAACAGACTCCCACTTTGGGAGATCTGTTGGCCGTTGAAGAATAACCCATCGGCGGACCCCACTGAGGTGGGGTCGTGGGATGACGGGCCTGCAAGTCCCGTGGCCGTCGGCGTCTCTCCCAGTACCCTCTGTTTTCAGAGAGGAGAGGGGAGAGATGTTCAGACAATGAAGGCAGTGGCCCTGTTAGGGGCCGCTCGTGGGCCCTCCACATGTCCCTCTGTTTGCAGAGGGCGTAGTGGCGGGCGCGCTCTAGGGCGGATGGGTTCTCCCACCTTTGGCTTCGTCCAGAGGTGGGGAACAAAAAAAACTAAATTGAAATCGCTTCACACATTCGGGAGCTATGATGCCACAGACAGACAGACAGCCAGACAGACAAGCAGATACGTCAAACTTATAACACTCCTCTCTTTGTGTCGGAGGCCCTTCATGCACTAGGCGGGATATGAACCAGCGATCTTTCTCTTACAGGGAGATATATCTCAAAGAAATGGAGGTCGTAATAATATCGGTACATAATTGATAGCCTCTGTGATGTGGCGGTAATGCACGCGACTGCCACGCAGCAGGCGCGGGTTCGATTCCCGCTCAGTGCAAATATTTGTATGCATGAATATGGCTATTTGCATTGGTCTGGGTGTTTCTATGTATAATATGTATGTATTTACAAAAAAAAGTATTTAAGTAGTTACGTTTATCCGCATTCTAGATTCCATAACACAAGCTATAAAAGCTTACCATGGGTCTAGATAGCGTTGTGTAGAATGTTGTGAATGTTGTGTTGTGAATTAAGATGCTGTAATACCCTAATCTCTCTGTGTAATGTCAACTTTCATATCACTTCAGATACAAATTAATCATAAAAACAAATTAAAAGAAACATATATGATAAACATCACATTGATTAGATCTACAACAAACGAACTTAGCCATTGTCAAGTTTACGTTATCTTTTTCACGGTCGGTTATCGAGGTACATTAACAGTTAGTATTACGTGGAAAACTTTTGTGCTTATTCCTAAATCATTCTTTTTTTACCTTTTTTTTATACAGGACACGTCTAAACAGAATTTGACTTTACCTCGCCTGAAACTAAAGGCTAAGTCTCGAAAAGAGGGTCACCATCGTAAACATTTACCATGTTAACAGTGGTGGCACTCAGCTCGACGAGATGCCTTTTCACGCCCCGCTTAAAGGACCCGGGACTGTAGGAAGAAGGAAACACGTGAGCTAGCAGGGAGTTAAAAATTCTTCATAGATGTTATGCCGGACTCCTACCGACTAAAAACCCCCATGGTAACGCCCAGCAGCCTATGGTTGGGAGCCCCGGGTAAGTCCTCGGAAGGATATCCCAGACTCATATCAGACCTACGGCTACAATGCGACCTCGCCTGGGGGGTGGTTCGAGTGCTATCCCGCGTTTATGGGGGAAGGTGGAGAACCCGTCCGCGCTAGAGCGCGCCCGCCACTACGCCCTCTGCAAACAGAGGGACATGTGGAGGGCCCACGAGCGGCCCCTAACAGGGCCACTGCCTTCATTGTCTGAACATCTCTCCCCTCTCCCCTCTGAAAACAGAGGGATACTGGGAGAGACGCCGACGGCCACGGGACTTGCAGGCCCGTCCTTCCACGACCCCACCTCAGTGGGGTCCGCCGATGGGTTATTCTTCAACGGCCAACAGATCTCCCAAAGTGGGAGTCTGTTAGCCTTTGTCCAGGGTGCACCAGCCCTCCCGCTTCCGCTCCCCAGGACCGCGGTCCAAAGGGGGAAGAAACGGGAAAGCCAAAGGGACCATGGCTCGCACCATATTCTCGAGCGAAAAAGTGCCTACGACCAAACCCACCACGAGGACCTGGCGCTGTTGCGCCCACGCCGTGCACTCCACCAGCGTGTGGAGCGCTGTGTCATCACTGCAGTCCTCGCAGTGCTGACACTCGGCCGTGGTTTCCCGGTGTCTTCGCCACAGATACCTACCGAAGCTACCGTGCGCCCGGTAAGTATCTGTGATTCTTGTTCATCTTAGCGTTAATTCCAGTTCCTATCCGAAGTTTTTGGAGTCAGGGGTCCGATTTACCAGTCTAAATGCGCATTTGGCTGAAGTTCGATATTATCTGTGAGGTAATTGCCACCTGACCTCCACAACCCGAAAGCGATATCGAAGCATTGCAGTTAAACCTGTTGTTGGACTTTTGAGGGCTCCAACTACCCGCTATAACTGCAACGGCTGATCATCCATCCATACTAATATTATAAATGCGAAAGTAACTCTGTCTGCCTGTCTGTAAACCACTGAACCAATTTTGATGAATTTTGTATAAGAATAGATTAGACCATGAGAAAGGACATAGGCTATGTTTGGTCGCGATAACCGACATCCACGCGGGCGGAACCGCGGGCAAAAGCCTAAAATACAAATTGCCACCAATTAAAGTGACAAATTTTTAATTCGTCTATATAGTAAAATTCCTAAATTGCTAAACGACTTATTATCCTAAGTAGAATGTGAAACTTGCACCATTTCCTAGTCATTCGCAAAATATACTCAAAAAAATTAGGTAAAATTATGAACCTTTTTGCCAAAATTTTGAGGATTGCCCTCGATTGGATTGATTGATTGATTCTCTAATTGGATATTGAAATAGGTATATTTAATAAAATGGAAATAATTTAAGTTTATTTATATAAATTAGAGTTGTAATCGCGTACCAAACACACAAAAATGTTTAAACATTAACTTCACAAACAAAATAAAATAATGAGAAGTGAAAAATAACTGAAATTTGAAGTCGGTCATCTGTCGGAAGTTTGAAGTTGGTGCCCATGATGCTAGGCACCGACTTTAAAAAAAAGATCATTAAATCTGTGTAGACGATATTTTAGTGTAGTTCACGCGCCGATTTGGCACCGACTTCAAAAACATAGGTACATTTGAATGAATTTTTTATAGTATTTATCATGCTAACTTTTTAAGTTCCTTGTAGATGGATATAAAGAGAAGGAAAATTTGAAGTGATTCAGGTGTGGCTCTATAGCTCAGTTGGAAGAGCATTCCCCCTGTAAGGTCGTGGGTTGTCCCACTTGAGCGCTTCTTTTTCCCAATGTATTTCGAACATAGGTACATGTTGTATTGCGAACCTCCTTCTTCATTGAAGTCGGTTAAAAGGATGGGTTTATTGTCAAAAGTGCGATGCTACCAAGCGATAAGTTCTTGTTTATTATTTAATAATTACAGTAATTAATGGAACATGTTTATAATAAGTTATCTATATTAACTTTCAGCGATCTACTGATCGTATCGCACAATTAAATTAATAATTTTGCTATCTCACTTGATAATAAATTATTCACAAAAGTTAAATAAGACATCGCGTCTGTGAATGTCAGCTACGTAAATATTTTGAAAGCGATATGGATTTTGTGTGCAGAAAAAAATCTAGAAACTTCTTTGCCAGTTTTCAGAAGAGAGAGTAATTTCGATTACATAGGGAAAAATAAATCTTCTCGGGCGGAACTCGAAAACGCAGTCTTTCCAGGGGGAATGCCTTGACCAATGCAGCTAAAGTTCATTCAAGTATTTGGGCGCAGTTATCAAAAATCTATGTTTAAAATTGATTGTAACATCATTCACTGGTTCCGATAGTTCGTAAGAAGATCGGTAGAAGACTCCACCGTAAGAACGGATAAATGGAAGGAAAATTTGAATTACATCGGGCGTGTCTTGGTAGCCGAATTGGTCAAGGCATTCCCCCTGTAAGGGAAAGACTGCAGGTTCAAGTCCCGCCCGAGAAGATTTATTTTTCCCTATGTATTCGATTTGTATAGTTAGCATACTTAATGCTGTAAAATTCATTCAAGATAGAGTAATTTCTTGTAGGACAGCCTCCGTGACGTAGGCGCGGTTTCGATCCCCGCTCAGTGCAAATATTTGTATACATGAATATGTATTTTTACCCGACTACGGCGAAGCCAAAAGGAGGGTTATGATTTTGACAGGCTATGTATGTATGTATGTATGTATGTATGTATGTTCATTTGTTCCCTCATAGCTCCTCAACTACTCATTAGAACTAGACAAATGAGGTATCGTTACAAGCGGCTTTATCGTCCGATGGTTATAGGCTATATGACGTGTCACTCAATCTTGTGTGGCGCCCTCTAGCGCTCATAAGGTACTATATTAAAAAATAAATTTGAGATAAATATGCCGTGTTTGGTATTAGGGTGAATTTCAACAAGTCCATTAAAATCTTCATTTCCGTGGATATTTTTACCTTAAGTGTTATAATAAAAATACATCGCGTTAATTAAAGGTTTTGATACTATATGTATTCTTGCTTAATATCTAACAGATAACTAAAAAAACTAACGAGATATACAAGATTAAAAATTACATGCCACGGCGATGAAACATGCGTGTACGGCAATGAAACAAGCGTCCACGGCAATGAAAGCCAAATGTTCCATCATTTTGTAAGATTAACAGGGAAACATCTTTTTATAATTGATTGTACAGTAAAAAACTAATCAAATCTATAATCGTATTGCAGAAAGTTTCGAATCCTGTAATGTCAGTATTCGGTGCTACCTTTATAACAGGTAATGATGTTTATAATGCCTAATCATACTATGGCGATGAAAACATAAGTCACAGAAATGAAACATCAGGCCACAGCAATGAAACCAAATCGTTTTACAATGCATGGCAATGATTTTTTTTTCATTGCCGTGTTTTTTTTTCCATTGCCATAGCAAATTTTGACCATGGAAACTACGGCAATGAAAGCACAGCAATGAAAAACAAGACCAAAATATAAAATAACAAAAAATCTAATAATTATTCGAAGTATTAATCACTTCACAAAAATAAACAAGAGAAATGGCGTTCTATTGAATGTTTAATCAAGAGGATAACTTATTAAAATAGAAAGTTATACCTATCCACGGCGATGAAAGAAAAAATGTCTAGTAACATAAAAATGGTAGTCTTACATCTATGGCGCCAAAACGCAGGTACTTGTGTACGTTCTTCCGCGTCGAGCACTTAGGCGGCACCAATATGCAACGTTTAGCGCATATAAGGGAGGACGCAAGTCGTTAGATAAGACAATATTCTAAAATATGTTTAGAACACGGCGATGAAAGGTAGTTCTGGGACAAATGTATTTTTTTTAGCCATTCGTTGTATTGTTTAAATATTTGAATAAATGTATTTCGTAACAATACTTTAACTATTCACGTATCAAATAAAAATAGGTATTAATAAAAATAACCAATAGATTTTTATCAATGAGGTATCACGACACAATAGGTGACGTGTGGACAAACACGGCAATGAAAGATTTCGGTGTATTTTGTTTTTTTTTGGAGTACCTATAATCCTATATAATAGATTATTTAGTGCCACACATAGATCACTATTTCACCTAACTAGCAAAAAATATTAGAGCATTATAACTATGATTTTTAGTACCGATTTCATCGATGCCACGCAATTCTTGGTCCCGGGAAATTCACCCATTAAATGAAAGGGCTTAATAAGCACATTTCAAATATGTATAAATTATTAGCTTTACTTTGCCCCAAAATAATGTAAATAAAAAATAAAGTTTAAAACTAAAACCCGACTACCGAAAAATCACACTCTAAAATGTAATAAACAAGAAAATATCAAGGATAGCCGTGGTCGTATGCCACTTTGCCCTAGAATATATTGTTTTGTTAGAGTAAGTGGCATACGACCACGGCTAACCTTGATATTTTCTTGTTTATTACATTTTAGAGTGTGATTTTTCGGTAGTCGGGTTTTAGTTTTAAACTTTATTTTTTATTGGTCTGGTCGTGCCTTAGAGAGCACGTGAACCTGTCGGTCCCGGTTGCCATACGAACATCTATGGCAGTCGTTACGGGTAGTTGGAGCCCTAAAAGTCCAACAACTGGTCTAGCTGCAATGCTTCGATATCGTCTTTGGGTTGTGGAAGTCAGATGGCAATCGCTTTACAGAAAATATCGAAGTTTAGCCAAATCCGCAGTTAGACCGGTAAAGCGGACCCCAGACTCCAAGCTGGAAGCTTCGGGTGTGACTGAGATTAACGCTAGCATGAAGAAGAAAATGTAGCCTAGTGGTATGGGTAATGGACTGCTGAGACGAGGTCTCGGGTTCGATCCCAGGTTTACCATGGCACACACCAATGACTATTCGATGCTTTTCGAAGTTATGTGTGTATTTATCGCAGGTTTATAAGTGCCCGGTTAATGGCAATAGGCTCGCCACCTATTACATTGGGACCTAAACATAAACTGGCGAAATGTGGGTGCTAGCACCTCTGCCTACCCCTTCGGGGAATACAGGCGTGAGTTTATGTTATGTATGTTATGTTATGAAGAAGAAAAGAAGAAGGGTAATTTCTTGTGGTTCTCTTAACCTTTTCCTTAACTCGGGGTCGGCTTTCCATTCTAACTGTGATGCGGCTGAAATTGGATATTTTCTGTGAAGCGATTGCTATTTGACCTCCACAACCCAAAGGCGATATCGAAGTATTACAGTTAGACTAGTTATTGGGCTTTTAGGGCTCCAACTACCCGTAACGACTGCCATAGATGTTCGTATGGCAACCGGGACCGACGGCCTAATAATTCAAATAGACATAAATGTTTGCAGTGAGCGGGAATAGAACCCGTGCCCCTCCGTAGCATGCACTACCACCACGCCACAGAGGTTGTCCTTCAGATACCATATTATAAATATTCCACAACATTCTAAACACCACATCTCGAAACAGTCTGAAAACCAGCGCTGCGCATTCTTAACGGTATGCGTAGCATTTATGCTGAGATGGCGGCCATATTCGGGCTCGCACAGTGAAACATGTTTTATTTTAAGAATAGATTATATATACACATATTGTAGATTATAAGATATTTTTTGTGTACCTACCCACTAGAATTAAATGTTTTTTCTTTCTACACAACGCTATCTAGACCCATAGTAAACTTAACTAGCTTGTGTTATGGAATCTATAATGCGGATAAACATACTTAGATACCTTTTTTTTTAAAAACATACATGCAAATAGCCATATTCATGCATATAAATATTTGTTCTGAGCGGTGATCGAACTTACGCGTCCTGCGTGGCAATCGCGTTCACTACTGCCACGCGACAGAGGCTGTCAGGCTCCGGGCCCGGGAAGCCCGCGAAGAGCGAAGACGAATCGGACGTCGGAGGTCGCAGAACGACCTCCGTCCTCCATGAGCGCTGCCCTGGGGGTGACCGGTGGAGCCGCCTGTCACCCTAGCAGAGCAGGCCACGGCGGCGGCGCAAAGTGCGCCTCCCCATACCCCGGGGCTAGATGGGGACACTAGGATCCCCACAACCCGAAGGGGGCCATCTCGAAAGAGATGGTTCTGTGTCTGCCGGGGTGCGAGAGATATGCTTTTGGCAATCTCACCTCCGGCAACCAAGGACCCAAGACGACGTGCATTTGGTCGGTTCGAGTCCGGCAAAACCGCCTCCACCGGTTCCGTGGGGGTGGTATCCGTGGAGATTTTTCGCACGATAAAAAAAAGCCACAGAGCAAAATAAATCACGACTAATTTAAATATTTAGTTACCCTGTAACGATGACAGCGTTAGTTTGAAACATTGAGTCATATACTTAGTGATTGAATTCAAGTTTGCTTTTATTGATAATTTAGCTTGTTTTGCACGATAACAGTACAATAATTTCACGAAAGTTTGTGAGTATGGATGGATGTATGTACGTATGAATGTTTTTTGTAAAAACTACTGAATGGATTTTTATGAAACTTTACAATATTAAAGCTTATACATCAGAATAACACATATGCTATATATCATCACGCTACTTCTCAAGGAAATGGAGCAGAGATCATTAATGTCAACAAATTCGGCCGGCATCGGCATATACGCGGAAGTGACAGTGTGCCGCCGTGTGGTTATTTCTCTTGCTGTTTAGATAACTATAGCATTGTATAATTTAAGAATAAAGCTACTCGAAAGCCCGCGCAGACGAAGTCGCGGGTACCAGCTATATAGTATAAAGCAAAGTCACTTTCTGTCCTTCCCTATGTATGCTTATATCTTTAAAACTACGCTACGGATATCGATACGGCTAACGCCACGCAGGTGGAATAAAATTGGTGGAATAAAGAATTATATTATATAGCAACAGCACAGCCAAGTTTTGGAAGATACCACCGTCTAGATCCTCAAACTCAAGAGGAAAAGCTGAAAAACTTCATCCATCTCATGAATTAGCCGTTGTACAATCAGCGTTAGAACTATCTAAACCACAAAGTCTCAAAACTATTATTGGCATTATTGTCCGAACTAAAGGTGCGTACTAAATATAAACATAACATAACATAAACTCCCACCTGTATTCCCCGAAGGGGTGGGCAGAGGTTCTAGCACCCACATTTCGCCAGTTTATGTTTAGGTCCCAATGTAATAGGTGGCGAAGCCTATTGTCATTTACCGGGCACTTATAAACCTTCGATAAATACTAACTATCATAATAACTATATTATGAACTGTATGTAAAATATAAAAATAACTATAGGTAATATAAACTAAATATCCGAACAATATTTTAACAGGAAGGAGGGAAAATCAAGGCATTAAGATCATTTTGAGGCTGACTTTAATAGATGGCCGGTGAGGTTGACTTGGGCTCCTTATATCTTAGAGATGATGTGGGGATAATTATGATAACTCGCGCGCCTCCCAATTCCGGGGGCGAGTCGGGGACACCGTTGTCCACCCTCCCGAGTAAGACCACATCGTAAGGGATGGCCCTGGGTCAGCCGAGGTGCGAGGGATATGTCGAAAACAACCTCACTTCCGGCCTAGCACCACGATCCACAGCCGGCGTGCGGTCGTTCGAGTCCGACATACTAACTCTACTCTCTCCTAACTAACTAACCTCCGCTTCCGTGTCGGGCGGGGGAGGTATCCAAGGGGATTGCTGCACGAAAAAAAGAGCTGCAAAAGGTACTCAACCGCTCTATCCGTGTAATGACGAAGAAAGAATACAAGTATCACCACCCCATCTAAAAGGGTATCGTAACAGGCGACTAAAGGAAAAAAACGGAGACAATATCACTGCGAGAGAAGGAAAACTCGATATAAATCCCTGTACCAACCCGTCTGTTCAACGCGAAAATAGTAGGCCAATGTCTCCCAACTTTGGGAGAGGTCTATGTCCGTATCTATATATCTCTCTCTTATTTTTCTGCGAAGATGTCATTTTACAGTAAGAAGTGATGGAGAGCAAGGATTTCAAGGAGGCCTATTTTCATTCATCCATCTCTGCTCAAAATTACCTGCTCAAAAGTACCCGTCCTGGGGAAAATCCTTATCTGCCCTCCACAGTTCCCCTCTGCTAGTCAGAGGGACATGTGAACAGTCTTCAAGCAGCCCTCTATAGAACTCTGCAGGTTGAGAGGCGCTACCGTTCCGTTACACACGGTCATCTGCCATTACTGGGCATGGCCTCCTTCAATTAACAACTTTTTATAAACCACTTAGGTGGCAGACGAGTACATGGCCCACCTAACCCAACCCAAAGTGGTTACCGTGGGCTATAAACGTATGCAAAACCAGAGGTGCTACATTTGCGCTGCCTATCCTGAAGAAACCTATAAGTAGGTTTCTTCAGGATAGGCCCTTCTTGAAGAACCCCATATTGTAGTCGTTTGGGAAAATCACACCAGGAAGATCATTCCACGCGTGTGTGGGATGAAGTTCCTTTGACACCTCACAGTGGTGCGCCTTTTTATTTTAAGAATTACTACTGATATCTCTCTCTGGAGAACCTGCATAAGACAGGAAGAAACAGCGGCACATGTGCGCCTATACTGTTCGGCAGCTGGCACATGATACGCTAAGCACCTTACGCTAAGTACTTGCTCTCTTACTCACTGTGCCCTTCCACCTGTACCATTGCAGACCTGTGCAGGGCAACAGACAATGCTGTGGCCGTAGAGAGGTATTGGGCCGACATCATTTAATAGATTGATGAGCCATTGACACGAAGAAGTAGAAGAAGAACCTATTTCAAAAATACAGTACGCTCCATAAGATCACCAGCAGCGTGAACAGCTTGCTGGCGTCCTTGAATAAATTGGAGTGGATCCAGTGAAATGCCTACCCTCCCGCAAAAACCATGATATGCCGTGGAGAGGAGGATACCAGCCCGTGATACCATACCATACCTATGGTACAAGCAACAGGTGAGGCCTAATCTCACGTCTGTAAATCCCCGAATGGGGTAGGCAGAGGTGTACTAACATCCACATTTCTCCAACTATGATTTTCGGTTCCACGTAATAGGAGAGCCTATTGCCGTGAAGCAGACACTTAGTCTTGGACTGTATGTTAACTGTCGGATGAAGAACAGGACTATCGCTTTGTCACCTTCTACGATTCCCCCCAGGAAGAAATGGGGTGAACCTATTCTACCCCACCGGGAACTAATATGACACCTAACCTCTAACGAGTCTAGCTGATACATATACCCAAGTTCACGGACTTTATAACCGGTATTGATATAACATGCCAATAAAATTACCGCGATCAACGATAACAATTTAAATATAATTGGATATCGTTAAGTAATCAATGTTTCTGTTATCACCGGTGATTGTTTCACCAATGAAAGGAGCACTACACTGCCTTATCTTGCAGATGAACACACGGTCCGCCTCGTGGTAAGGATTTCTGATGCCAATGAGCCCTACCCTGTTTCCCAAGCATTTACTCAACCCTTTTTAGATCACATCCAACCTGCCGATCTCTCGGACATGAACTGCAATGGGTGACCTGGAAGTCTCTTAACAGACTGAGGTCCCGGATTGGCTTCTGCTGGCAAAACCGAGTGAAATGGGGATACCTGGATGAAGGGAGCTGTGAATGAGATGCACCTCTGCAAACCTCTGCAAACCTTCAAGAAAAGAGCGCACTCTCTTTTAAAAGGAAGGCAACACACTTGTGACTCCTCTGGTGTTGCGGCTGTCCATGGGCAGCGGTGATTGCATACCATCAGGCGATCCGTCAGCTCGTTTGCCTCCCTATTCCATAAAAAAAACTATGGACCGCCTATTGTCATGCCCGCTGTGCCCCAGCACTTGCACAATACGAGACCTCAATGCAGCAGTGAAGCAGTGGTAAAAGTCACCGAGTTTTGGATTGGTCATATGTAATCCCACAAATATTGCCATCGACACGATAAAGTAGAAGAGCTTTCACCTTGGAGTCTGGGATCCGTTTTTCCCAGTCTATCTGCGGATTTGACTGTACTCGATATTTTCCGAGAAGCGACTACCATTATGATCTCCACAACCCATTGGCGTTATCGAAGTGTTGCCACTAGACCAGTTGTTGGCTCTTTAAGGCTCCAGCTACTTGCATTGAGCGGGAATTAGCAGTCGAGTTCACTACCGCCACACCACAGGTTTAATGACTGGATTTATACGCTAGGATTAAGAAGAACTGGGGACCTTCGACATAAAAGGAACACATCAAAAGGCGAATCGTGAGATTTCAATTCGATTAAACAGAAAACCATAAGGAAAACCACAACAGGGTGTTCATTTCACAGTTTTAGCGTACGCGGGATGAAGTTCCTTACATAATTCTATTCCTATGCCGCACCACTAAGATCCCTGCCACCTCACGTGTTTCCTTCTTCCTACAGTCCCGGGTTCTATAAGCAGGGCGTGAAAAGGCATCTGATGAGACCGTCATGCTGAGTGCCACCACTGTTAACATGGTACATGTTTACGATGGCGGCCCTCTTTCCGAGACTTTGCGTTTAGCTTAACATCAGGCGAGGTGAAGTCAAATGGTGGTGTCCTTTATACAAAAAAAATACCGCACAATGCGCACCGTTTCCGGTGTCAAAATGAGAGGATGAATTCCCTGCTTGTGCCGAGCATTGCGATGATGGAATGTTGCTATGAGCATCATGTCAAACAATTCCTCTGCACTCAAACTATTGGCCACGTCTTGCGGCAACCGCCCAGCTACGTGGGTAACAAATACCTGGCAATGGTGCCCCCACCAGGTCCAGGTAGAAGGGGTAGGCCCAAGAAGTGCTGGCTTGGCCTAGTGGAGGGTAACATGCGTGGAAACGGTCTCACTACCTTGAACGCCGAAGATCGTGCGAAGTGGAGGAGGAAGAGCCGGAAGGCGGACCCTGAACTCCAAGGGCACCGTGGCCTCGGATGCAATCAGGACTAACGTTTTTATGTGGATGATGACAAATGATTGTACAGGCGGTAAAGCACACGCCGAGAGACAAATTCCCTCAGGAGGTTGAGAGGTTCCTCACGTGTGGTAAAGAATCCTACCTAATGGAAATTGGTTACCGTGGCTTATGGACATGTGCAGAAAGTTTCTGTTCCGTCAGTGCAGAAAAGAAAGAAAAAAAAATGTTTTATTTAGAAAACACAGCGTAGATTTTAGAAATAATATTAACACACAAAGGAATACATACAAAGAATGCTTAAATAAATAAAAATAATGCTTTTTTTTCCTGACCATAGATCAGATTCGCTGTCTATGGTCGCCGCGCCTGCCTGAGTTGGCGGGCAGCGCGAAAACTTAGCATAGGTATTCGCCTCTCTGCCAATCCTGACAGTTGATTGTGACATATACATGACATACTTAACATATTTGACGTAAATTGTGAGACGTGTCATAAAACGTGGCAAGAGTGGCAAAGCACCGAGATAAACATGTACGCTGTATTCCCAAAAAGGTTTGGATGCTCAGCATACACTGCAATGGATGTGATCCACCACAGTACTGGTTTTCAGATCCAACCTCAAATGCCGCCTGACGTCGCTAAGCAATACCGCATGCAGTTACCGCGGGAACACAAAACGAGGTTATTTATTATGGCCGCGGAATTCTGTATAGAGGAGGTACTTCATAAATTGGGACGGAAATACTGTCGTGTGCTACCTCCATAATCCGTTTGCTAAATAGATACGTGCATGGTTTAGAACCCTAATAGCTGAATCATTATGAATACCTACCAACGGTTACGTTTCAAAGATTTATCGAATTTAAATAATTGAAAAATATTGTTTATTCTAGTGAAGATAGCCATCTTTTAATCCAATTATACCCAAACTGTAGATTTGTGTTTGATAATAGAAAAATCAAAATGTATAGCTAACATATCTATTGGATTGTTATCAGAATGCTTAGATATTGATTCCGGGAAGAATATTTGCTGATGATAAGAAAAAATTCATAAACTTTATTGTGATAACTGGTTTGGTCGACTATAAAGTGTAAGGCGATGCGCAGACGATGAAGGCGCGTAGCAGGCAAAAAGGAATACTAGTAGTGTCCCCATAGCCCGAAGGGGGCCATCTCCAAAGAGATGGTCCTGGGTCTGCCGGGGTGCGAGAGATATGCTTTTGACAATCTCACCTCCGGCAACCAAGGACCCAAGACGACGTGCGTTTTGGTCGGTTCGAGTCCGACATAACCACCTCCACCGGCCCCGTGGGGATTTTTCGCACGATAAAAAAAAAGTACTCCGATTAGGTTACTTGTGTCGGTTAGGTTGAAGGGGCAGATCTATAATACCATCATTAAAGTCCTCCTGTTAAGCGACTTCCATTGCTAAAGCGACATAAGACGGAGTTCACGGCAAAACAGGACGGCATTTTCGTCCCCCCAGTCCAACTGGGGAAGTACCTCCACCCTACAGAATACCGCGCCCATAATACGTTCAGAGAATAACCTCTAGTTGTGTTCCCGGCGGTGAGTAGGGTAGCCAGAGCTCACTGGAGAGTTTTGTGGGAAGATCCAAAGGCTTGTCCTGCTTTGTCTTCTGCACTGACGGCACAGAAACTCTCTGTTCTTACAGGGTCGGCAGCACGAGTGTGACTCTCCTGGTGACATGTCCATAGGCCATGGTAACCACTTTCCATTTTGACAGAACGACACTGAATTTTTAAAATATTTTTAGTATTGGTCTTCAGTATGTTTGTCGCCATTATAACTATTATTAATTAGCTTACCTCAGTCCACAGCTGGACATAGGCCTCTCCCAATGTTGGGAAGCTTTGGCCTTTTTTTTTATCGTGCGATAAATCCCCACGGATACCGCCCCCACGGAGCCGGTGGAGGTGGTTATGTCGGACTCGAACCGACTAAAACGCACGCCGTCTTGGGTCCTTGGTTGCCGGAGGTGAGATTGCCAAAAGCATATCTCTCGCACCCCGGCAGATCCAGGACCATCTCTTTCGAGATGGCCCCCTTCGGGTTGTGGGCACCACAGGGTCCCCATCTAGCCCCGGTTATGGGGAGGCGCACTTTGCGCCGCCGCCGCGGCCTGCTTCTGCTAGGGTGACAGGCGGCTCCACCGGTCACCCCCAGGCCAGGGAGGCTTTGACCTACTGTTTCCACGTTGGCCAGACGGGTTGGTACAGGGTTTTATTTCGAGTATTCCTTCTCTCGCAGTGATATCGTCTGCGTATTTTTCCGTCAGTCACCTCGTGCTTCATACGACGCTCCTCAGATGAGATGGAGTGGTGATACTTGTATCCTTTCTCCGTCACCACACGTATAACTATACCAAGAAATAAATAAAATGACATAACCAAACCGATAAAAGCCGGCGTTTCAGATGTTATGCAAAAAAAACAACATTAGGTAGGTACATTTTTATCTTTAGTAAATTCCATTAATTTTACAACGAATCATATCGTTATATTAATTTGAATATTGAATAAATTGATAACAATCTTAATTCATTGTGTCGATAAGTTCTTTTGTATAAAGTTAATGAATCATTTATTAGTCAGACATTATGTCTCATTTCGCAATACTAAATTGACTAGTGAAATCTTGCATAATAGGAAAATTTTCCAAGCATTGCTTATGTGTCTTATTTGTGTGCAGTGCAGAAGAAAAAGCAGGACAAACCTTTGGTCTTCCTTCTGACAGCATAAAAACTTTCCATTGAGCTCTGGCTACCCTACTCACCGCCGAACACAACACGAGGTTATTATGGCCGCGGTAATCTGTAGGGCGGAGGGGATTCCTCAGTCGGACTGCTCAGTTCTGCAAGTCTCTCTCGTTCACGCTACCGCTCCCGTTCCGCCGTCTCCTTCACAACCATTACTTGCTCGTAGTAGGAGACGACGGCCGCCAACGCATCAGCACAGCGGTCCATCGCCGTGAGTAGGGTGGCGAGGGTGAGAACTCTCACTCCCAGGGCCGCCACCAACTCCCGCCTCGGTGTATGGTTTCTTTTTTCGTGCGGAAATCCCCTCGGATACCTCCCCTACCGGAGCCGGAAGGGGAGGTTATGTCGGACCCGAGACGACTAAAACCACACGCCGACTATGGGTCGTGGTGCTAGGTCGGAGGTGAGGTTGTCATCGACATATCCCTCGCACCCCGGCTGACCCTCCTCTTACGGTCTGGCCCTCCTCGGGAAGGGGGTACAACGGTGACCCCGACTCGCCCTCGGAATGGGGAGGCGCGCTTCTCAGCGCGCCGTCGCCGTAGCCTGCTTCTGCTGGGGTGACAGGCGGCTCCACTCATCACCCCCAGGGCCGCGCTCATGGGGGACGGAGGTCAGTCAGTGCCCTCCGACGCCTCGGTGTATGCTATCGGGACAGATCTATCTGTAGTCATTTGAGATATTTTATCATTTCTCACTAGTCTACTTCTTCGGGGAAACACTATATTTATGACTATATTATATTATATTATAAACCTTTATCGGCATAATAAATCTACGTTTTCAGGTTATTGTCCTTTATAACCAAATTGATATATAATTACAATAAAACGTTCAGTTTATAAATACATTTATGACGTCAGATAATAATGTGATTCTAATGACTATTATTCAATGAACCTAACTCAATAAAAGTGATTAAGCAGAAAGGATCTTTTCAAATTGAAGATGATGCGAAGATGAAAACTGATGTCCAAGTATGGTTGAGGGGATAAAAACTTGACTACATGCTTCTCCTACTTCATCTTAGCGTTAATCTCAATTGTATCGAAAGCTTTCAGCTTGGAGTTTAGGGTTCGCTTTATTGTATTTGTATAGACAGATTGATAGTTTGACATATTGCCTATACAATAATATGTCCTCATATAAATCGAGATTCAGGCTGAGTGTCATTATAGAATACGGGCCTCACAGTAACTGTTCTGCGTATTTGTTTATAGTTCTTAATTCTTTACACACGAAAGATGATACAGTAACAAGCATACTTAAAACATTTTGATGTACAAAGGCGAGCTTAACTCAGAATTGAGTTTTCTCTCAGCAAACCTTTGGGGAAGTTCGACAGTTTCCGTGAAGCGACTGCCATCTAACCTTCACTAACAATCAGTGATATCGAACTATCGAAGCATTGCAGCTAGACCAGTTGTTCGACTTCTAGGGCTCCAACTACCCGTAACGACTGCCATAGATGTTCGTATGACAACCGGGACCGACGGCTTAACGTGCTTTACGAGGCACGACCAAACCACGCAACACCCGTATTCATGCATACAAATATTTACAAAGAGCGGGAATCTAACCCGCGCTTCCTGCGTAGCGGCCGCGTTCACTACCTTTTTTTTTCTTTATTTTTTCGTGCGGGAATCCCCACGGATACCTCTCCCGCTGGAACCGGAAGGGGAGGTTATGTCGGACTCGAATCGATTAAGACCGCACGCCGACTGAGGGTCTTGGTGCTAGACCGGAGGTGAGGTTGTCTTCGACATATCCCTCGCACCCCGGCTGACCCAGGGCCATCCCTTACGGTCACCACACCACAGAGGCTGTCAAACCCGGTAATGTAATAAGGTACGTATTTACAAAAGAAAATGTATTTATGTAGAAAGATATGTTCGATCGAGTGAGCTTATCCGTGCTGGGAAAAGCTATTAGCAGCTGTTATTAAAAGGTATTAATTAATTAAATATATCTAAAGTAGTTATGTATTATAGTTATCAACAATCCTTGTCTATCGCGGAGCATTGACAGTGAACTCTGTACAGTCGGCTACTTATAAAGCTATTTTTAGAGTGGTAACAATCAGTCAAGTCGTGACCACGGGTGCAGCATCGCACCCGAAACGTCGGCAAAAGTGAAAAAATAGGCATAAATAATATGGAAGGCCCAGATGACTTTGACTTTGCCCGCCTAAAATATTGGTAAATGACAAAAGTTAAAATATTTTGCATGAAATAACTAGATGTTGCCAGCGGCTTCGCACGCTTGAAATTCTGTTCCCGTTCCCGCTTCCCATGGAAACTATTCATGGGATAAAAAGTAGCATATATCTGTTATTCTACATATATAAGTAACAAACATACGAACATCTTCACGAACTTTTAGTCTTCTAATATTAGTAGTGAGATTAAATTAGGTGAATGCATGATCATGTTTTCCATACTTTTCAGTACCACCTCTTGTATTGGGGTCAATTATTAAGAATATAAAATGAAATTTTAAAGTGGGATCAATAAGGAATACGCATTTGGGGTCGATTAAGAATGGGATCAATCTTTGTGGGATCAATACGGAACAACCCAGAATTTTATTATCTAGGTATTGCCTGCGGCTAAATACGCTCTATGTAAAATACCGACAAAATGTACCAACAAAACACAAGAAACTGAGAAACGTATTTTTTGGTATCGATATTAAGTATATCTAAGTATAATTTTTAAATAAACCTAATCTATTTATTTCATGTTTTTTTTATTATTCACATAAATCCTGACGTTTGTCTAAATTTTATGAAATAAAATAACATAAAAAGCCGATTAAAATAGTTAAATCACACAAATATCCGACAATACCACAAAATTTAATTTAATTTACTACATATTAATAAAAATATGACCAAACTCCATTTTCTACGAAGCTCACTACAAGTAAAACGTTCCAAATTGCCTCCCGACTGTACTTTTACCAAATAAATGTTATTTCAAAAGTAAAAACATCTAATCGTTTATCGCTTTAAGCCGTTATTCTCAGAAACTTGGCTCTTTGTGAGCCGTGCCTTTGCGGTGTTTATAAGTATTATAATATTTACTGATTACAACCGATTTATAAAAATGAACGATTATTATGTTTTATTACTTGGAAATATGGATTAAATCACTATATTATCGCACAAATCCAGAATCAAAAGGAATAAACAGTCGTAAATGTGAAATAAGCCGGTATTGTTAAGCAATTAACGTCAGAAGAAAGAGAACGCGCCTTTAAACTTGATTAGAGTAAAAATGGCGCCCATGTCTGGTCCAGGTAGGAGGGGTAGGCTGTGGGTAGACCCGAGAAGTCCTGGCTTGATGACGTGGAGGATGACACGCGTACCAACTTTTTAGACAATTCCTGTCCTATGATAAAGGAACTTTCGAACGCTTACTCAGTACTTTTAAGACTAGCTTGTAATAACATCGTGTTAAAAGACCGTACCGGACACGTCAATTTGATTTCACCTCGCCTGATGTTAAGCTAAAGGCAAAGTCTCGGAAAGAGGGTCACCATCGTAAACATGTACCATGTTAAGAGTGGTGGCACTCAGCTTGACGGCCTCATTAGATGCGTTTTCACGCCCCGCTTATAGGACCCGGGACTGTAGGAAGAAGGAAACACGTGAGCTGGCAGGGAGTTCCAGGTTCCAGGTGCTATTTCCAACTCAATATTAAAATGGAGAAGTAAATTTGAAAAATAAATGCATTTCTTATCTCTCGTGATTATTTATTAAAGTGTAAAGTCGCCACGCGTGGCATGCCGGTGAACACTGCATAAGGCCGTTCTTTATAATCCATACTAATCCATACTAATATTATAAATGCGAAAGTAACTCTGTCTGTCTGTCTGTTTGTATGTTTTTTACGCTTTCACGCCTAAACCACTGAACAGATTTTGATGAAATTTGGTATAGGGGTATATTAGACCATGAGAAAGGACATAGGCTATGTTTGATCGCGATAACCAACATCCACGCGGGTGGAGCCGCGGGCAAAAGCTAGTATTATAAATGCGAAAGTAGCTCTGTCTGTCTGTATGTTACCTACACTTTCACGCCTAAGCCATTGAACCGATTTTGATGAAATTTGGTATAGGAGTAGATTAGACCATGAGAAAGGACATAGGCTATGTTTGGTCGCGATAACCGACATCCACGCGGGCAGAGCCGCGGGCAAAAGCTAGTATATTTATATTATAGTGCCAATGGTCTCACTACCATGGACGCCTAAGATTGTGCAAAGTGGAGGTGAAAGAGCTGGAAGACGGACCCTGAGCTCTGAGTTCACTCGTATACAATCACGAAAATACGTCTCCATGATGATAAATGTAAAAACCGATAGGGTCTTACTAAGCATACTACGGTCAGTGGGGACGCCGTTAACCGGACAGGTGACCAGTCTATGAAGGGCCATATCCCCCATTTCCTCTTATAAAGACTGCCATATATATTCGTAAGAGGTTGGTGCTATTCGCTCAGGTGCTATTCAGCTGGATGCTCTAAGTGATACATCTGATACCCAGGACTGACGGCATAACGTGTCTGGTTTTAGTCGGTTCGAGTCCGACATAACCACCTCCACCGGCTCCGTGGGGGTGGTATCCGTGGGGATTTATCGCACGATAAAAAAATAAAAAAAAAACGTGTCTGGTTCACCGCCAGATCAATACAAATCCATACTAATATTATAAATGCGAGGTAGGCAGGGGCGTATTAACAACCACATTTTATCAACTGTTATTTATGGTCCCACGTAAATAGGGAGCATACCTATTGCCGTCAAGAGAGTGCTTAGTCATGGGCTGTATGTTTAGTGTTGGTTGAAGAACGGCCCTATCCCAAAGTCACCTACGAAGTCACCATATTCTACTCCACCGGGAACCAACACCTGTTCCGCTAATTTTTTTCCGCCCGCGTAGTGCCAGATCCAGTTCCCGCTACACCCTCTTCTAGGTATATTAAGCATGTAGAGATCCGGTTCTAAGCATACCATTGATTCACCGTGCGGTCGCCGGGTCCATGGCGTGGTACAGAGAGAAACACTGTGACGGCGGTGCCTGGGACTTGCGACCCAGGTGTAGGTTTAGGGGCCACATCAACAGGGTAATGCATCAGCACTCACCTCCAGGGCACGCCGTAATAGCAGCGGTAAGACCCATCATGGAGGAGTGGCTAGAGAGGCCACACGGCAGCCTCTCGTACCGGCTGACGCAGGTGATTACCGGACACGGGTGTTTCGGGAGTTACCTGTGTCGGATCCGGAAGGAGCCAACGTCCGAGTGCCATCACTGTGATGCGAGCGAGGACACAGAGCTGCACACGCTGACCGAGTGCCCGGCGTGGGACACGCCGAGGCGGGTCCTAGTGGCGGCTCTAGGGGTGGGAGTCCTCACACTCGTCACATTGCTCACAGCGATGGTACGATGCGCAAACGCTTGGGGTGCGGCCGCCTCCTTCTGCGAGCAAGTAATGCTCGAGAAGGAGGCAGCCGGTCGGGTCCGGACCAGACTCCGGGCCCGGGAAGCCCGTGCAGAGCGAAGGCGAACCGGACGTCGGAGGTCGCAGAACGACCTCCGTCCTCCATGAGCGCTGGCCTGGGGGTGACCGGTGGAGCCGCCTGTCACCCTAGCAGAAGCAGGCCGCGGCGGCGGCGCAAATTGCGCCTCCCCGTAACCGGGGCTAGATGGGGATATTTTGGTCCCCACAAACCGAAGGGGGCCATCTCGAAAGAGATGGTCCTGGGTCTGCCGGGGTGCGAGAGATATGCTTTTAGCAATCTCACCTCCGGCAGCCAAGGACCCAAGACGGCGTGCGTTTTAGTCGGTTCGAGTCCGACATAACCGCCTCCACCGGCTCCGTGGGGGTGGTATCCGTGGGGATTTTTCGCACGATAAAAAAAAAAAAAAGCACTCACCTCCACCGTCACAAGTGTTCCCTCCTCTACCTATCCAAATTTGGTGAGATCCTATCAACGCCGTTTTAGATATTCGTTTCAGCATAGAGCTTACTGAATAAACCTATATATTAAAATATACCGCATCAATATCCGTAGCGTAGTTTTAAAGATACAGCATACATAGAGACAGACAGAAAAAGCGACTTTGTTTTAAGTATCATGTATGTACTATCTAACGATTAACCATGTAAGTACTTACCTACTATGATGTTACTTCAGAATACTTCCCGTAAGGTTTAAATCTAACCAAAGTGTCACGCATCCGCTTCGGAACCGCTTTCGGGACATACATGGAACCGATTGACCGAAAATTCGGTCCGCAACTGCGGTATTTAAGTAGGCCTACTATTCTAACACTCAAAGTATTAACAGATAATTTGTTTTTAAATCTAATTAAGAAACATTTTCTGATAAAAATCTTGCCTTTAATATCGTAATATCGATATTTATCTAAATTAATTACATAAGTAAGAGGTTTATAAAATAGTGTTCACGGGTCTTAGGGTATTAATTCCATCATGATATTTAAAATTGTAATAATTCTACACAACGCTATCTATCACTATTTCCTTTGCCGCACCAGACGTGTAACTCCCTGCCAGCTCACGTGTTTCCTTCTTCCTACAGTCCCGGGTCCTTTAAGCGGGACGTGAAAAGGCATCTGATGAGGCCGTCAAGCTGAGTGTTACCATTGTTAACATAGTACGTGGTTGTAATGGTGACCCTCTTACCTGAGACTTTGCCGTCAACTTACCATCAGGCCAGATGAAGTCAAATTACCATGTCCTAGATAAAAAAATTAGACCCAAAGCTTGGAATATAAGTTATCTAGAATCCGGATAAATATAGGTAGGTATTAATTAGTATTTATTAGTATTCTTTTTGTGTTAATATGCATTAAGCTATTGCTCGCGGTATCGGTTATCGCGACCAAACATAGCCTAACCGCCGTTCCCAATACCATACTGACAGTTAAAGATAGATCGCATCTACGGATAAAGTGCTCGGCTGTTTAAATTCAAAACATAATAACTCCTATTTGGCACTAATTTCGGAAAATAAAATTATACCGCGATGCGCTTTCCCGCAAAAAAAATCAGTAACCATGTTTTGAATTTAAAAAGCCGATACCTCAAATTTGACTGTTGCGATCTATCTTCAACTGTAAGTACCTATGTTATTGGGAACGGCCGTAAGTAAATCCTTGGCCAAAGTCTAATCTACCCCTATATATTTTTTTTTAAATCGGTTCAGTGGTTTAGGCGTGAAAGCATAACAGACAGACAGAGTTACTTTTGCATTTATAATACTAGCTTTTGCCCGCGGCTCCACCCGCGTGGATGTCGGTGACCAAACATAGCCTACGTGTTAATCCAGAGTGTCAGCTAATTCCATACCAAATTTTATTATAAAAATTTAAAAAACCCCCGTCACAAAAAACACCTCAAACTCCATTTATGTTCAACTTTTTGGAGGTGTTTTTTGTGACGGGGGTTTTTTAAATTTTTAATTTAATTTTTATTTTGTACTTTTGAAATTGATCTACTAGTCAAGCTCTTTCATTGTACACCCATATTGAGGGAGTTAGGAAGAAATATGTATTCCGACATGTTGTGGCGGCGGCCATCTTGGACCGATTTTTTCCAAACATAGCTAAGAACACTCCCGACTAATATACCTATCAAACAAAAAAACTACATCCCAATCGGTTCATCCGTTTGGGTGCTACGATGCCACAGACAGACACACACACACACACACACACACACACACAGACACGTCAAACTTATAACACCCCGTCGTTTTTGCGTCGGGGGTTAACATATCTCCAGCCGTTTAGATGAGAGAAAGTAACAAAAATCCACCCATACTTACAAACATACGATTTTATATTATAAGTAGGATTGCCTGGATTTTATAGAAATTAATCTTCTAATACCTACACATTATTGTGTTTATCTATAAAGTGCGTAAATTACGTGTTTTAGAGTGTTGTAGTTCGACATTAAAATATGTAAGAATATAATGACGTCATCTTTACATACTGATAGTGCTTCATAGTCAACGAGCTAGTGGCAGATTTGATGCCTGACTTAACCGGTTACCGGATAAAATACTATCTAATCACTAAAGTATAAAGCAAAGTCGTTTTCCGCGTCCCTATATATGCTTATATCTTCAAAACTACGATACAGATTTTGATGCGGTTTCTTTTAATAGATAGAGTAATTCAAGAAGAAGGTTTGTATCTATAATACGGGTGATTTTCAACAAGTGATTTTTTTGTATCATTTCGGTGAGATTTTTCTATTACAATGTCTTGTTAATATATTTTGTAACGAAAATAAACTTTAATCTTATTTGTAACATATGCGTGAGTGGACATCATGTAACATCAAAACTTACTGAAATATTTAAGATTGAATTTTTGGGAGCCCACAGAAATGAAAAGTGTCCACTGAAATGATAAATCGTCCACCGAAATGACTAGACTGTGCACCGGAATGAAATTAGCCCACTGAAATGATACAGCCAAGGACATCATTTCTTTTTAGGAGGATTCCGTAGATTGTCTGAAACGAATCTAAATAAATTCCATAGAGATATCACTAGACTGTATTTGTGATATTTATTAAATATAAGATCAAATTATTATATTAGAGAAAAAAAGTTAATTTTTTTGCGGAACGAGTGTTGTGTTCTTACCCGACTGCGCGACGCAAAGGAGGATAATGTGTTTATCAGTCTATGTATGTATGTTTGTTTCTATGTGGCGTTCTAGAGACCACATGCATAGGCCGATTTTGATAATTCTTACGTCAATCGATTCGTCTTAACCTTGCGAGTGTCACTAAAAACATGACAGTAATCAAAATGTACCACGGCGAAAACCAGACGCCAAAATTTTGTCAAAATGAAAAAAAAAATAGATGAACTAAGTCAAGTGGGGTGTCGTTGAATAGGTATTTTAAAATTATCTTAAGGTTCATTTTTCATTTAAAATAATAGTTTAGGATATATAACGATTTAAAGTTATTTAACAAAACAGTCGCTAATTTTCTTAGTTATTGATTTTAAGTTATTATTAAGTTATAAGTTTTTATTTCAAGTATATACGATATGAAGGAAATTAAAAGGAGATAACAATAAGATATACAAGTCATATTATAACTAAAAAGTATAAAATAAAACAAATTATTAAAAAATAAAAAAAACCCGACTGCCACTGAAAATACCGAAATAAGTTTGATATCTGGCGGTACCCATTTGCCAATCATAAACTGAAGAAAATTATAAATAAATAAATAAATAAATAAATAAATTTATTGACAAATAGAAATACATTTACATGAGTGAAAAAATCCCTGCCTCCCGAGCTAGTTTTGGAAAAAACTGTATTACGGGAGTCAGTGTTTTCCCTTAATCGATTGGTAAGTAATAATGTCAACAAGTATATTATGATGAAAGATACATGCAGAAAAGATTTGAGGAAAGATACATGCAGAAAAGATTTTTTCTTTTTAACAATTTTTAGAACTAGTAGGTATTAAAAAAAGATTACTGAATAGTTTGTTGTAAACAACACTAATGGGTACTGACTGCTATCAAACTTATTTCGGTCTTTTCAGTGGCAGTCGGGTTTTTTGAATTACTGGTAATAATAATAGTGTTTTGTATGTAAAACTTCAAAATGTACTTAATCAACTCTTATATTTTTACGACACAATGATTTAATAAGAAAAATTATAAAAATAATGTAAGTATCGAAAAACATTGGAAAAAATGAAATGCTCAAGTGAGACTCGAACGAAGCGAAAGGTCGTGCCTTTCGCTTACAGAGCGACTGCTCTGCCAACTGAGCTATTGAGCACCACTTGAATCATTCCAAATTTTCCTTCTCTTTATATCCGTATATAAGGGCGACGGTGCAGCCATCTACCAACATTCTTACGAACTGTTGGAAACAATGAATGATTTTTCAACCATTTTTAAACATTGAATTTTGATGACTGCGCCCATAATAAATGCTATAAAAAAAAATTCATTCAACTAATGTAAGTATGTTCAAAAGAGCTAAACACTTCATCTTAAACATAACAAAAAAAAAGATCACGTTATCGTAAATTATTGCAAACAGTTTGGCTATATAATCCGATTATGTACTTATGCGAAAATAATGAAAATAGCGCATCGCAGCATCCTAAAATCCAAATCATAATTTTTAAACATTGAAAATCACATTATCGTTGAGAATACACATTGTCTAGAAGTAAGTACATCTATTATCCATTTTATAACAAGATATTTTAAACTGTTTTTTTATTGTATTGTGATAAATAAAAGAAAAAAAAACAAATATTAACACATCAAATTAATCCCAAATATTGAACCTACAATATCTAGAATTATCTCACCAAATTTTTATGATTCAGTCTTAGACTCAAGGATCTCTAAAACTTATGATTTTATCATTTCTAAGTTAAATTTCATTTCAGTGGACTGTTGTCGGTATTACAGTCCACCGAATCCACTGAAATGATAACACCGAGGTGATAAAAATAATAAGTTTTACATTTAACTCCGATATTAGAATTAATATTAAAATGTCAACACTGCTGTAACAAAACATATCTTACGGCGAATTTAAAACACAATTTTGAAATAAATTGAATGAACCTAACACGAGTTATAACGGCCACAGAAATGACACTATTTTTGTCCCCATAACACTGAAATGATATACTTACTTTTCGGCGGGAATCCACGATGATTTTGTGACGTGTTCGTGCGCTCCAACGAATGGAGGTGGCCTGATTCGAAGTAAGGAAAGGCACGGGGGGCGCAAAAACACTATGTTGACGAAGTTACTCAACTAAAACTTACTGTCCACCAAAATGATAACTTTTTACAGGACAAAAGTAGACTGTTTAATACAATGTATAAGAAATAAGATAAACAAACAATATTAGTTTTTTTCTATGGGTCATATTATAATTTATTCATACAAAATTAGATTTTAGTCCAAATGTTAAATACAACTGCAGGGCAAGATATTTTACGAGTGAAATTCGATTCAGGACAGGTCACCGAAATGATAAAATGACACTTTGTAATTAATTTTTTTTATGTAATAGAGGACATTACTCAACAATTTTTTTTGCCATGGTAGAGAAGTACCTATTATACTATAAAAAGTAATCAAAATCGTAAAACCAACACATTGCACTACCGTTCTCAGGCTTGCCGTGTATTTTTTTTGCTTTTGATATTCACCCATACATGCTTAATATAGTAGAGGGTGCAGCGGGAACGGAATCGGACGCCACGCGGGTGGAAGAAAATTGGCGGTACGAAATTCGCCGGGTCAGCTAGTATACTTATAATCGAAGGTGTGTTTCTTTGTTCTTCTTTTACGTCAAAGTGCTGAATGATGTTTCGCATACAGGGCGAGAATGGAAGATTAAAAAATATGTCACTGTTGGAAGGCGGAATTAATATGCTACTCGAGGTGACAATCATATTGATTTTTACCAGTTTTAACGTTGAATTATTTGAATGAATTTTTTATAGCATTTATTATGCTAACTGTTAAGTTCGAAAAACATTGGAAAAAATGAAATGCTCAAGTGAGACTCGAACTCACGACCTTTCGCTTACAGGGCGACTGCTCTGCCAACTAAGCTATTGAGCACCACTTGAATCATTCCAAATTTTCCTTCTCTTTATATCCGTCTATAAGGGCGACGGTGCAAGGCCCTGTAAGCGAAAGGTCGTGAGTTCGAGTCTCACTTGAGCATTTCATTTTTTCCAATGTTTTTTGTTGAATTATTTATTATTAAAGTGCGCAAAGGGCGCACGGCCCCCTTTGTCCGCCATTTTGTTTTTGCAAAATAGCGCGAAATAGTAACTAAATTAGGAATGGTTCCGGTAGCAACCTTATCTTTTTTATACTTTTACAATCTTAATAATAAATGTACAACGCTATTTAAATACCCCACATGGTATACTTAATTTATATATGTATTGTACAAATGATGACCTTTATATTGACTAGTAGAAATAGGGGGCGAGTCGGGGACACTGTTGTCCCCTCTCCCGAAGAGAGCCAGACCGTAACGGATAGCCCTGGGTCAGCCGGGGTGCGAGGGATATGTCGAAGACCACTTCACCTCCGGCCTAGCACCACGACCCACAGTCGGCGTGCGGTTTTAATCGGTTCTAGTCCAACATAACCTCCCCTTCCGGCTCCGGCAGGGGAGGTATCCGAGGGGATTTCCGCACGAAAAAATAAATGAATAAAAAAAAGTAGAAATAATCTGGCAACTGAGTTACATTTGTTGATATTTATTTGTATACATCTTACACTATCCGGATACTTTTTAAATATTTTTTTTATTCAGATAGTCATAACATAGTTGCCCTCAGCTCCCTGACTAACCATTAAAAGTTCCGATAATAATTTATGACGTCTATAGGAGGCCTCTTCGATTATTTACTAATACCGAATCATTGTTAACAATAGATAAATCATTATCTCTACTATTTTGATAAGCATAGGTGTCAGATATACATAAATATATCATGAATCATTTAACCTATGGCAGTCCATATATTATATAGATATAGAAAGAAAGAAAGAAAGAAATTTATTTGGTAATCACTCACATACTTAAAATTAAACTAATGATTAATTAGGCAACTTAAAACTAAAAATTATGTGAGTGCCATATAGATCGCCATCTCAGCATAAAGCTGCACAACCAAAAGTTGCGCAGCGCTGGTTTTCAGATGACACCTTATATAACGCCACGGACGTGCAAAGAATGTGCTAACATATCTATGTTTTCTAATAGGCACAATATACTCTGTGTCACTGAAGTGCTCCTGCTCAAAAGTGACGCTAACAGATTGACAGAGTACATCGTATTGTCAAAATTGTCATAAGCAAAGTACTGTCAAACACTCAGTTAAAATATAGGCCTCTCATTCTCTGACCACGTCCCAACTATCTTTTATAGGTTCTCAGACCACCTGGCTAGGCTAGGGGGCGTCCCAACTTCCTTTTGCCTTGTCCCGTTCTCTAGGACTCGTTTATTTTTAAAATGCGGTTATTGCGTATTCTAAAAGTATACACAATAACCGCGTATTCCACGTATTCGTGTGAAAAATATTGGTAGCTTTGTGGTTAAGGAGTCGGCCTTACGATCGAAAGGTCCCGGGTTCGAATCCTGGCCATTACACTACTGTCGTGAACCCACTCCTAACACAAGCAATTTAGCTTAGATGGAGGGGTTAGAGGGAATATTACTAATTTCGTTTCTAATATTCTTTTCTTTGGAAAAAAAATCCAGCTCAAATAAGGGAACTTTAAAATCACTCATATTAGTGCAAGCCATGTTAAACGCGTGTATAACATGATTTAGGTGAATTCGCCTAACTATCAAAATTGACTATTTTAGAACCCTTAGGTCTTTATCTATGTCTTTTAGTTATGAGATCACTAGCTTTTGCCCGCGGCGCCGCCCGCGTGTATGTCGGTTATCGCGACCAAACATAGCCTATGTCTTTTCTCATGGTCTAATCTACCCCTATACCAAATTTCATCAAAATCGGTTCAGTGGTATAAGCGTAAAAGCGTAACATACGATAGTGTTACTTTCGCATTTATAATATTAGTATGGATTTCAAGTACCTAGTTCCTAATTATTTAATAAATGATTAAGAAATGAATTTTTTATCACAATCATTATCGAAATATAATTTAGGTACAACGAGATATATTATATTTATCATTAGCGATCTAAGATTAGTGCTGTACTTTGCGGCTGTATTCATAGATGGCGTAGATGTGTTTAATATCCATACTAATTTTCATCATAATCCACATAAAGACGTTAGTCCTGATTGCATCCGAGGCCACGGTGTCCTCGGAGCTCAGGGTCCCCCTTCCGGCTCTTCCTCCTCCACTTCGCACGATCTTGAGCGTCCAAGGCATCCATACTAATATTATAAATGCGAAAGTAATTCTGTCTGTCGGTTTGTATATTACGCTTTCATGCCTAAACAGTAGATTAGACCTTGAGAAAGGACATAGGCTATGTTCGGTCGCGATAACCGACATCCACGCGGGCGGAGCCGCGGACAAAGGCTAGCTTATTTATATTTTAATCATCTCAAGTGTTTATATATACGAAGGAGGTTGGACACCACGGCCCCCAATTGGGAGCCATGGTGTCCAACCTCCGATAGGGAAGAACCTCCGTCCTACAGAATACCGCGGCCATAATAACCTCGTGTTGTGTTTCCGGCGGTGAGTAGGGTAGCCAGAGCTCACTGGACAGTTTTGTGCTGTCAGTGGAAAGACCATAGGCTTGTCCTGCTTTGTCTTCTACACTGACGGCACAGAAACTCTTGGTTCTCACAGGGTCATTAGCACTTAATTTAATAAGCTCGGTAAGATAATATATTTTAACTATAGGATAAATTTAAAAGCGTCGGTAGCTTAGTGGTCAAGGAGACGGCCTTACGATCGAGTGGTCCCGGGTTCGAATCCTGGCCATTACACTACCGACATGAACCCACTCCTAGCACAAGCAATTTAGCTTAGTTGGAGGGGTTAGAGGGAATATTATTTAGTAACTTCGGTTCTAATATTCTTTAAAAAAAATAATAATTAGACAATACCCAATTTAAACAAATAGACGTATCTAACTAATTTATTATGGTTCATCTACCGAATCGCTACCGATTTTATAGCTTCTAAGAAATCCTGTTCTAAATTATAGTTACTGGCAAATATTTTGACTCCAAAATTTGTTTAAAATGTGCTATATTATTTTTTTTTTTTTTTATATAGGACACGTAAATTTGACTTCACCTCGCCTGATGTTAAGCTAAAGGCAAAGTCTCGGAAAGAGGGTCACCATCGTAAACATTTACCATGTTAACAGTGGTGGCACTCAGCTTGACGGCCTCATTAGATGCCTTTTCACGCCCCGCAAAGGACCCGGGACTGTAGGAAGAAGGAAACACGTGAGCTGGCAGGGAATTCCAGGTCTTAGTGGTGCGGCATAGGCATATTATGCACAGTAAGACGTTTTTTGGTGTGTTTTGAGGATAGCCCGGGGTGCTTAGGTGGCAGACGAGCTCAAATTCAAGAATCATACATATTATCACTACATAAAGCCGCTGAATAAAGTCGCTTTGCCCATCTGTCCGTCCCTACCATGGAGAAGGAAATGATAGCGGAGTTGTAGCAAGGTAATCGAGTCGCGTGCCATCCAAACGTCAAATGGACTCATTCGGTAGGAACGTTATACCTATGAAGTCCTTCGACTCTTGACACCCCGCGCGTCTCTCTTCCCACCCGCATTCGGCGCGCGTTCTTATTAGGAGAAATATCGATGGGGCCTCTCCGTTACTTAATCATATTCTGTCCTCCGTGGTCCCTATGTATGCTTATATCTTCAAAACTACGCTACAGATTTAAATGCGGTTTATTTTAATAGATAGAGTAATTCATGCAGAAGGTTTATATGTATAATACATGCTTAATATAGTAGAAGGTGCAGTGGGAACTGGATCGGACGCCACGTGGGTGGAGAAAAATTAATGATGAAGACCTATTGAAAATCAATCATTTCGGGCAAAGTTCTTTATGAAGTACGTACTTAATATAGATCAGTACATTTTGACATTCAGACCTAATCCACGGTAAGGGATTTACAGACGTCAGTGGGTTTATGGCAATCCGGGTCTCGCTTGTCTCGCGACTTGGTGTCAATATTTTATTTTATTTTAATATTTCGGAAAACTTACAGTTAATTATTACAATAGCAAGGTCAATAGCATAATGATGGCCAATTAAAAGTTTTCACATATAGATTCCAGTACATACCTACATCTCGCTACAAAAGTATTCCTACATATTTAAACATGATTCATTTGAGAAGGAATAGAAAAGAAACATACATTTTATTTCTCACTTAAAGAAAAATTCGCACAAAATTTTCTTTAATTTAACAGTACAATTCGGTTGTAAACAGATTTATGTCAACGCTTCTGCAAACCATATTAAATGTACGACTTGCCCTTATTAAATAAGAATTTTGTCTATACGTAGTCGCTGCTAAAGGAGTGTGTAATAGATTTGGTCGACGTAAGAAGGATATACTCTGTGTCTGTGTGTATAAAAAGAAAAAAAAAAAGATAATGTATGGGAGTAATGTTCAGGTGAAAGGAAAAATGTATTAAATTTTTTTTTTCTTTCGCCAAATTAATACTTCCAGATGATATTGCTATCGAAACTGAGCCCGAATTCTTTTTATCCGAAACGACTATAAGATCATCCTTTTTTTTTCCGTGCGGAAATCCCCTCGGATACCCCCCCCTGCCGGAGCCGGAAGGGGAGGTTATGTCGGACTCGAACCAACAAAAACAGCACGCCGACTGTGGGTATTGGTGCTAGGCCGGAGGTGAGGTTGTCATAGACATATCCCTCGCACCCCGGCTGACCCAGGGCCATCCCTTGTATATGCCGGTAACTATATCTGTCGTAAACCTAGTTTCTCAGTATTAGTATTATTTTAAAATTAAACTATTTAAAACAGTTATCACTGGGTTTAATAGCCTTGATGATATTCTTAGCGTAGCGGCAGAGCGAGCGACTGCTAACTCAGAGGTAGCGAGTTCGACTCCCGCTCAGTGCAAATATGTATAGGGTATCTCAATAAGAGTGCACATTTTAATTTTAAAATTAAAGCAAGTATCTTAGGACAGAGTTGTGATATTTTTATTGTATTTTAAAGAAGACATGTTCCGATTAAGTATGGAATAAAATATCCGGCATTTTCATGAAATTTTCCATGACTTTTGCACAGAGATGTGGCTGTATCTCACCGGTGACGCGTTGGATTTTCGATTTGCGCTCAGGAATTATTTCGGGTTTATTCGCACAAATCCGAGATTTCACAAAACCCCAAAGAAAAAAATACACGGCATTAAATAGCACGATCTTGGTTTTTTTACGGATTTTATCGCGATATATATCGCATTTGTTATCATTTACTTTTAAAACATAAAATAATAATAAATATATCGCGATAGATTCCGTAAAAAGTGGTTTTATTTCAATTATTCATTTTAGTTAAAATAATAAAATAAAAAAAATTACTTTTCAATTTAAAACCAAACCTTCAGGCTATTCTCTATCTAAATATTGTGATAAATAATTAATAAACAATACCTAATAGTATAATAATAATAATATGTAGGTATTTTATATTTTTATTAAGCCCAAATTGTTTTAAAAAAATATTTGTAACGTACACAAAGTCCTAAAAAAAGAAGCATTTTTTTTTCAAATACCTAATTACAACATATTAACAAAAGAGCAACATTCTATTACCAACATTTAAAAAATTAAACTCACCAATGGCGCATATAAATATAAGCACTAAATTTAAATTTTACGGCTTTAAAAATCGAACGATAAAGACCACTGGCTGGCACCACACCACACAACACTATTGGCGAATAGATATCCAGAAGATGTACTCTAAAACACGAAAATATAATAAAATATTCATTCTTTAATTGAGCTGCCGATGCCGGGGAGAAGGAAGTGGTTAGAAACAAAATTATTTATATCCGTATAGACAGTTTGTTTTAGTACAATATTGCCAATACTCAAAAACCGGTTTAAAATCACGCACCAAGGGTTTCACGTTATTTTTCAATTAAATTAATCAATTTATTAGTTTATTGCAGTTCACTTAAGGTTACCAGGTCAAATAATTTGAAAAACAAAGCAGTACTCTGTGGGTCATTGCTCCCAATTCTCCGCCTTCCGCGTCTAGTCTATTCCAAGCCACCTTTTTCAGGTCGTTATCAGTCCATCTGGCTAGAGGGTGTCCTACCTTCCGTTTGCCTTATTACGGTCTCCGCTCTAGGACTCGTCTGCTTCAACGGCCATCAGTTCTTCGACAATTATGGCCAGCCTATTGCCACTTCAGCTTGCTTATTCTGCGAACTACGAGTATGTCGGTAACTTTAGATCTTTGACGGATGATCTCATTGTAAATTTTATCTTTCAATGAGACTCCAAGCGTGAAAAATCATATCATAAGGCCGTCAAGCTGATGGCCAAGATTTAATGGTGACTCTTGAGATCTTTTACTTACCAACAGGTAAAGTGAAGTCAAATTTACCTACGGGTTCCGTATCACAACATCTAAAGTCACTTTAACTATTTTCAAGACAACTACGGTTGATTCACATATTGTCATAACGCATATTGGTCGACTCGACTACTGGTTAATACACATAATGTTGAATAAACTAAAATTATTTGAACTAACGGACGATTAATATAATATTCATTTAATATAATGTTCTTTTAAGATATTGTACATGTTGACTATGTTTGAAATACCTAATGGTCGATTCGCCTACGTTTTATTTATACTACGCGCAGGATTAATGACGAAGCTGCGGTAGTGATCGTCAGATCTATCTGCGACGATAAGGTCGCGTGGGACCGCCGGAGCCCCACAGCGCCGGAGCCGTGACAGAAGCCAAGCATGCAAGCAGGCATGCAGCATGCAAGCAATTATGCAGTAAGCATGGCTTCTGTCACGGCTCCGGCGCTGCGGGGCTCCGGCGGTCCCACGCGACCTTATCGTCGCAGATAGATCTGACGATCACTACCGCAGCTTCGGCTTGCTGGCCGGCAGTGCCGGCCAGCCTCAGCCGCGGCAGTGCTCGTTAGAACCACCTGCTCCTCAGCTCGCGGACCGCCTCGCCCCTCCGCGCCTTCGCGGGCTTAAATTACACTCTAGGGGTAGGGCAGATAAGACTACGTGAAGTCGGTTTTGCAACAATGTAAATTTCTGTCACAAAGTGGTAGTATTAATAAACCGTAGGCGAATCGACTATTAGGTATTTCATACGTAGTTCAATCAACCTTAGCACAATTAATAATAGTTGAATAAACCGTAGGTGAATCGTTCGTTATTTGTTTCGACCAGTAGTTATTACAAAAATATGTGAAACGATCATTAGGTGTTTTAAATAGTAAGTTATTTTGACCGTAGTTGTATTGAAAATAGTTAAAATGATTTTAGATATTCTGATACGGAACCTTACCTACGTATTATTTTTTTGTCGTAATTATTTATTTAAGCTGTTATTTTGTAACATAATATATGTATGTGCTGCAGGGTTCACCCTTGCTTGCCAGAACAACGTTTGGTCGAATGTTACTAATTCGAACAACGTTTGAGAAAATAATTGCTTTGCATAATATCGATTGACATCGTTTTCATTTCATCGAATATTTATTTGCGATAACAACATTTGCGCTATTGATCAAAAAGTATAACGCTGTAATGGTCAGTTGGTTTAATATGTATTTCATCGAATATTCAATTCGTATAATGTAATGTAGTGTAGAAATGTGTTAGCCTGTTAGCCTAGTGGTATGGGCAATGGACTGCTGAGACGAGGTCTCGGGTTCGATCCCAGGTTTACCATGGCACACACCAATGACTTTTCGATGCTTTTCGAAGTTATGTGTGTATTTATCGCAGGTTTATAAGTGCCCGGTTAATGGCAATAGGCTCGCCACCTATTACATTGGGACCTAAACATAAACTGGCGAAATGTGGGTGCTAGCACCTCTGCCTACCCCTTCGGAGAATACAGGCGTGAGTTTATTATGAGTTTATGTTGTGGTCACAGTTCTAACCTAACCTGTATATTTGCATTGGTGTGAGTGTTTCTGCGTACAATAATAAATACAATGTCTTTTTAACTGTATACTTCTTATTGCTTAGCTCCTACGAGCCGTGGCTTGATGTTAAATACCTAACATATAACCTTCCTCAAAAACCTAACTAGCAAAATAATGGAAAAAGATTTTTTTTTAAGAATATTACAACCGAAGTTACTAATATTCCCTCTAACCCCTCCAGTTAAGTTAAATTGCATGTGTTAGGAGTCACGTCGGTAGTGTAATGGCCAGGATTTGAACCCGCGACCTCTCGATCGACTCCTTAACCAATAAGCTACAGACGCTTTTGAAATCGCACTGCTGGTTCCAGAGATAGGCTCGCGCAAATAAACAAAATCTTCAGCTTAATTAATGGCATCTATAGATATGACAGGCGGTAGTCTGTTCGTTCACCCGTAGGTTTTACTGTAGAATTTTATGTGTTTTTTACGGTTAAACAACAACATTAAAAATAATATGTTTCGCACATAAATATTTTTTTTTAAACATTTTTTTATTGAGAAACTTGATCAGATAACCTATTAATTATTGCAGAATTAGTTTACCTACGCAGTATACAGTTATTCTGATCGGATTACCGAAAAGTACTCCATATTAATCCATACTAATATTATAAATGCGAAAGTAACTCTGTCTGTCTGTCTGTCTGTCTGTATGTCTGTCTGTCTGTCTGTCTGTCTGTCTGTCTGTATGTTACGCTTTCACGCCTAAACCGATTTTGATTTTGATGAAATTTGGTATAGGGGTAGTTTAGACCATGAGAAAGGACAGGTTTGGTCGCGATAACCGACATCCACACGCAACTGCCGGGGTGCGAGAGATATGCTTTTGGCAATCTCACCTCCGGCAACCAAGGACCCAAGACGGCGTGCGTTTTAGTCGGTTCGAGTCCGACATGACCACCTCCAGCGGCTCCGTGGGGATTTTGCGCACGATAAAAAAACCGACATCCACGCGGGTGAAGCCGCGGGCAAAAGCTAGTAAGTAATAACTAGACGGATATAAAGAGAAGGGAAATATGAAGTGATTGAGGTGTGGCTCAATAGCTCAGTTGGAAGAGCATTCCCCCTGTAAGGGAACGGTCGTGGGTTCAAGTCCCACTTGAGCGCTTCTTTTTCCCGATATATTTCGAATTTAAAAGTTAGCATAATAAATCTATATATATAAAAATCAATGCCACTTTTCGCTGTAATGTTATAACTCAACAACGCCTTTACTTTGGAAGGATAGACTTGATGAAAATTAACAAAGACAAGGATCACTCTGAAGGACATTATGTTAGCTGCTAAATTAAGTTAGAAATATATCTAACGGTAACTAGGTATAATTTATTATACAGTGTTCTGTCAGATTACAATTTATCACTTAATTATTGATTTTATTCGAAAATAATAAATTATACATGTAACGCGTAGCGAAAATAACCGTAGAATGTTTTATTTTTATGTGAGAACCGTTTATTGTAATAAATTATTCATTAGTATAATTAAATAATTTTTGAAAGGTTTATAATAGTTATAAAATTAGCAACATATTGTTTTATTGTTTGTTTTATAATGTCAAAAAATGCTTCTAAAGCGCCGCAATAAAAAAAGTAGGAATAAAATTCGTAAAAATATCATATTTTTACGGATTTTAGTTTCGCGTTGATCTGGGACTCGAGCTGAAAGCCTATTCAGATGGTTAATTTATTTGTACATTGCAGAATTTGTTGAAAAAAAAATGGGTTATTAACAATTCTGGACGCAATTTTTTTTCACGAAGGAGTTAAGGCTACGGCCTACCCATTTACCTAGATGCGGTTTTTTTATTTTGATAGGACTTGGTCAGACTTAAAATTACCATAATCTATTTATGTTGTTTGATTGCAATTGGTTTATTTTTTATACTACTAAGGTGGCAGACAAGCACTCAGCCCACCTGATTTTGATTGGTTGCGCAAAACTGAAGATAAATGACCATATACCTATTTTTTTTTTAAAGAATATCAGAACCGAAGTTACTAATATTCCCTCTAACCCCTCCAGCTTAGCTAAATTGCTTGTGTTAGGAGTGGATTCACGTCGGTAGTGTAATAGCCAGGATTCGAACCCGAGACCTCTCGATCGTAAGGCAGACTCCCTAACCACTAAGCTACCGACGCTTTACGCTATACCATCCATGCGAGTAAAGCCATTAATTTAAAAATTATTAATTGTCTACAAAAATATCATTGTTTTATGACCACTTTGAGCGCGCTACCGGTAATATCACTTATAGAAGAATAAAAAACATCGTAAAATATCGATAATTTTCGTTCGATGTACGGTATTTTAACAAAAAATATATAGTTATGAAGTTGAAGGTCGAATACTTATAAAACTTATTGTAAACAATAATATTAAGACAAATTTCCAATATATATGTTGGATTCCCGATTCAAACAATGTGACGTCACAAGAACGGACAATTTTGTATGGAGCATTTTCGGGCGGCTTAAGAAATTGAATTTTCCAAATCTTTGACACTATTTATCGTAAGAAGTTTACTTTTACAGTTCATTATATCATCTATCTATATATATACCTATAAATCAATTGCTGTTCGTTAGTCTCGCTAAAACTCGAGAACGGCTGAATGGATTTATCTTATCTTGGTCTTGAAATGTTCGTGGAGGTGAGGTGAGGTTTAAAAGGTGAGAAAAATTTGAATAATTGACGGGAAATCCCTAAAAATAGCGCTTTTCTTTTTTCCCATATGAAGGCGACTAAGGGATAAGACTTTTCTCCATCCGACAGTAAACATACAGCCCAAGACGAAGGGCCCGCTAGGCGGCAATAGGCTTTCCCCCTATTACGTCGTGGGATCGAAAATCATATTAGGCGTAACGTGGATACTAAGTACTGCTAATACGGAGGGCAGGCAGAGGACCTACCCCTTTGAGGATTTACAGAGGTGATTATATAGATGGATGGCTGGACAAATGTTTGCACTGAGCGGGAATCGAACCTGCGCCTCCTGTGTAGTGGCCGCGTTCACTACCCACAACCCGAAGGGGGGCATCTCGAAAGAGATCGTCCTGGGTCTGCCGGGGTGCGAGAGATATGCTTTCGGCAATCTCACCTCCGGCGACCAAAGACCCAAGACAGCGTGCGTTAGAGACGGTTCGAGTCAGATGTAACCACCTCCACCGGTTCCGTGGGGGTGGTATCCGTGGGGATTTAAAAGAAAAAAACCTCTGTGGCGTCGTGGTAGTTTTTTTTATCGTGCGATAAATCCCCACAGATACCACACCCACGGAGCCGGTGGAGGTGGTTATGTCGGACTCGAACTGACTAAAACGCACGTCCTCTTGGGTCTTTGGTTGCCGGAAGTGAGATTGCCGAAAGCATATCTCTCGCACCCCGGCAGACATGCCACAGAAGTTGCCTACCTAAAAGGAAGTGCTTCTACGATTAATCCGTTTGCGAGATATGACCTTCACAAACTAACATACATTGCAAGTTATTAAAAAAGCTTGTAAAAACGGAGAATAATTATATTTTGGCTATTAGATGATTCAATTTCGACATTGTTTAGTTCGTCATGCTATAAGCAAGGTCACGAACCAAATAATTGCTTTAACCCCATTATCAATACAAGAATACCTTGATGGTGCAGTGGTAGATGCGACTGCTGTGCTTCTTTAAGTTCCGGGTTCGATTTTTTATACCACTTAGGTGGCAGAAAAGCACACGGTCCACTTGATGGAGTCAACATACACATCTTCAAATTCTTTTAATGGTGAAACTTTTCGTGTGTGCCAGCAGGGTTGGTAATGTCACTTGCTGGGGGTGAGGTAGCCTCTGGTATATCCCTCACTCCCCATTTGATTGCTCATAGGCAACTAACACTGTCGACTAGCCGGCTGGCATCCTCTGAACCCTGTTCTAACACATTTAGGGCCGGCTTTCAAGAATAACTGAACGGTTGAACTTCGATATGTTCCGTAAAGCCATCTGACCTCCTCAACCAATTGCCGATATGGGCTAACCGATTAGCCTACGTTAGGGACTCGAAGGGATACCTACTTGAAAGAATTGACACTTTTTTTTACTTTTTTTTGTTTCGTGCGGAAATCCCCTCGGATACCTCCCCTGCCGAGGCCGGAAGGGGAGGTTATGTCGGACTCGAACCGACTAATACTGCACACCGACTGAAGGTCGTGGTGCTAGGCCGGAGTTGAGGTTGTCTTCGACATATCCCTCGCACCCCGGCTGACCCAGGGCCATTCCTTACGGTCTGGCCCTCCTCAGGAACTTTTTTTTACTGATAATTTGAAACTGTCAGACAAAAAATATGATTTGTTTAGACTAGGTAATCCTACGAAACCATGCTCTTAGAAATCCGTAAAAATATTTAGATAATGCCTATACGATATATAAATAGGTATATAATAGAATATAAAAAGATACAAGTAAAAAATATTAAAAACATCAATTAGCATCGTCGTTTCTGATTGGTTAAAAAGATTGACAATAAAAAAGATAAGAAATAAATACTAAACAGGAAAAATAAACTTCGACTTACCTTAAAACAATATTTCTTTCACAATTTCACTAAAACACACACTTATAAAACCAAAAATAAGATGGTTTTTGTATATAAAAAATACGTAACAGCTTTTTTTTAAATAATGTATTGTATTTAAAACTTATATCACATTTTGGAACACGTATTTCTTCAAGTAATCATTCTCATCTGATAATTTTGATAACACTGTGTATACATGTGTTTTAATTATCTTTACTCAATAAATATTCTAATAATTATCGCAAACGAATTGTTTTTGAATGTAGATAATATTTATATAATCTCCATTGTGCGCCTGTTCCGCTATTAAAAGACCAAAGAAAAGGCATCAATGGATTACACGGTGTATTGGTTATTAATTATAAATTTATATGGTTATAAATTTATTTGCCAATTTGGACGCTTTAAAAACAGCTGTGTACTGTTTGTTAATACTGTTTAATTGTCACAGTCTATTTTGTTATTTAAATTATTGCAGACATATAAATATATACCTACTCACGTCTATAATGAAGAACAATAGTTTGACATCTGCTTCTATCCTTATATATTCTTACTAGCGAACCCGGCGAACTACGCACCGCCAATTTTTTTTTCCGCCCGCGTGGCGTCAGGTCACATTCCCGCTGCACCCTCTACTATATTAAGCATGTATTATACATATAAACCTTCTTCTTGAATTACTCTATCTATTAAAAGAAACCGCATCAAAATCTGTAGCGTAGTTTTGAAGATATAAGCATACATAGGGACATAGGGACGAGGAAAGTGACTTTGCTTTATACTATGTTGTGATATACAGACTTCACGAGGTTCCGATACTGTCATTAATTTCATACGAGCTCACTAGATTCGAGGGGTCCCGGCCCAATTCAGTGCCACTAAATTTCCAGAACGTATGATTTCAAATAGATTAAAAAAAGTAAAAAATATAGGTACAAAATCTATCTATATTATCTATGTTTTCGGGGACATTGGTAGTTCGATTCCTTTTTTATAATTAGGTAAATAGATTATTAAATTCTTGTTTAATCATTTCTGACTCTCTGTTCCTCAAAAATAAGTAAGTAGTTTATTTATTTTTTTACTCATACCTACTGAAACTGGTAGGGAAGTAAAGTAGGGAAGTTGAAAGTATTTCTAATATTCTATGCAAATGAATATTTCTATCCTATTGCAGTCAAAAAACTTCTGATTAGTTTTAGTACAATTTACTGCTATTTTTAAGAATACTGAAACTTTTCCTGAAACTTTAAGGACTTTGCTTTGCTATAAGGACGACTTTTTAGAGGTAGGTAACTATATAGCACTCCAATCGATTCAAGGCTGCCCCAACTCCCAACCTTACCTAGATTGGACCTTACCTAGAAAGGTGAAGGATCGGGAGTATTATATTGATATGGTGCGTTTCACATTCTGAGGTAGATACCTACATAGCCGAATAGATGGACTGCGATGAAGAGACTCCTTCCCACCCCAATTGGGTATAATCTTATAGTTGAAATAAATTATCTAACCGAGCTTATTAAATTAAGAATGGTAAAAGATCGGTAAATATTGCGCCAGTTCTTATTTTATAGTTTATATTTATTTTAATCATCCACCCAACCTATAATAGTAACTGATTTGACTATTAAATTTTATGATGTCCCTAAATCTTTTTTCATACAAGTTACATTATAACTTATCTTTTTGACGTTTAGTAAAAAGTAAATAATTTGACTACTCAGTAGAATATCCAATTCTCAGAATTAGGTACGTCATTATTACCTTTTTTTACTTTCGTCACAGTAAATGTAAGTGTTTATACTATTACGATTATCATTTAGGTATTACCTTTTATCTTTAGATAACGATTGAAAGATAGTCATTAAAATATATCGGGTCGTGAGTAACAATATCACAATGTGAATTAGTTTGTTTATCATAAATCACTATTATCAATAGCGCCATTTAGTAATGTAAAAATGCTTTCAAAATGACATAATTATTGTTAAACATATACTCACGCATGTAAATCTCTGGAGTGGTAGGCAGAGGCGTATTGCCACCCACGTTTCGTCAAGTATGATTTTCGGTCTCACACGTAATAGGGAGCGGCCGGTCGGGTCCGGACCAGACTCCGGGCCCGGGAAGCCCGTGCAGAGCGAAGGCGAACCGGACGTCGGAGGTCGCAGAACGACCTCCGTCCTCCATGAGCGCTGGCCTGGGGGTGATCGGTGGAGCCGCCTGTCACCCTAGCAGAAGCAGGCCGCGGCGGCGGCGCAAAGTTCGCCTCCCCTTAACCGGGGCTAGATGGGGACATTTCGGTCTCCACAACCCGAAGGGGGCCATCTCGAAAGAGATGGTCCTGGGTCTGTCGGGGTGCGCGTGCGAGAGATATGCTTTTGGCAATCTCACCTCCGGCAACCAAGGATCCAAGATGGCGTGCGTTTTAGTCGGTTCGAGTCCGACATAACCACCTCCACCGGCTCTGTGGGGGTGGTATCCGTGGGGATTTATCGCACGATAAAAAAAAAACACGTAACAGGGAGCGAGTCAGCCTCTGTGGCGTGGCAGTAGTGAACGCGACTGCTACGCATACGGTGCAGGATATACCTTCTAGAACCAAGCGTTTGGTGAATCATTCTTATGCCGCACCATTAAGACCTGAAACTCCCTGCCAGCTCACGTGTTTCCTTCTTCCTAGAGTCCCGGGGGCGTGAAAAGGCATCCGATGAGGCCGTCAAGCTGAGTGCCACCATTATTAACGTGGTACATGTTTACGATGGTGACCCTCTTTCTGAGATTTTGCCTTTAGCTGGTAAGCTAAAAATTGACGTGGCCTTTTATAAAATAAACCACTGAACCTATTTTGGTAAAGCCGTAGATTATACCTTGAGAAAGGACAAAATCTAAAAGTATAAAATTGTAAAATTTACTTTTGTATGCCTTTAGGCGGAACATGGAAGAGCATATTATTTAATGTAACACCTTGTACCACCTATGTTGAACGAAATAAAGTTGATTATTGATTATTGATTATTGGACATCCATACTGTCTGTCTGTATGTTACGCTTTCACGCCTAAACCACTGAACCTATTTTAATGAAATTTGGTATAGGGGAAGATTAGACCTTAAGAAAGGACATAGGCTTTGGTCGCGATAACTGACATCCACGCGGGCGGAGCAGCGGGCAAAAGCTAGTAATTTATATAGATAATAAAGAAAATTTTTGTACATACCAAGTGCTGGACCACCGCCTGTCCACACGTTCGCTCCGTTCGGGTCGGTTGTATAATCTACATAATTATGAATTCCAAGAATGTATCATCTAAACAAAGAAATTATTTCACAATAGACATGTAATTAAACATATCTATCTATGAAGATAATACTAATTCTTTAATCCATTGATTAGTTACGACAGGGTGTTAGAAATTTCTAAAGGTTAAAGGTTGTATAAATGAAAAATCATTTATTTCTGTACTAGCGCTTTTTTTTTATCTTGCGATAAATCCCCACGGTTACCACCCCCACGGATACCACCCCCACGGAGCCGGTGGAGGTGGTTATGTCGAACTCGAACCGACTAAAACGCACGCCGTTTTGGGTCCTTGGTTGCCGGAGGTGAGATTGCCAAAAGCATATCTCTCGCACCCCGGCAGTCTGTACTAGCGCTTGCCCGCGGCTCCGCCCGCGTGGATGTCAGTTATCGCGACCACACATAGCCTATGTCCTTTCTCAAGGCCTAATCTACCCCTATAGGTATACAAATTTCGTCAAAATCTGTTCAGTGGTTTAGGCGTGAAAGCGTAACAGACAGATAGATAAAAAAATAGACAGACAAAGTTACTTTCGCATTTATAATATTAGTATGGACTTTGGTCCCGTTCCCGCTACCCATGGGAACCTATTCCCGGGATAAACAGTAATCTAATTAGTAAATAAGAATTTGGGTCACCCCATCTCTACCCATGCATTTTCGTACAAGGCGACTAAGGGAAAAGATAATGTTAGGGACTGTTTAACATCAGACAGATATATACAGCACAGACTCAGCCTCAGATATAGGCTCGAGTCAACTATAGCGCCCGGAATATAGGCTAAGTCCCTATTACATGGGACCGACCACAATTATTGGGTGAAATGTGGGTGTTAATTGGGTATTATCCTATAGTTTTATTACTGTTTCCTGTTTTCTTTATCCTGACTGTACCTCCTGATACCATTTAACAGAACTAGTTTTGGGATTCGTTTGTGAGTGTTATTCGTTCGGAATATACAATTTATTACGAGTGTAAACAAATACCATTGGTATTAGAATGAAATAGATCAATTATCAATCAACCGAGCTTATTAAATTAAGAATGACAAAAGAGTAAAAATTGCGCCGGTTCTTATTTTATAGTTTTTATTTATTTTCAATCATCCTCCCAACCTACTTAGTAACTGATTTGACTATTAAATTTTATGACGTCACTAATTTTTTTTTCATACAAGTTACGTTATAACTTATCGTTTTGACGTTTAGTAAAAAGTAACTAATTTGATTAGTCAGTAGAATAGGTACCCAATTCACCTTTGCCTATATCCGGGGATAAATCTTTCTATGAATCAGATTCGTTACGTTAGAGCCTGATCGAGTAACAACATCTAAAGTAAAGCCCAGAAACCAACGAAGCGAGAGAAAAAGGTAAACAAACTTTCAGCGGTTCCAAACATTTTTTATTAGAAAATTATTACGTATCACTTCAAGCGCATTCCAGACAGGAATAAAATTGCTCATAAGATGACGGATCTGACAGTTTAGAACCGCTGTGCTGACAGCATTCCTGTACTACGAAACACGCAACGACAACTATCGCTTGGTCATTGTCGCGTACGTGTGATAGGTATGTGCGACAAGGACAGAGAAAATAATCGATAGTTTTCGCAACGTAACTTAGTAATGGTCGCTTTGTTTACCTTCTTTCTCTCGTCTTGTTGGCTTTACTTTAAACATACAAGTATCTTAAAAACCTTTCATATTAATCATAATATTAGGAAGATAGTAGTATAGGATACGATAACGATATTACGGACGTTTGTAAGGTATAAAATGGCGCCTAAAATCAGATAAGTTGGCCAGTTATCTGCGGCTTATTTATGAGTAAGCCGGAAGTAAACTAAAACTAAGATTGTAACTGTAAAAAGTTAAGTGCTCTTAAGTTTTTGTACATTTATTTAAAATCTATACGTATTTTTTTTTTTTTTTTTATATAGGACACGTCAATTTGACTTCACCTCGCCTGATGTTAAGCTAAAGGCGAAGTCTCGGAAAGAGGGTCACCATCGGAAACATGTACCATGTTAACAGTGGTGGCACTCAGCTTGACGGCCTCATTAGATGCCTTTTCACGCCCCGCTTAAAGGACCCGGGACTGTAGGAAGAGGGAAACACGTGAGCTGGCAGGGAGTTCCAGGTCTTAATGGTGCGACATAGGAATGAGTCACTGAAACGCTTGGTTTCTGAAACTGAAATGTGTAGGTTTATATGTTAGCTTTCACGCCTAAACCACTGAACCGATTTTGATGAAATTTGGTATAGGGGTAGATTAGACCACGAGAAAGGACATAGGCTAAGTGTGGTTGCGATAACCGACATTTACGCAGGCGAAGCCGCGGCCATAAACTAGTTATAATTATAAATGAAGAGTACAGGTAAAGAACAGGGAATGTCACAGTTTTAGATTTTTCTATATTCTATTGAAAACAAATCTTTGTCTATAGTTGTTCAGTTCCCAACACAGGGTGGCCCTATTCAACATATACAAATTTTAGTTATACATATATGAGGCAAACATGAGACAGACTATGAAACATCACTTTGTCTCTTTTTTTCTAATATACAGTTTTGCCTGTAAAAAAGAGACAAAACATTTAAGTTATTTCTCATTTGGGAAAATGAGTGTATAGATTTGACAGCGTGCCGAGTTTTGGCACAATCCATGAATGATTTGTTACACTCATTCATTACTTTACTCTACACGAAACTACAAGAAGCATGATAGTGATGTACTCCAACAAATGATTTGTCGACGAAAATACTCTTTTTTCACATAATAGTACAAATTAACTAATAGCTGGTACAGATAACTCACTGTCTGGAAAATCAACAATCTAACTCAGTTAAGTTCCTTAAGTTAGGGAGATTAACCTCTGTATACCTACAAATTTGTCGGCCTACGGTTATTATTATTTTCTTACTTCGCAGTCGCTCGGCCACAGCCCGCCAAAAATAGGTTAGTGGAGATCGCCGAAGATTTGTGTTAAAACAAATATTGATGCGTATACAGAGAGTATCACGCAATACAAAGCTGGCTTTATCACAAGTTTTATTAAAAAAAAAATATGCGAGGTTTTGCATCATTACTGCTCGGAGAAGAAGAAAAATATGAAAAATATTTTTGCCGATTCTGATGCAACACATAGCACTAATCACAAGTTTCTTTTAATTCCTATGCCGCACCACTAAGACCTGGAATTCCCTGCCAGCTCACGTGTTTCCTTCTTCCTACAGTCCCGGGTCCTTTAAGCGGGACGTGAAAAGGTATCTAATGAGGCCGTCAAGCTGAGTGCCACCACTGTTAACATGGTAAATGTTTACGATGGTGACCCTCTTTCCGAGACTTTGCCTTTAGCTTAATATTAGGCGATGTGAAGTCAAATTGACGTGTCCTGTATAAAAAAAAAAAAAATTAAATGTGTAATACAGACTTTTATAGACATCAGGTTTAGACACCACGATCGTACACAATGCGATAAGCTGTCACATCGACAATATTTAAATAAAAAATGCTTATAATATTTTTATTGTTATTTTCTTCGCATAAACCGTCATGATGATACCATGCGCCTAGCATTTTTCTATACTCCTAAATATAAGATATCGACAAATATTACGATACTAGAAGCTACAGCCCTAACGTAGTAACCGTCGGCCATACGTTCATTCACGAAAATGGAACGTAGGTATACACGCCTAATCTCTGTAGGTATGGCCTATCTACTAAGCGCGCGAGCGTTCTTCCTATATCTATGGTTCCCAATCACTAACTCTCAAAAAAAGTAAACGGATGGCGCCAAAAAGAAGTTTTTGTTTATGGCCGAAGCGAAAAAAACCAGGAATGTCTATGACATAGTGAAGAAGAAGGTTTGTTTAAAGTAAAACTTGTGATTTGGACGCCGTTCTCAATAAAAAAATACTAAGTACTTATAAAAGCGTCTTTCTCAGAATCTAATTCATTAGTATATTCCCTGTTCTTTGCCTGTACCCTTCAAATGCGAAAGTATCTCTGTCTGTCCGTCTGTATGTTTCGCTTCCACGCCTAAAACACTGAACCGATTTTGATGAAATTTGGTATAGGCGTAGAATAGACCATGATAAAGGACATAGGCTATGTTTGGACGCGATAACCAACATCTATGTGGGCGGAGCCGCGGGCAAAAGCTATAATCTATACTTGGTGAATTTGGGCTCGTCCACCGCAGTAGCACCCCGTGCTATCTTCAAATAAATGCAAGAAACATGCAAGAAACATACTACGTGAATAGAGCACATTTGAGTCCAAGATTTATAATTCGGGCTATACAAATAAATCGCCTAAACGTGTGTAGTTGTTACGACATGTACCTAGTTACGATTTAATGTTCGCAAGTACCTACCTTTTTTTTATCGTGCGATAAATCCCCGCGGATACCACCCCCACGGAGCCGGTGGAGGTGGTTATGTCGGACTCGAACTAAACGCACGCCGTCTTGGGTCCTTGGCTGCCGGGGGTGAGATTGCCGAAAGCATATCTCTCGCACCCCGGCAGACCCAGGACCATCTCTTTCAAGATGGCCCCCTTCGGGTTGTGGGGACCATAGTGTCCCCATCTAGCCCCGGGTACGGGGAGGCGCACTTTGCGCCACCGCCGCGGCCTGCTTCTTCGGCGTCGCGGTAGTAATGGCAACCGGGACCGACGGCTTAACGTGATCTCCACTTCAAATAGATATTCAAATATTTGCAGTAAACGAATCGAACCCGAACCCCTGCAAGCGATATAACCATATTTGGCAAAATGGGGCTATACTGGATGACTTTATAATCGTTTCGGATAAAAAGAGTTTGGGCACAGATAGCAAAATCATCTGGAAGTATTAATTTGGCGAATGAAGATTTTTTTTCTTTTGTAGAAGTTTTTTTTTAATTCAAAATTCAAAATTCAAAAATTCAAAAATAATTTATTTTGCATAGACCATTAAATCGGCACTTACAAAACGTCAACATAAAGTAAATATTAAATACTAACTAATACTAGTAAATGAACCACCGGTTCGAAACGCGGCCCAGACCTGAGAAGACTCCGGCAAGAAACTCAGCGGGTTTTTTTTTTTGGTCTATTTACAAAACATTTACTTACTTAGCCTAAAACTTATGGTCTAGATCAGTGATTCCCAAAGTGGTCTAGGTGGACCCCCAGGGGTCCACGGGAGACTTGCTGGGGGTCTACGTAGGCGTGAACAAAAAATGGGGGTCCATAAGATGCTAATGGGGGTCCACGAAAATTTATCTGGTTTTCTTGGACATTATTCACACATAGCCACTAGTCCCAAACTAAGCAGAGCTTGTGTACTATGGGTACTAGACAACCGATAAACATACTTAAATACTTTTTTTAACAAAATGACCAAACAGCTGATCGAGGTTTGTATGGGAAGTCGAAAAATTTAATGTCTGTATTGGATAAGTCGTAGAACAAACATTGTTCAGGGTGACCTATAGACCACGTGGCCAAGAGGTTTTAAACGATTTACGATACACCCTGTATATAGAAAACACCTAGTAGACAGATACAAACAAACATGTTCATGCACACAAATGTTTGTACCCCGCGGGATTCGAACCCGCGACCTCTTGGTTCAGAGGCAGCGTCCACTACCACTGAACCAAAGTGGCCGTCAATAGTAAAGAGCAAGCATAGTTTTTATAAGGGCCTACCTACATTATTTTAAGTACCTAACTAAGCAGATAATATTTTAATAAGGCAAGCGACTGTTACTTGTCTAAACTTGCGTATGATATTACGTACAATTTCGTGTACAGACTTGCAAAGCGCTATCCGCCCGACAATGCTTAAACTTGTTCAGACATGAATTTGATCACCACTATAAATACTTGATGCCAAAGGCAAACTCATTCATTTGTTTCCGGAATTTCGAAAAAAAGGTGTGAGAAACGTCATATCAGTGATTGCTAGTGCCGAAGAAAAGTAAGTACTTACCTTTTTTTTTGTTATAGTAATTAAGTATTTTGTTTACGTGTACTAGTCAGTTGATCACAACTGCTTGTATAGATAGGTGACTTAGTAACTTACGGATATTTTAATTGTCCTCTTTCGATTTGAAGACAAACACAGCACGTTTTATTCAATTGTTTTTTCACGAGAGAAGCACTGCCTCTCTAAAAAGGCCGAATAAGCAATATTGCAGAGCAATTAAGCGTGAACTCATTGATTTGATGTTAGTTATGGTTTTTATGGACAATTTTGGGATTTCGACTTTTATTTTTTCCTACACAAATTTGATCAGCATTCGATACTGAGTTTTTTTTTGTAGTATTAAAAATTAGTGGTAAATTAGGTGCAGTAGAAACTCGATTAACCGGACTAATTGTTGTCGATAGGCATTCGGATAATCGAAAATCCGGATAATCGAATGTATGAAGAATAATGTTGTGTTTATTAAAAATAACAAATACATAGATATCAACGAAAATCAATGTTTATGAAGAAATTAACACTTACTTATGTATGTATGTACATACATATTTTCATAGATTACATACATAATACTAAACTGCAGCATTAATCATGAAATAAAATATTTAGGTATGTATGTACGAATAATTTGTTTACAATAGGTATGTATTTGGTAATTTGCATTTGGTAATCATGAAATAAGTCCTTTGTTCCCATCTACCACCCCCGAACTTACCACCCGGGGTGGTAGCTGGGAATAATAAGTTTCATCTACCACCCGGGGTGGTGCATAGCACTGCTAAGTTTCGTTTACCACCCCGGGGTGGTGAATGGCACATAATTAGTTTCATCCACCACCTTCATAGTTATAGTACCTACTGGGGTCTATTCTCATACCGTATTGGACGTTATCAATAGAACCTATCACTAGAAAACATAAGTTTGATGGTCAATAACTTTGGAGAGCTTTAATTATAAATTCTCTATTTCTTTCAATTTTATTCCCTGTGTCTATTGCCAGGTATATGTTTCGGGTTCTTCCCTTAAGGCTCAATTCACACGGAAGGGCAGCGGCCGGCAGTTTTACCTTCAAATAATTATAAACCTTATCTCCATCGAGGAAGGCAAAGTATCCCTTGACAAATAGGTAGTAGGCGCCAACAATACACAACTTTATTGTGTACTGGGTTGTATATTTTGTGAAGTGAACCACATGGGTAGATAAATAATATTAACAATATTTTAAATTTCTCTTCTTTATTCGATTAATTCTGTTTTATTACAACAACGTACATGATGAACGTAAAATATTGTCACAATTTGGAATAACAAAAAATAGTGTTCAGTAGCTAGTATCATCACATAATCATTTACAAAATCGACTAGTTTTTATACGTAAATAAAAATAGTTATATTTTTTAAACCTAAAGCACAATACACACAGACCCTACCGGGCCGCCGACAAAGCGCGGCGGCACGACCCGGCGGGCTGAATGAAAAGAATTTAAGAAGAAAGGGTTTTGTCAGCGGCCCGGCGGGCTCTGTGTGAATTGCACTTAACACTAACTAAGACTTACATAATATTGATTGTTAATAAATGTTTAAAAAGTGATTTTCAATTATCTAATAAGATCACAGATTTAATCACAATATAATTAAAATTGGAATAATATTATAACCTACCTAATTATTAGTTAAAAAATAATAATAATAATGATTTAAATCACAGTTGTAAGTTTACAATAATCGACTAGTTTTCATACATAAAAAATATAAACTATTGGTTTTCATAACACAGTAACAGATAACACATATTTAAATATAATATGTACGTAATCGTAATAATAACGAATACTTAATATTGTTAATAAATGTTTAAAAAGTGATTTTTAATTATCTAATAAGATCACAGATATAATCACAATATAATTAAAATTGGAATAATATTATAACCTACCTACTTATTAGTTAAAAAAAAAAATAATGATTTAAATCACAGTTGTAAGTTTACAATAATCGACTAGTTTTCATACATAAAAAATATAAACTATTGGTTTTCATAACACAGTAACACAACACATATTTAAATATAATATGTACGTAATCGTAATAATAACGAATACCTACTTAATATTGTTAATAAATGTTTAAAAAGTGATTTTAAGGTTTTTAATTATCTACTAAGATCAGTTTTAATCACATTAATCTACCTATTAGTTAAAAATAATAATTGAAAATCACAAATCAAAAGCTATAATTAAGTACGCACCATTTCCAAAAAGTGGCCTACTGTTATTTGTTTATCCAATAATGATAATTGAGCGTCCTGAATGAATTCATCATTGGATATACATTTTTTATTCCTTTTTTTAAATATTTTGTTCTGTATTTGTATTTCTTTAACGTTGACTAACGAAGCGTCGTCTTTAATTATATTTAAAAAATGCATTATATTTGGGTTTTTTTTTCCCATGGCTTTGTTTAGCTTGTTGTGCCAACCTTCCAAAAAATTGTTGGTTCGGTGGCGTTGGCCATACACTGATAAAATTGCTAAGGAATCAGATTTAATCCACTGTTTTTCCATATAAGACCTGAATTTCAGTAATTGAGGGTCCTCAGTATCGTGACGCGTTACATATTTCCAACCATTTAATAATTCAGTGCGAGGCAATAAAGGTAGTACAGCGCAAAGTTCTACTTCTCGCCTCTTTATTTTTTCACATTGTTGTGTAAGTCCAAACTCTTTTGCTTTTTTCCAGATGCTTTTATTATAATGATAATAACAGCCGGAAATTGCTGTATTTGGGAAAACCTTTTTTATAGCTTTGATCGCAGCATTTTCAAAGTCTGTCTTGAAGTTCAGTGGTTCCCATTCAGGTATCTGCGCTTTTATTAAATCAAATAAAGTAATGTAGGCTTTATAAGTCATTTTATTCATGAGACAGTAGATTAAGGGCACGATGTTAGTAGCTTCTCTATCACTTCCCAAATCTCCATGAATTACGTACAGTTGCTTAAAACATGATAGGCAACTTTTAAAAGTACCATCACTAAAGAAGTCCTTGACCTTTTTAACTGACTCTCTAGATTTTTGGGAGCAGAATATAATTATACGTACACCTTCATGTTTGTAGTCGGCCATCAAGAATTCTTGGTATATAGCTGGGACTTCGACCTCTTCAGCATCACAACAGTTTATCTTTGGCAATTCTGCTGTCCTATTTCGATGCCTGTATAATGATGATTTTATGTTATTGAATTGAGGAACTTTCACGATATTACCCACATCGGAATTATTCAGCGTTGCTATTGCCTTGTTGTAAATGGTTGGCACGGCAGGAAAGTTTGGTTCTGTTATGTTCTCCTTTATTTTTTGCAATAATATTGTAGCCTCATTTTTTGCGAAATCTGGTGTACAGTTGTCGTGATGCTTCTCATCTACAATATCATCTCCCTATAAAAAAAAACATTATGTTAAGTGAATATTCTTTACTACGTAAACTAACTTTTTACTCCTAATTTAATAAGGCTTGACAAACGCAACGCGTTTAGCATGCGTCTGTGATGGCGATCAGTTGCCTCCGACCGGTGCGCCATCTATCGATCGCGGTGTGAACACGTCGCTACAAGTTAGTACACAAAACAACTGACAACCACCCCGCGCGGGCGCAAGCTGAGTGCGTTGTCTGTTCAAGCCTTTAGGTAGGTGTATTATTATTATGTATTGTAGATTATACATAATACATATTATCATGTATTATTGTGTTCCACATAACAACGATACACAGTTGCCTTAGAAGAACTAATAATTTTATTCACAAATGCAATTTGAAGTTTTTTTTAATTAGCTCGCAAACAATGTGGAGGCTAATTTATAAATTAGAACGAACCCCATTTTTCTTTAGAATACTCATAGTTAAAAATTACTTAAATTAAAATGTGCCAGCCTCTCATAATCTTTTAAAAACTTCGTTATCGTTCTGGCATTGTTACTTTGACTACGGCCCTGATATTAGACAATATAAAAAATCTTATTAAAATGTAGTTACTAAAAAATACTTACTTTAATTCTTAGAAGACCTCGACATTTATTATATCTTCGACCTGAGCACTCCCACACCGCGAGACCACTGGATTTGTATTGCTTTTTCTTTATATATTGATATCCCGCACGTAACAGCACTTTACCATTATTTTTATTAACGTAAACAATCCTATTAGATGTTTGGGAACTTCCACTAGCCTGTGGTTCCGCCATATTGGCATATAAATAAGGGTGAATTTGCGCGCGCGCACTACACTGTTTCGGTTTACTTATTGCAAATAAAATTATGAAGTACAAGGAAAGTAGGAGATATGCTGCGTTCTCCCTCGCGCAAAGGGGGTCTCGCTCGCACATAGGCGTTGAGTCGTTGCATTGTTCCTGTACTTGTCGGCTTCTGTTTTATGTATGTGCGAAAATACTGCAAAGCACACACAAGTACGTACTTACGTTCTGGAGCATAAATTGTTGAGCGGGAAAAATATTTATTATGATTTTGTAAACCAATGTTTATTTATATAATTATATAATATTATCAACTATTTATAATACCAATTTCTATTGATAACGTCCAATACGGTATGAGAATAGACCCCAGTAGGGTCCATATTGGATTGCATAAAATTGAAAGTCCTAATTTCGAAATGCATAACTGGTTTTAGCATAATCATCTTTTCGCATAACGCTGTTTCACATCACATTTTTTAAACATTTATTAACAATCAATATTATGTAAGTCTTAGTTAGTGTTAAGTGCAATTCACACAGAGCCCGCCGGGCCGCTGACAAAACCCTTTCTTCTTAAATTCTTTTCATTCAGCCCGCCGGGTCGTGCCGCCGCGCTTTGTCGGCGGCCCGGTAGGGTCTGTGTGTATTGTGCTTTAGGTTTAAAAAATATAACTATTTTTATTTACGTATAAAAACTAGTCGATTTTGTAAATGATTATGTGATGATACTAGCTACTGAACACTATTTTTTGTTATTCCAAATTGTGACAATATTTTACGTTCATCATGTACGTTGTTGTAATAAAACAGAATTAATCGAATAAAGAAGAGAAATTTAAAATATTGTTAATATTATTTATCTACCCATGTGGTTCACTTCACAAAATATACAACCCAGTACACAATAAAGTTGTGTATTGTTGGCGCCTACTACCTATTTGTCAAGGGATACTTTGCCTTCCTCGATGGAGATAAGGTTTATAATTATTTGAAGGTAAAACTGCCGGCCGCTGCCCTTCCGTGTGAATTGAGCCTTAAGGGAAGAACCCGAAACATATACCTGGCAATAGACACAGGGAATAAAATTGAAAGAAATAGAGAATTTATAATTAAAGCTCTCCAAAGTTATTGACCATCAAACTTATGTTTTCTAGTGATAGGTTCTATTGATAACGTCCAATACGGTATGAGAATAGACCCCAGTAGGTACTATAACTATGAAGGTGGTGGATGAAACTAATTATGTGCCATTCACCACCCCGGGGTGGTAAACGAAACTTAGCAGTGCTATGCACCACCCCGGGTGGTAGATGAAACTTATTATTCCCAGCTACCACCCCGGGTGGTAAGTTCGGGGGTGGTAGTTAAAATATTTGGTAATTGTCATTTAACGTAAGCAACTTTTTCTCTACATTGCTGCTATATCACGAATTCGTTTCAGTTGTAGTAAACTCACAGTATCACTCTCTGTTTGTTTTTCAAACCACTTGAGAGCTGTTTCCAGAGCATAAAATGCTACATCATGAGATGGTCACAATTGCAAACGAACTAATACAATAACGAAACGCGCGGGGTAGCGATCCCACACGGCGCGGGCGGAATATGCAAGTTCCGACACGTACATGCTTGCATAAATTCGACTTGTAGGTACATATAAATTGGTCGCGGTTGGTAGTCCGGATAATCGCGAATCCGTATAACAGAGGGCCGGATAAACGAGTTTCTACTGTACTTTAAAATTTATACGTCTGTATTTGTCTTAGCGGTTTATTAGTTGGTCCCTTCACAAGCCGTAATTCTATTCCCGCGTGCTGACAAAGGCTGCGGTGTGATACCTATATTCAGAAAAAAACTTGGTTACAAAAACATTTTTTTTTTCAAGTAAGTTAACTGACACGAAACATGGCTACAGCAAAGAAAAAATGTCGACAATATAGTGTCGATTATTTGAAATATGGTTTTGTTCCATCAGAGGCAGACAAACAATTGCCCATGTGTCTATTATGCAACAAAGTTTTGAGCAATGACTCTATGAAACCATCAAAGCTCGAAGATCATCTAAAAAGGTGTCATACTGATAAAATAGGTAAAGATTTAAAATATTTTCAAACATTGAAGGAAAAATATGAAAAGAGACCCACCATGCACAGTATGTTCGCTTCAACAGCTCAAAGTAACGATGATGGCTTGCGGGCATCTTACAATATCTCATTACTTATAGCAAAATGTGGAAAACCGCACACTATCGGAGAACAATTAATTTTACCCGCTGTTGAAGAAGTCTTAAAAACTGTTTTGCACAAATCTCCATTTGACGTACTAAAAAGAATTCCATTAAGTAACAATACTGTACAAAGACGCATTGATGAAATGAGCTCTGATATCGAATGTTTTTTGTGCAATCATCTGCAAAAAACTCATTTTTCTATACAACTGGACGAGTCAACGTTACCCGGTAATGAAGCATTATTATTGACATATGTCCGATATATTATGGAGGAAGAAATTCACGAAGAATTGCTATTTGCCAGAACTTTGGAGACTGACACTAAAGGCGAATCAATATTTAATGTACTGAGCAATTTTTTTACGGAAAAATCGATTCCATTTACAAACATTATTTCAGTGGCAACAGACGGAGCTCCTGCAATGGTCGGGCGATATCGTGGGTTTATAACTCATCTCAAAAGAATTATACCAGGGCTTACAGCTATTCATTGCGTAATCCACCGCCAACATCTTGTGGCAAAACATTTAAGTGACAGGTTGAACCAATCTCTTAATTTTGTAATAAAAGCTGTCAACAAAATCAGAAGCAATGCATTGAATACGCGTTTATTTGCTCAATTGTGCGACGAAAATGATGAAGACTTTCAGCGACTGCTCTTACATACTGAAGTACGCTGGTTGTCGAAAGGTGCATGCTTAACGAGATTTTACTCTGTTTTCGATTCCGTATTTAGAGTTCCTAGAAAGCAGAGATCCAGATTTAAAAGAAAACTTGATCAAATTCAAAACAGACATTGCGTATTTGACAGATTTGTTTAAAAAATTTAATGATATTAACTTGCAGTTACAAGGGGACAGCCTGAATTTAATAAAAACAAATATAATAATTTCGGCTTTTCTTGGGAAATTGAAATTAATGAAGCAAAACATTAGTCGGCGTGAATTCTCTCAATTTCCAAACTTGTCACAGGTAGAATGTATTGATGAGGATATCCATACCTACAGTCAACATTTAAGTGCCCTGCATGTTGACTTCAAAACCAGGTTTGAAGATATGCTGACAATGGATATACCACCATGGATCATAAATCCATTTGATGAAACGGAAGTGGCCAATGTAGTATTACAAGAGGAGCTGCTCGAGCTAAGCACCAATGAGGAGCTGAAGGTGAAATTTAGAAAAGGCTACCAAACATTTTGGCTGCAAGCAGAAATACCCGAAAAATATCCTGGACTGTGGGAAATCGCAAGGAAATTTTTAATAGCTTTTCCCTCGTCATACCTTGTAGAAAGGAGTTTTAGTGCCGTTTCAAATCTCTTAACAAAAAAAAGGAGCAAATTAAACATCACAGAGCGGGGGGATTTGCGGTTATTGCTCACAAAAATAAAGCCAAACATTGATCGTTTGCTGACACTCCACCAAATACATCCTTCCCATTAATTAAAATTATGACTTACCTTTTTAATTTTTTCTTGTAATTCTATTCTTTTAATAAATAAAGTGTTATAAAATGTACCATTTTTCGTTTTTATTTTACCTATCGGAATATAGGGACAGAACTCAGAAGCGACACTTTTTCATTTTTTGGCGACTTTAAGAATGTGGTAGAAATGTAGCAGCAGGGGGTCCATCGAAACTAGTAACATTTTGAAAGTGGTCCACGAGAAAAATAAGTTTGGGAACTACTGGTCTAGATACAATGTTTTGCTTGAGCAGCATAGCTGAGCGAACAGCTAATTTCCAAGCTTGTTTATCGTTTAAATATTCTTGGATTTTATAATAGCCTTTCTGGCATAGTTGGCTCTTTACTGTATTTTTGAATTTATTAATAGGTAAATCTCTGATTTCATTAGGAAGCTTGTTGAAAAAGCGTATACAGTTGCCCTGGAAAGAATTACTTATTTTATGGAGTCTGCTATGACAAACTACAAGATTGCTTTTATTTCTAGTATTTTAAAAAAATAAATAAAATAATAAATAAAAATCTTTATTATTCGGAAATGTACACAGATTTACACTTTGAGGCTGTACTATGGAATATGTGCTAAATGTGATACTCTGACTCCTAAACTAGGCCTGCGCCTGTATTTTAAAAGTCAGTGCCCACCGTATTTTGCTTTAGGTTTATTTTCAATTTTATTGTTGTTAGTGTGTGTAAATGAGAGGGTCTAGTCTGTGTGTGTGTGTGTGTGTGTGTGTGTGTGTGTGTGTGTGTGTGTGTGTGTGTGTGTGTGTGTGTGTGTGTGTGAGTGTGTGTGTGCATGGTATAATGTAATATTTAATATGAGCGTCCGTCAACAACAGCCTCGGTATTTTGAGGCGATAAATTTACGAGATATTCGATCAGCTTCACTTTACATTCACGTCTGCTATCACCGTTTAAGTCCAGGGTTTTATTAACATGGTTATACAATTTCACTGAGTTTATATAATACTGCCTTTCTGCGAATGCCGTATTATGCGGTATTAATGTGAAAGCTTTATGTTTAAGTCTACCGACAGGTAATCCGGGGGGACGGGTTGAATGTTTGCGAGTCACCGAATGAAGTACATACAGCTGTCTGACAGTTAGCAATTTACATTCCTCATACAGTAATTTGGTGGGATACCTCATTGGATTATTGTGCCTGTCACAAAGTCTTGGAAATTTTTCAATATTTTTCCTGACATACATTAAGTTTTCAAAAATGTATTGTGACACTACGGTTAGAATATTTATCACTTAGGTGGCAGACAAGCACACGGGCCTATGGACGTATGCAACGCCAGGGACGTTACACTCGCGCTGCGCAACCCGATATTGTAGTCGCTTGGGTAAACCACGGCAGGGAGTTCAGTCCACAGCATGTATACTTATGTATGGGGATAATATTCAGATGAACGGAAAAATTTAAGGGGGTTTTAAAAAAAATCTGCGGTAGCCTAGTGGTATGGGTAATGGACTGCTGAGACGAGGTCTCGGGTTCCATCCCAGGTTTACCATGGCACACACCAATGACTTTTCGATGCTTTTCGAAGTTATGTGTGTATTTATCGCAGGTTTATAAGTGCCCGGTTAATGGCAATAGGCTCGCCACCTATTACATTGAGACCTAAACATAAACTGGCGAAATGTGGGTGCTAGCACCTCTGCTTACCCCTTCGGGGAACACAGGCGTGAGTTTATGTATGTTATGTTATGTTTTAAAAAAAAAATTCTTTCGCCAAATTAATACTTCCAGATGATTTTGCTACGAAACTGTGCCAAAATTCTTTTTATCCGAAACGACTATAAAATCACCCTGTATAGAAGAGTCACAAGCTTCCTGCGACTTTTTTTTTTTTTATCGTGCGAAAAATCCCCACGGATACCACCCCCACGGAGCCGGTGAAGGCGGTTATGTCGGACTCGAACCGACTAAAACGCACGCCGTCTTGGGTCTTTGGTTGCCGGAGGTGAGATTGCCAAAAGCATATTTCTCGCACCCCGGCAGACCCAGGACCATCTCCTTCGAGATGGCCCCTTTCGGGTTGTGGGGACCACTGTGTCCCCATCTTGCCCCGGTTACGGGGAGGCGCATTTTGCGCCGCCGCCGCGGCCTGCTTCTGCTAGGGTGACAGGCGGCTCCACCGGTCACCCCCAGGCCAGCGCTCATGGAGGACGGAGGTCGTTCTGCGACATCCGACGTCCGGTTCGCCTTCGCTCTGCGCGGGCTTCTCGGGCCCGGAATCTAGTCCGGACCCGACCGGCCGCCTCCTTCTCGAGCATTACTTGCTCGCAGAAGGAGGCAGCCGCACCCCAAGCGTTCGCGCATCTTACCATCGCTGTGAGCAACCTGGCGAGTGTGAGGACTCCCACCCCCAGAGCCGCCACTAGGACCCGCCTCGGCGTGGCTCACGCCGGGCACTCGGTCAGCGTGTGCAGCTCTGTGTCCTCGCTCGCATCACAGTGATGGCACTCGGACGTTGGCTCCTTCCGGATCCGACACATGTAACTCCCGAAACACCCGTGTCCGGTAATCACCTGCGTCAGCCGGTACGAGAGGTTGCCGTGTGGCCTCTCTAGCCACTCCTCCATGATGGGTCTTACCGCCGCTATTACGGCGTGCCCTGCGCTTGGTCGCCCAAGTCGTAGCTCCCATTCCGCTACCATGTCCCTGTGGAGCTGAGACCTCACGGCCCGAATTTCTTCGGGCTCGGGTTCCCGTCCCCGCTCCCGCGCCTCCTTTCGATACCGATATAGCATCGAAAGGGCTCTCGCATCCAGGTTCCACGGTAGGGATCCGGCAAGGAGACTCGCCGCCTCCAGGGATATCGTGCGGTACCCCCTAATGGCCCTGCTGGTCATTGCACGCTGGGGCCCACGCAGCAGACGCGCATTGTGGACCGTCAGGGTGTCCGCCCATATTGGGCACCCATTAGGGCCATGGACCGCACTACTCCCGCGTAGAGTCTCCTGCAGGAGTCATCAGGCCCCCTCATGTTGGGCAGCAGCCGCCCCAAAGCGGCAGCTGTGTCCTTCAATTTGGGGGCCAGTCTTCGGAGATGCTCCCCGAAGTTCCAAAGCTTCCTGCGACTGCGGGACCCCATCCCAGTTCTTGCGATATTTGCTCTCTTGCCCATTGCGCTTCCACGTAGAGGTGTGTACGACAACGGACAATGCTGTAGCCGTGGCCAAATATTGGGCCGAAAAAATTTAATAGATTTGATAAACCATTGACACGAAGACCTGGAACTCCCTGCCAGCTCACGTGTTTGCTTCTTCCTACAGTCCCGGGTCTTTTAAGCGGGGCGTGAAAAGACTTTGCCTTTAGCTTAACATCAGGCGAGGTGAAGTCAAATTGACGTGTCCTTTATAAAAAAAAAGAAGAATCCTCCGCGTAACAGTCGAATGCACTACCACCACGCTGCAGAGGCTGTCGGTTGGAACTGGGTCTCCCTAATTGTTAACAAAGCTGCCTTTAGCGTCTTAGAGTCCTATTATTCAATTAGCTGACCCGGCGAACTTCGTACCGCCAATTTATTTCCACCCACGTGGCTTCAGATCCCATTCCCGCTTCCCCTACTATATTACCTATACACTTGAACTTAACTAAAACCTTCCTCTTGATTCACTCTATCTAATACGAATACTTACATCGAGAAAAATGAAATGCCCAAGTGGGACTTGAACCCACGACCTTTCCCTTACAGGGGGAATGCTCTTCCAACTAAGCTATTCAGCCACACCCGAATCACTTCACTTCTCTTTATACCCGTCTTTAAAGGCAACGGTGGAGCCATCTACCAACTTTCTTAAGAACTCTATCTATTAAAAAAACCGCATCAAAAGCCTTTGTGTAGTTTTAAAGATCTAATCATACACAGGGACAGATAGACGCAGAAAGGGACTTTGCTTGTGGCCTCCCAACGATCGCAAATCCTCGGCATAGTGAGGTCGCTTCACGAAGCCTGTGAAGTCCCCTGTATGCTTCTGCGTTTCTGGGCGGAGCTAGGCTGGCTCTAGCCGTATAAATCCCAGAAGAAAGATGCCAAGTGTGGACAAAAGAGTCCTCTATCTAATCCAAAGCGACTTTGCTTTATGTTGGAGCACACTGAACTGCAATTTGCTCGCGCACTTTTTAAGTTGCCGCGAGCATACTTTTAAACCGGGTGTAAGGGGAACGCTCCCGAAGCCGAAACCAGGAGTATCTACTAGTAGGGGTTTTCAGCTTCGGAAGCGTTCTCCTTACAACCGGTATAATCTACACGTATACTCAATTTTGAAATGTATTATACATACTTTTTTTTTTACCGTGGGGGAAAATCCTTCATGGATGTTATGCCGGACTCCTACCGACTAAAAACCCCCACGGTAACGCCCAGAAGCCTATGGATGGGAGCCCCGGGTAAGCCCTCGGAAGGATATCCCAGGACTCCCATCAGACCTACGGCTACAATTGCGGCCTCGTCTCGGGGGTGGTTCGGGTGCTATCCCGCGTCTATGGGGGGTTTTCGGGTGTTATCCCGCTTCTTAGGGGGGGGGGGGGGGGGCGTTCGTGAATCCCTCACGTCACGCTGCCGTCATGGGCCTGCTTCTGTAAAGACGGTGAGCTGCCAACTCACCGTCCTCAGGCCCCCGGTCATGGAGGCCGATGGTCTTCGGCGAATGTATTATACATACTTACATAAGGTAACTAACACTTAAAAAGTGCGCGAACAAATTGCAGCTATTGCAATTTGCTAATGCAGGCATTGGCGCCTAGTGATATACTCTATGCCGCAGATAACATAATACTAAAGTAAAGCCAATGAGACGAGAGAAAAAAGGTAAACAAAGCGACCATTACTGAGTTACATACATTGCGATAACTAGCGATTATTTTGTCTGTCCTTGTCGCACATCTCACACGTACTGTTATATCCATACTATGACAGCGATAGTGCTGTCCTGCAGTACTTCTTGCTGAAGTAGCATATATCAGTCGCTGGCTCTATCCAGCGATGCAGGGACTCGGCAGTCTGTTTCGAACCTCCTTCCCGTGCGGTTGCCTAAAGATCGATCCCGTGTTTTCTCTTAAAAGTAAAAGTGTATGAATTAAGTGTCTCATCTTTTTTTAAAAAGCGAATCTCGAAACCCCGTATAACATTTTGGTGACAGCGGTGGGATCGGAAATCCCCAGTGCCGGCAACCGCTAACAGACTCGCACCGCATCCGTTCAAGACCCAATTTTAGTGTGAAAAGTGAAAATCATCACACGGTCAAACCTGTAATATAAGTTCTCTGTGTCCGCGTGTGTTTTAACAAACATACTAACCAGCTGTACGCACACCCTGTGTAATCTGTGTATTCTGTGTATTCTGTGTATCCTGTGTATCCTGTGTATCCTGAGTGTACCAGCGTGTGTCTCACTTACCACTACGTCTCGCATACCACTCGTCTGGCGTCCTGATCGTATCCCGAGTGAACCCTACAAATAGACGACAACGAGTATAATCTACGAACATTTCGCCTACTATTCTATTCAACGAATATCCACAAGACATCCAGAACTACGTGATATTGTTTCGCAGCGCGCACCGCATCTTATCAATCGGAATGCTCCTGGCCGTCGCATTCGTTTCCGCCGCCTACGCACTGCAGTGAGTCTTTGGTCATTGTTTAGTCTAGAAATATAACTGGTTCTCAAACTTTTATTATTGTATAATACTTCTACACCACTGTTTTGTATTTTAAACCTTACACTCGATATCTATTATGCCAGATCTGCCTAAAGAAGAGGCCAGTAAATTGCAACTTAATAATCCCGAAACCGCTACTGTTAGTGATCGGGAAACGGTGAAGTCACCCGTTCCTCCTCGCTCTACCCGGAAAGTTCAACCCATTACTATGGCCGACGTTGATTTAACGACATTATTTAAATTCATCAAAGCCTACGATGGCAAACGAGAAACCTTAAATTCCTTTTTAGTTAATTGCGATAACGCATTCCAACTCGCATCTGATATTCAGAAGCCAATTTTATTTAAATATATACTCAGCCAACTAAATGGAAGAGCTGAAGTCGCTTGCTCGATAAAAGAATTCTCATCTTGGGATCAACTAAAGGAGTTTTTGAAAACCCAATTCAGTGAACGAAAACATTATTCACATCTCCTAACAGACCTTCAAGAAAGCAAACAAGGTCCGCAAGAAAACGTTAGTCAGTATGCCTTACGTGTAGAAACTTACCTCTTGCAACTCCTTACCGAAATCTCATTATCTAACACTAAAGTGAAAGAACTAGCTGGTCGTACCGCCGCTATGGAGGACCTTGCTCTCCATCATTTCCTAATGGGGTTACAACCCCGAATCTCGAACATCGTAAGATGTAGATCGCCTAAAAACTTGAACGAAGCTATCAACTTAGCTGTTTCCGAAGAACGCATACAGCAAACGCTCTACAAACGTCTCGCAACTCCTTACCGAAATCTCATTATCTAACACTAAAGTGAAAGAACTAGCTGGTCGTACCGCCGCTATGGAGGACCTTGCTCTCCATCATTTCCTAATGGGGTTACAACCCCGAATCTCGAACATCGTAAGATGTAGATAGCCTAAAAACTTGAACGAAGCTATCAACTTAACTGTTTCCGAAGAACGCATACAGCAAACGCTCTACAAACGTCCACAAGTGGACCCAAAAACTCTTAAACCCAAATCTGTCACGCAAAAACCCGACGCAACTTCGAATTGGTCGCAGAAACCAAACACCGCTTCTCAAAGTTCTTCCACTGTTGTCTGTCGCTACTGTAAAACGCCCGGACACGATATCTCTGTCTGTAAGAAGCGAGAGTACAACAACAACCGACATAAAGTCCAACAACAACCGGCAACCAACCCAACCTCAACAAGACCATTTAACCGGGTGAACCTCGTAGAGGAGCCGGTCGAACCCGTTGAATCGGATTCCACTGAACCGATACCCGATAATTTAAACTCATCAAAGTCTCGACTCGGTGTCGCACGAGACCAGTCCCCAAAGCCGATGCCCTTTCCAATTCCAACTCTAATTCCAGGGACCACACGGGTAACCAGCCCCAAAGAAGCGCCCTTTCCAATTCAAATTCCAGGGACCACACGGGTAACCAGCCCCAAAGAAGCGCCCTTTCCAATTCAAATTCCAGGGACCACACGGGTAACCAGCCCCAAAGAAGCGCCCTTTCCAATTCAAATTCTAGGGACCACACGGGTATCCAGCCCCAAAGAAGCGCCCTTTCCAATTCTAATTCCAGGGACCACACGGGTAGCCAGCCCCAAGGAAGCGCCCTAGCCAACTCTGATTCCAGGGACCACACTGGTAACCAGCCCCAAAGAAGCGTCCTTTCCATTTCTAATTCCAGGCACCACAAGGGTAACCAGCCCCAAAGAAGCGCCCACTTCACTTCAAACTTCGAATTCAAATCCAATTCAAATTCTAATTCCACTTCCAATTTCATTCCCAATTCCACTTTCAATTACAATTCTAATTATATTTCCAATTCCAATTCTAATTCCAGTTCCAATTCCAATTCCAATTCCAATTCCAACTCCATTTCCATATCCACTTCCACGTCCACTTCTAAATCCAATCTTTCTGTTTCCACTAGAGCCAAGTCAATTTACGAAATCAAGCTCGACACAACAAAAAGACTGTTACCCCACGTTTTATTGCATTCTCAAGTTTCAGGCACTCCTCTATCCCTATTAGTGGACTCAGGCTCTGCCATATGTCTTCTGAAAGAATCCAGCATCCTAAAAACCCCGAACCTTATAAAAGAATCGATCAAGCTAAAAGGGATAGACCCCGGTGACGAACCAACACTAACGGAGGGCCATTTCCAACTCAAGCTTAACTTGGGCCAAAATCAATTCGCTACGCACAAATTTCACGTCGTCAAAAATATTAGCTTATCTTACGATGGAATAATGGGTACAGACTTCTTAACTCAATTCCGTTGCAAAATCGACTATACCCACGACATTCTGAAAATACGAAACCTAGAAATCAAGCTAAATTTCGCCGAACCTTTCTACATTATTCCACCTCGAACAGAATCCGTTATTGAATGCTCAATCCAGAAGACTAGCCTCAAGGAAGGGGTCATCACAGATCAACGTCTTTCGGATAACCTACTGATATCCAATTGCATCGTAAAAGTTAAAGACAACAATCGCGTTAACCTCATTGTCGCTAACACATCCGAATTCCCAGTAACTGTCAAATCCAATTTGAATTTGACTGTGGCTCCTTTATACTCTAACGCTTACCAATTAGCCAATGACTCCAAAACCACACTCTCGCGAACTAGCGAGGTGATAGAAATGTTAAGATTAGATCATTTAAATCAGGAAGAATCTTAGACCTTTGTTGCCAATACTCAGATATCTTCCATTTGCCCAACGATCAACTGACATATACCCCTGCCATTAACCATCAAATCAAAACCACAACTGACACTCCTATCCATACTAAATCCTACAGGTTCCCCGAATGTCACAAAAAGGAAGTTGAGACGCAAATCAGTAAAATGCTCGATCAAAACATCATAGAACCTTCTCTTTCACCCTGGAGCTCACCAATATGGATAGTCCCTAAAAAGGTAGACTCAGAAGGGAAACGCAAATGGAGAATCGTAATCGATTACCGCAAATTAAACGACGTTACTATAGGAGAAACCTATCCTATCCCCCAAATATCAGAAATCCTCGACCAATTAGGGAAAAGTAAATATTTTTCAACTCCAAAACCACATTCGATCTCACTTCCGGGTTCCACCAAATCCTGATATCAACTGAAGATGCCCCTAAAACTGCATTCTCCGTCCCCCAAGGTCATTTTCAGTTCAATAGAATGCCCTTTGGGCTTAAAAATGCACCAAGCACGTTCCAAAAATTAATGAACAACTGCCTCTCTGGTTTCCAGGGGACGCGATGTTTCGTCTACCTAGATGACATCGTCATATATTCCCCGGACCTAACTTCCCAAATAAATAATCTGAAGGCTGTCTTCGAAAGACTCCGTCAATTTAACCTGAAACTACAACCGGAAAAGTGTGAGTTCCTCCGTAAAGAAGTCGCTTATCTAGGACACATCATTAGTGAAAACGGAGTCAAACCCAATCCCAATAAAACCAAAGCCGTAACCAATTTCCCTACTCCAGGATCGCCTAAAGACGTTAAATCGTTCTTGGGCCTTGTCTCCTATTACAGAAGATTCATTCCCGACTTTGCTAAATTAGCTAAACCTCTCACATCCTTACTGAAGAAAGATACTCCCTTCGAGTGGCAGAATGAGCAACAACTTGCTTTCGAATCCCTTAAAACTAAGCTTGTCACTGCCCCAATCCTAGCCTACCCAGACTTTACCCAACCATTCCTCTTACTACGCTATATCAGCGATACTATCCCAAGGCCCTGTCGGGCAAGATCGTCCAATCGCGTATGCCTCAAGAACGCTAAATAAGGTGGAATGCAATTATAGCGTCACTGAAAAGGAATGCCTAGCCATAATTTTCGGCACAAAAACATTTAGACCTTACCTCTATGGGTATCGCTTTAAAATCCTTACCGACCATAAACCGCTACAATGGTTATTCAACTGCAAGGATCCCGGATCCCGACTCATTCGTTGGCGCTTAAAACTGGAAGAGTTCGAGTACGACATCCAATATAAAAAGGGTAAGATCAATGCCAATGCCGACGCTCTGTCCAGATTCCCTGTTAATTCGGTCCAACCCGAATCTACAGAACCTACTCTAGAGCTGGACAGCGATCTAGAGGACCTGATGCTTTCTCCACCCTCTTTTAACTTAGACGACCTACCTCTGACCCATTCAGATCCAGAAAACATCGATATCGATGTAGAGGATCTTATGCCGTTACCTGAATTAAACTCGTCACCCAATGTTCCAAACACGCAAAGAGATGATGACATAGACGAGTTACTCTAAACCCTCGACACTCAACTTGAACAACCACAACCAATTGATATCCAACCTGAACCTGGACCCTAGACAAGCTCACGTTCAAATCCGACCAACGACGATTATAGTTCATTCCTGAAAGCAGTAACAAATAAGACACAACCCTTTAACACTTCTATAGAAGAACATAATGCGAGCCTAATGAAAGGCCCATTAAAAGTCATTTTAGTACCTACCTCCATTGACTTAGACGAATCCAATCCTTATATTCAAGACATTCTGAGTGACCCTGAAATGAATACCCAAGCACTCGACTCCGAAAAAGAACTTTTCTCCTTCCAGAAGATACAAAGAAATAACAAAGTAATTTATCTACTGTTCACCAAAGTGCACCACTTCGACGAAGCATCATATCCCGAAATCTTTGTCACACTAAGGACGGCTAAAAACCAATTGCTTCTCGAGAATATCAACGAAATAGGCATATCCGACCTAAAGAATCCTTTTGAAAAACACTCCTTTGTTAGAATTTACAACATTCTTTCATACCTTTTTCACGACACTAACATTAAAATTAACATCTATCATAACAACATTCTATACCCAACTCCATCCGAAATCAAGAAAATACTTACCGATAATCACGACCTTCCTATCGCAGGTCACCTAGGTTCCAATCGAATGTATAATAGAATTAAAGAATTATATTATTGGAAGGGAATGCGTGGTGATATAAAATCTTATGTAAAACAATTCAAACCTTGTCAAGAGAACAAAGCCCCTAGGAAAATAAATCGCGCACCAATGCAAATCACTAGCACATCAACGGAACCCTTCCAAAGGATATCCATTGATATCGTAGGTCCTCTTCCTGAGGCAGGGCCTGCAAAACTTAAATATATTCTAACCATACAGGACGACCTCACTAAATTCTCTTCTGCATATCCTATCCGCAGTACAACTGCGGAAGAAACGTCCGAGTGCCTACTACATTATATATCCATTTTCGGAATCCCTAAAACGATTCTCACAGACCAAGGCACCAATTTCACAGCAGACCTCTTTAAAAAGACCTGTGAGTTCCTGAAAATAAAAAACCTGTGGTCTTCTCCATACCACCCGCAAACTCAAGGAGCCTCAGAGAGGAGTTATTCGACTCTCAAGGAATACCTCAAATCCTATATTAATGAAGAGCAGACGAACTGGCCCCGATACGTTTATACAGCCATGCTCGTCTACAATACAACCACACATTCTACTACTCACTATACACCATACGAGTTAACGTTTGGAATCAAACCATTCATTCCAAACTCTGTGTATAATGAACCTCCCAGTGTAACATATCCCGATTATGTCCGAATGCTGCAAAATAGACTAAGATACTCGAAAGAGAAAGCTCTCGAGTACATAAGAAACTCAAAAGAATCCTCTAAAAGGTACTACGATGCTCGTACCCGTCCTACTAGCTATAAAGCAGGCGACTATGTCTACGTTAAAAACCACTTAAGACTACGAAAGGCGCTCTCTCCTGTCTGGAAAGGGCCCTACAAGATCCTTAAAATAAACGGTAATAATACACTTACCTTGCTTATCAATCGGCGTCACGTCACGCATCACTTCGATCAAGTGAAACCCGCTGACGTCAGTGCAGGGCTGTAAAAGAATAATATACGATAATATACAATTAGTATACAAGTAATATAGAAACAATAGTTGTAAGAATTAGGGTAGGAAGCTACTTAGATTAATTTAAAATACTTACGTTAACAGTAGTTATTACATTACAGTCTAGTTCGAGGTCAATCCCCGCAAGACTTCGTCCAGCCGATCATCACCAGTCCTGGCCTCTATTTTTGACTACCTAGGTAAACTTAAAATTAATAATGTACAATTAAATATCTTGATACCGGTGGATATTTCACACTTTGGACCACACATACAGAACATTGAGGTTGCTTTAAACACCACAAGGTACTTATGTGAACAAACGCGTATCATACAAATTAATGCAGAATGTTATAATGTACTACAACCATTGACAGCTCGCTTTGAGGATATGAACAAAGAATTTGAATCCATTTCTCACCTTGTAGATAGTCGAGCCAAACGTGGCGCTTGGATTGGAGGTATAGGAACGGTTTTAAAACAAATCTTTGGAACCTTAGATGAGAATGACGCGATTATTTTTATTTTTTTTTATTTTATTTTATTTTATTTTATTAGGTACAGAAACGGAAAACAGATTGAGATTAAATACAGATACATTATTTGCTTACACTTTCTAAATCTGATGTCCACTTATATCTATACACAGCGTTTTAAGTGTTAAACAGTTACGTGACAAGACATGCATGCGATAATAGAAAAACTAAAAGAAAAATGCCAAGCGATGATCCAAACGACCAAATGACGCGGACGGCTGCGAAGTTACACAAAATAAAACATTACATAATTCTAAATAAGCCTCTTTTAAAGGTATTGTAGCTATCGAAAAAAATGTCTACTTGTGTACAAACTTTGTTATATTGATTACACATTCTATGAAGTGGGTTATTTTGGGAGACATTATTTTTACACAAAGGTATAGTGAATAGCTGTGGAATGCGTACAGACCGGGTGGGTATCTTAAAGTTCAGGTAGGAGAATAGATTACAGTCAAGTAAGCCATTTGCAATTTTGTACAGAGTGCATAAGTCGCCCACCTCCCTCCTCTTTCCCAGACTCAACAGATTGAAGTATTTAAGTCTGTCTTCGTATTCAGGTATTTTACGTCGTTACAATATAATATAACGAAGAACGGTTGACCTCACTGATGAAAGAAAATATTCTGATCATAACTCGATCATAGCTCGGTAATATCATGTTTTAATAACACATTGTTTAAAATGATGAATAACGAAGCTAAATTAAATGAAGCTATTGACAACCTCTCTCTTGCTATAAAAAACATTTCTGAAATTACTAATGGACTTCAAGTACTACGGGCTAACGTCAATGAAATATTGAACGCTCTAGAGACTTCTATACTTACTTTATCCTTTCAATTAGAGGACATAGTTAATGCCATCCTATTTAGCGGTCAAAATTTACTGCACCCCTCAATCATGACACCAGTACAACTCCACAGAGAGCTTGTCAACAACTACAGGCACCTATCGAGCGACCTCGAGCTTCCTGTAACGCTAGATATTAATTCTGTACACTTTATTTTAAGTATTTCTAAGTTATCGTGTTATTACATAAGTCATAAATTAATGTTTGTTCTTCGAGTGCCACGCCACTGGTTAACACCAAAGAATATGTATTGTTTCACAGTATTGCTCTCCCAACACCACATAACGTGAAGAAGTCAGACTCATTTAGCTTAATTATTCCAAATTCCAAATATATAGCAATGACCAAAGACAAATCCCAGTATTGCGTTTTAAATGATCTAGAACAGTGCAAGGCTATAGGAACCGGAAATTATATTTGTGATATTGAGAATGTGTACTCTACCGACGCAAAACTTACCTGTGAAAGTGAATTACTGGCAAAAGTGATCAGACAAAAACCGCCACAATGTGAAACGAAAACTCTGTTCGGGAAACTGGACATCTGGAAACCATTAATGAATAACCAGTGGATCTATATACAATCAGACACTATCAAAATTTCTATCGACTGCTTAAACTCTAATCTGTACGAGACTACTATACTTGGTTCTGGGATATTGCACATCCCGAACGGTTGTATTGGATATTGTAAAAGCACTACATTAATACCAAAATATAATGTTTTAAATGTAACTTCACCCATTAATCACATGCCAGACTTTAATTTGATCAATGACTCTTGTTGTAATACTGTAAAACTTAACGATATTGATGTGCCCCTTATACACTTAAATGGGATAGACTTAGATGATCTTAATGAATTACAATCGCTTTTTAATGACATTAAAAATACGCGAATCCCACATATTGTTGAATACGGGACACATTACTCTATTACAATAATGATTATAGTTATTCTTGTATTTGTATTTGTATTTGTAAGCTACTTAATTTTTAAGAAGTTTTGTAAATCTGGCGGCAACCGACCTTTCCAATTTAAACTTAACCTTAATAAATCACCACCCCAACATACTCCAGAAGTAATAACAATGACTGACATACAAGACCCTGAGGAAACCACAGTTACACCCGTTGCTCCACTCAGGATTAGAATCTAACAGAGACTTTGTCCAAATTCAACCCCAAAGTCTCTTCTTAAAGGGGGAGGTGTTATATCCATACTATGACAGCGATAGTGCTGTCCTGCAGTACTTCTTGCTGAAGTAGCATATATCAGTCGCTGGCTCTATCCAGCGACGCAGGGACTCGGCAGTCTGTTTCGAACCTCCTTCCCGTGCGGTTGCCTAAAGATCGATCCCGTGTTTTCTCTTAAAAGTAAAAGTGTATGAATTAAGTGTCTCGTCTTTTTTTTAAAAAGCGAATCTCGAAACCCCGTATAACAGTACGCGACAATGGCCGAGCGACAGCTGTCGTTGCGTGTTTCGTAGTACAGGAAAGCTGTCAGCACAGCGGTTCTAAACTGTCAGGTCCGCCATCTTATGAGCAATTTCATTCCTGTCTGGAATGCGCTTGAAGGGACCGCTGAAACTTTGTTTACCTTTTTTCTCTCGCTTTGTTGGCTTTACTTTAAATGTCTATACTTAGGGCCAATCCCCACTGAAAGCCGACGACGGTCACTTCTGTACTAGAAATGATCGCTAAAAGACATCCACGACCCCTCCTTCGTCTTCAAATAACTCTCACCTTTCTCTCCCGTAGATAAGATTTAAAATAACATAACATAAACTCACGCCTATATTCTCCGAAAGGGTAGGCAGAGGTGCTAGCACCCACATTTCGCCAGTTTATGTTTAGGTCACAATGTAATAGGTGGCGAGCCTATTGCCATTAACCGGGCACTTATAAACCTGCGATAAATACACACATAACTTCAATAAGCATCGCAAAGTCATTGGTGGGTGCCATGGTAAACCTGGGATCGAACCCGAGACCTCGTCTCAGCAGTCCATTACCCATACCACTAGGCTTTGTAATATTTCGTCTTTCAGTGGAGATAGACTACAATCAGTGCAATCGTATTAACAGCGGTCTATAGCAGGAAAGATAAAAATAAACTGCATTGTGATAACACCGACCAGTGTAATCTCATTACTTGTACAATATTGAAATACTGAAAAGATATGGTACTAATTAGGTACCTAATAGTTTCTAGGCTTTGATATTAACCCTGATTCGAAATACATCGGGAATAAGAAGCGCTCAAGTGGGACTTCAACCCACGACCTTTTTCTTACAGGGGGAATGCTCTTCCAACTGAGCTATTGAGCCACACCTGGATCACTTCAAATTTCCCTTCTCTTTATCTTTTAGGGCTTCTTTCTTCTTTCTTCTATCGTCTTTAAGGGCGACGGTGGAGACATCTACCAACTTTTCTTATGAACTGTTGGAACCGATGAATGATTTTTTCAACCATTTTTAAACATTGATTTATTATCTTACATATTTTAAAGAGAAGGGATATTTAAAGTGATTCAGGTGCGGCTCAATAGCCCATTTGAAAGAGCATTCCCCTGTAAGGGAAAGGTCGTGGGTTCAAGTCCCACTTGAGTTCTTCTTTTTCCCGATGTATTTCGAATTTAAAATTTTGCAGAATAAATGCTACAAAAATTTCATTCAAAAATTAACCCTGATATTGTATTTGTAGAACCGGCTTTATCCATTTTCGTAACTGATTTTTCATATTGAAGGAATTTTTACAGCATTAAGTATGCTAACTATACAAATCAAATACATAGGGAAAAAGAATCTTCTCGGGCGGGACTCGAACCCGCAGTCTTTCCCTTACAGGGGGAATGCCTGTAAGGGAAAGACTGCGATTTGATGATGAGGCTATGAAAGAAAACACAGAAAAAAATATTTTTCTAATGATATATTTATTAGAAACATAGCAACAATACCTTATTTTTAATCTACATAATTACAAATGGCGGCGTAACTACAGGCCCTTAAGCATGGGTGCAAGGGTGGGTGCAACCCCGTACACTGGGTGCCTGGACTGTCTACACTTGCATGAGAGTAGCTCATAACATCGCACAAATCAGCATACCGGGTGCATGGGTGCGTGTCAACGGGGTGCATTCGGGTGCACTGGGGTGCAACCCCTACATATTGCGTCATTAATAAGTGAATATAACTCTATATTACAACATAAACAAGTCAATGTCCTATTTTTTGTTTTTAGTTTAAATAAATCACTGATAATTTGATATTTTTGTACAAATAGAAATTGTTGTAATTATAAGTTTCAGAAATAAATATAAATAATTATATTAATCATTTCAGTATACTATTAAATATCAATACTAAATTTGGCAGATGGTAGCCTCTTTAACTAAAGATGTATATATAACATTACTCAAATAACGAGTATGTGTGTCCACCAAATGGCACAAAATTACATTTGACTATTATATCGGTAACTTCACTGTTAATTTTAACTAAACTAGCTACTGAATCTGTTCATAGACTAACTAGTTCAGCTAAACCGAGTTCTATTATTTCTTGGTTTAACGAAACATTAAGTGAAAACCCTAAACAAATCGAAATCAATGTTTTATGTAAATTTTTGAATTTAGAATTATATTGATTTCGAATTTGTAATGTCATTTGTTATAACTTATTTTGTATTCACTTTTATATTTAGAATGTCATTTTAAACACACATAACCTATATTACAGCTACTTTACATATGAACACAATACAATTTAATGCCTAAATTATAATAGCATACAATAATTTAATAAAAATATAATTTCTTTCAAAATATACAAATATAATATCATTATTGCATGTACATATAGGTAGTTAATTTAACTTTATAGCTTTTAAGTAACAGCCAAAAAAAAACAATTTTGTTGGATTAGGTCCGATAGAGAAATTTTGTGAATTGGCGGACTGATGTCTTCGCCTAGTCCAAAGGAATGTTAAAAAATAAAGTACCTAATACCTATCTGTAATTCTATTTGTAATAGGTAAGAAAAATACGCACAGAGAGGCAAAATTCTTAGCTATGCATGGATTCAACATGCGGCCATCGTGCGGTAGAGTGAGAAAAAATCATTTAATTAAATAAACTACCTATATCCATATGCAATTAAAATACTGATTGTTACTACAAGCTAGCATTCCACACGTTATTTGGTCTAATTTTAAATAACAATAACAGTTTAAAATAATAATAAATAGTTGTTACAATATGTACCAATAATAAACATAATTAAGTTACATAATATTATTTTACAAGTGAAAATGGGGGCATACGTGCACCCTTACAGAAGTCATGTAAGTAAATTATTATAATTATTGATTTAATTAGTATACTTATTGATTTTTGTGTTTGTATTAAGTAAATGTAGGTAATTCGACAAACTTGTACAATGAGTGGTAGCGGGTGCATACAGATACCATTAAACTAATACCTTTACTAAGTTTGCATTATATTTTTTTCTATCTTGCACAGCGGGTGTACGCATGCACCCTTAACCCAATTTATAGTGCACCTTACCTTTTCCTGTTATGTTTGATTACTTTACAAACTTGCAACGAGTGCACCCAGTGTGGGTGCATTACGTAAATACAATACAGTAATCACTTGGTTCAACGTTCAAAAAAATACGATGTTTTTACGAACGGAATAGAAAGTATGACACACTACTTAAAGTATTAAATAAATAAATAAGAGCATTATACTACTCCAATCAAACAAGGCCCTCAGGAGCGGTAGGTTTTATTCCCTGAACGTACACTGTGTATTTTTTGACTTTATTTTGGAACGTCTATTCCTGTATTGGTTACTTCACGAAACGTCTACTTCCCTGGATGTCTACTCCTTGAATGTCTACTCCCCGAATGTCTACTCCTAGAAAATACAAAAGATGCTGAATGCTTAAGTCTATCAGCAATTTAAGTTTAACAACACCGAAGGAAGTAGACTTTCCGGGATGTAGACTTTCCAGGAAGTAGACGTTCTGGGAAGTAGACTTTCCAAGAAGTAGACCTTCCGGGATGTAGACGTTCAAGGAAGTAGACCTTCCGAGAATAAGACGAAGTAAACCGAGTGTACGTTCAGAGAATAAGACCTACCACTCCTGAGGGAAACAAGACTATTCATACAGGCAGCATCAAATATATCTTTACTAGGCTCCGAAAGGTCCGAACTAAAAGGTCAATATGAAGGAGGGAAAACCAAGGTATTAACATCATTTTGAGTACTTTGTTCGTCAAGATCAAAGCAAAAAACATAATATAGCTACTTTGGTACTTATTTTTGTTAACGGGTGCATAATGCACCTGTTTTCACCCTTTCTATATTTGACTATATTTAATTACACCGCTGTTTTTTAATTTCGTATCAATTGACTTTCGTGTGTATGTTTTTATATATTGTTATAACTAAAAGGGTCCCAAGCATGTTATATAGACGCCATCGCAATGCAATACAGCCTATGTGAAATAGTAATAAGGCCGGATTCGTACCCGGTGTATTGTGCCAACTGTACTTATTTCGCTAGTAGTAATCGCAGTTACGTTTTGAAGGAAATATAGTATTCTTTAATTGTCCATAAAAAATCCATACTAATTTGAATGAAATTTTTATTGCATTTATAATGCTAACTTTTAAATTAGAAATAAATCGAGAATACATTGGTTCCAACAGTTCATAAGAAGATTGGTAGATAGCTCCACCGTCGCCCTTAAAAGACGGATTTAAAGAGAAGGGAAATTTGACTCAATAGCTCAGTTGGAAGAGCATTCCCCCTGTAAGGGAAAGGTCGTGGGTTCAAGTCCCACTTGAGTTCTTGTTTTTCCCCATGTATTTCGAATCCATACTAATATTATAAATGCGAAAGTAACTCTGTCTGTCTGTCTATTATGCTTTCACTTAGACACCAATCCTGATTGCATCCGAGGCCACCACGGTGCCCTCGGAGCTCAGAGTCCATCTTTCAGCTCTTCCTCCTTCACTTCGCACGATCTTGGGCGTCCATGGTAGTAAACGCTAGTTTATTGATAAACGAACCAAAATGCCGACATTTTAATTGAACCATATTCGAAATGTTTAAGTTCAGTAACCTGTTGAATTTAAAGTCAAATATTTCTGTTGATTATTGATACTTGGTGGAACTTGTTACACATATAGAATACACACTTGTACTTTTCTACAATATTTTTGTATTGAACCTGACCGGTTTCGCCTTAGGGTATTCTTAAAGGTTTACATTGACAGTATTGCACCTTCCAATTATAACAAAACATATAATTATGGAAAGCTCACAGTAAGCAGCTAACAATACGCCTGATACGAATTCAGCCTAACACATATGAGGAGAAACAAATTATTTTCATTCTTTTCGTTTAAAAAACTTTACTAAAATCACACTATATACGAGTCTTTTTAATAGTTTTACATTTTTATACAAATTTCTTTCTACAAACGAACGAACATACATACATAAGTACAATTTTAGGCCAACTCTGATATGGTTTTGTGGAAAAGACCTATGTTTTCGACTAAATTTTCTAAATGTTTGTTAGGAAGATATGATTGGTCCTATGGTCAGTATGAGTAGTCGTAATGAGGTTCAATTAGCAGATATCACGCTAAGTACTAAATGCTTTCTTGTACAATTTTATATGGTTCATTTTACGATAAAGTAAAGCCAACAAAACGAGAGAAAAAAGGTTAACTTAACAGTTAGCATAATAAATGCTATAAAAAAAATTCATTCAAATATTTGGGCGCAGTCATCAAATTTCAATGTTTAAAAATGGTTGAAAAACCATTCATTGTTTCCAACAGTTCGTAAGAATGTTGGTAGATGGCTGCACCGTCGCCCTTATAGACGGATATAAAGAGATGGAAAATTTGGAATGATTCAAGTGGTGCTCAATAGCTCAGTTGGCAGAGCAGTCGCCCTGTAAGCGAAAGGTCGTGAGTTCGAGTCTCACTTGAGCATTTCATTTTTTCCAATGTTTTTCGAAAAAAGGTTAAGTTTCAGCGGTTCCAAACATTTTTATTTGAAAATTATTACGTATCACTTCAAACTCATTCCAGACAGGAATGAAATCGCTCTTAAGATGGCGGATCTGAAAGTTTAGAACCGCTGTGCTGACAGCTTTCCTGTACTGCGAAACACGCAACGACAGTTGTCACTCGGCCATTGTGACACGTGTGACGGGTGCGACATGGACAGAGATAATAATCGCTAGTTATCGCAACATAACTCAGTAATGGTCGCTTTGTTTACCTTTTTTCTCTCGTCTCGTTGGCTTTACTTTAGCTGCACTACAAGAAAATAGGTTAGATAGGGGTAAAATGGCTAGAGATAAATTAGTTTGAAACTCAATTCTTATACGGATTACGGTTTTTTTTATGAGAAGGACTTATATTAAAGAACCGATGTTGTATTTTTGTTTTATTTATCAAATATTTTGTAAATGACTCCATTTCACCCCATTTCACCCTCAGTAACAGTATACTTATAACTTCTTTTCCACAAAAGTAAACACCATATTATAATCCCAACATATTTTTCTCTATAAGTGCACATTTTTTTCTACATATGAAACTGCCTAAGTTTTTTACAACTCGAGTAAATTTATCGACAAATATCGCATTCATTCGCTCATTCTCTCCTCTCTACGGTGATTAGAACTGTTGAAACTCAAAGTAAAAACTATATTCAACTTTAAGATGTTCTCAAATAACTTTCTATCACTGCACCTTCATATGAATGAATTATTTTTTAGTAAATGAAATTAAATGCAGAAATGAAATAATTTATTTGCCAGAATAATAATAATATTCCACAACATTCTACACAACACTATCTAGATCCATGGTGGTGGTATCCGTGGGGATTTATCGCACGATAAAAAAAAAGACCCATGGTAAGCTTAACTAGCTTCTGTTATGGAATCTAGAATGCGGATAAACATACTTAGATATTTTTTTGTAAATACATACATATTATACATAGAAACACCCAAAAAAATGTAAATAGCAATATTCATACATACAAATATTTGCACTAAGCGGGGATCGAACCCGCCTCCTGCGGGGCAGTCGCGTGCACTACCGCCACGCGAGGCTAGGTGAGCAAGGTAAGAAGGTGTTGAATTTATAGTTACAATGGCCTATTTACATCCTACCATTATGGCGTGCAAATATTTCAGTAATTTTAATTATCAATATCCATACAAATATTATAAATGCGAAAGTAACTCTGTCTGTCAGTCTGGATGTTACGATTTCACGCCTAAACCACTGAACCGCTTTTGATGAAATTTAGTATAGTGGTCGATTAGACCTTATGAAAGGACATAGGCTATGTTTTGTCGCGATAACCGACGTCCAAGCGGGCGGAGCCGCGGGCAGAAGCTAGTAATGCTATAAGTCTTTCAGTAGTTTACAATATAAGGGGATATAAATGAAATGGTCCACACCGAAAGGTGGATCCACCCATCCGGTTAAAGGCGTCCACTGCTGGCAGTATGTTTTAGTCGCCAAAGAGAAAGTCGCCTGATGGTAAGCTAACGTGCAGTCCACAGAATAAAGGTCACCATTATAGGTGCTGTCTCTAGAATCGCTGCCCTTGTCGTTCTCGACGAATGTTTTTAAGCACTGTTTAAAAGATCAGAGATTGTAGGAAGAAGGAATTTCGAATTTATTAAGTTTTGTCTTTCGGAATGCTTTTTATGTTATACAATATTATTACGGCTCGTACCAGACAGTTTTTGTGACAAAACATAAATTGAATTGGTTCAAAAGTCAACACCAAATAGATTCCAATTTTTGTGTACAACCGACTCTACACCAGATTTCGGGCAATTGACATTACACGAATTTGACATTTCGGGTATTTGACATTACAGGAATTTGACATTTCGGGTATTTGACATTTAGGTAATTTGACATTCTGGGTTGAAAATTAATGACAGCATAAAAATTGAGAACATCTTAAAATTGAGTTGTGTTTTAGATTTCGTTTTTCTCCAGGCGGATAGGTCATTACAAAATTATAGCTTTAAAGAAGTATTACTATAAGTACAGTGCCCGGATCGGGAAGAAGAGTGAGAAGTCGTCCAAGATCGGTTTACTTCGGTTTTCTGGTGTTCTCTCTATCAAAAAGAGAGTGACAGCTTGATACTTTCATATAGTGGTTAAAACCGTTTGATTAAAAAAATTGAAAACCTTCATTTCTAATTTTAATTTTAATCTTAATAAATTTTTTTTAAAAGAATATTAGAACCGAAGTTACTAATATTCCCTCTAACCCCGCCTACTAAGCTAAATTGCTTGTGCTAGGAGTGGGTTCACGTCGGTAGTGTAATGGCCAGGATCGAACCCGAGACCTCTCGATCGTAAGGCCGAGTCCTAAACCACTAAGCTACCGACGCTTCAGTTTTACAAACCCGAAGTAATCCGATCTTAGCCGATCTGTCACTCGTCTTCCCGACTATACCGTTTTCATCCGAGTCTGAGGCCCGTATTGATGACACTCAGCCTGAATCACGATTTGTCTGATGACAGATTGTATAGACAGATTGATAGTTTGACAAATATTAACACTATGAATATTGTAATGTCGGCATATTTTTTCTTGATTATAAGTGTGTGTGATGGTTAAAGTCCTCAGTCTAGTTATTATCTGTCTCGCCCGCACTCATTGTTTTTGTAGCGAGTTATTTTTTGTATAGACGTCATGCTAGATCACCCAGATGCTAACGGCCGTACCGAAGCCGTGAAAATCATTATTTAAAAAGTTGGCAACGAAAATGTATGGATGTTGTTGTGATACGGAAATTAATCTCTGAAAAGGTTGGGCCGATTACGATTAGACTTTGATCTGTTTGTCAGCTGATTTTATAAGGCGTAAATCATGCTACTTTTGAATCATGTAGGTGGCGCTACAATCGTGTACTACGACTTTTTACCATCGTACGAATTTTAGAGGCCGGTAAATAAATAAATATTCCTCAACATTCTACACAACGCTATCTAGACCCATGGTAAGCTACATACATATTTATACATAGTAACACCCAGACCAATACAAATAGCCATATTCATGCATACAAATATTTGCACTGAGTGGGGATCGAACCCGCGCCTCCCGCGTGGCAGTCGCATTCACTACCCCCACGCCACAAATTCGTATTTTTCTATGATAGGTTATGTATAACACAACATTATTCATACATTTCCGTTTTCCAACACTGCATGTATGATACAAATCACCAGTTCTCATTCACGCAAACGGACAAGACCATTCTATACATAAGCAACCATTTCTAACGTTAATATCGCGTATCGCTTGCGTGGCAACTGCGGGATACAATGTGGCGACTGCAGGCGATTGCGTGGCAACTGCGTGGTATTCTGTTCACGCTGGCATTTTATTTTAGTCTTTTTTTACATATAGCCATTGTTAAAAGATTGGTCATAAGTTTTTAAGTCAAGGGAGCGAGACGAGTTTTTTTTTAAAGAATATTAAAACCGAAGCTACTATTATTCCCTCTAAGCCCTCCAACTGAGCTAAATTGCTTAAGCTAGGAGTGGGTTCACGCCGGTAGTGTCATGGCCAGGACTCTCAATCGTAAGGCCGACTCCTTAACCATTAAGCTGTCGGTAGCTTCTTCAAGATGGGATATACCCGTTTTATTCATACCGTAAATCGGCATTTGGTCAATTTTGAACGCAGTTACTTTCATTGATAAAATCTGAGCTACGTCTTTTTTAAAGTTTACATGATCATTCCGGTCATTCACATTAATAATGTAACACTCACCGGCGACCCACAGTCGGCGTGCGGTTTTAGTCGGTTCGAGTCCGACATAACCTCCCCTTCCGGCTCCGGCGGGGGGGTATCCGAAGGGATATCCGCACGAAAAAAAAGGAATATGTACCATGTTGATTATTTATTTTGAGTAACTGTAATTTCGGCACTGTTTCAACAACATGGTAAATAGTGCAACAACTATTAATCTAAGCAAAATCGTCTCCAACTTGCAGATTAGAAACCGGCTTGAACCACGGAGCCCTGGGTCCATTTTCCTACTTATTTTTACTAAATGTAATCCTACATGTTCGTCCAAGTTTTTCTAAGTGCTACTTGCAAACTTTTTCACTAAAAAAACTTACAATTTTTTTTTGTTATAATATCTTTCACGCTAGTAGCACCGACTAGAAACAATAGACAAAAATCTCTTAACACTCGACGCAACACCATTTATACAATCCGGCAACTATTTGACAACTCCAACGCAACTATCAGGCAACTCCCACGCAACGGCCTCGCAACAGTCACGCAACTACCCCGCAACAGTTTCATTCGTATTATTCCGATATATTATTTGCTAGTATCTATAGTAGTTTGGTTTGAATGGTCCTACTTTGTTCAGGCCTAGGTATTTAGCTTGCTCGTCTGTTAGTTCAGTGAGATGGGCATCGAATGTGGGTAAGTGCAGACTGGCAACATATTCGTCCATTTTCTTTGGTAATAGATATACGTCAGCCTGGAAAAGAAAGAAAAAGATTATCTGAAAAGTGAAAGATAAGTTGTATCTATTGAGAAGGTTCACCCTTGGCCATAGCACATTGTACAGCCTGAGAAAATGTTATCTTATCTTATCTTAAGAATTAAACTCACCTTGAAAATACAGAAAGGAAAGAAAAGAAAATACATTTTATTTTTTGTGCAACACAAACATACTTAAAATTAAACAGTGATAAATAATATATATTTAGTACATTGTATTGGGCACATTTATGTTGCACCAAGAAAGGAACCAGTTCAGCAGAATGCGGGTTTTCAACTGGCCCCTAGAGGTTCTGATCCGTTTAAAAGGTCAACGAAGCGAGAGACAAAAGGTAAACAATGTTTCAGCGGTTCCAAACATTTTTATGTGAAAATTATTACGTATCACTTCAAACGCATTCCAGACAGGAATGAAATTGCTCATAAGATTGCGGATCTGACAGTTTAGAACCGCTGTGCTGACAGCTTTCCTGTACTACGAAACACGCAACGACAGCTGTCGCTCGGCCATTGTCGCGTACGTGTGACATGTGCGACAAGGACAGAGAAAATAATCGCTAGTTACCGCAACGTAACTCAGTAATGGTCGCTTTGTTTACCTTTTTTCTCTCGCTTCGTTGGCTTTACTTTAGATTCAAACCCAACTCACCTTATACCGGTGATGTGGTGCGTTGTATAACTCAATCAGAGCCAGTGCTTGCGTGGCAGCCGTCACTGACACCACGAAGGAAGGTAGTGATGAACAACATAGATTTGCAAGCCGCCCCTCTGCGAGTAACACTATGCGTTTACCACTGTTCCATATGATATGGTCTACCTGAAATTTTAATTTAATTTAATATTTATTTATTTACACAGATAATAAAGATCTGCAGTAGCCTAGTGGTATGGGTAATGGACTGCTGAGACGAGGTCTCGGGTTCGATCCCAGGTTTTACCTTAGCACACACCAATGACTTTTCGATGCTTTTCGAAGTTATGTGTGTATTTATCGTAGGTTTATAAGTGCCCGGTTAATGGCAATAGGCTCGCCACCTATTACATTGGGACCTAAACATAAACTGGCGAAATGTGGGTGCTAGCACCTCTGCCTACCCCTTCGGGGAATACAGGCGTGAGTTTATGTTATGTTAGTTACATAGGCAATGAACACAGACAAATAATATTATGTTGCAATAACATTGTGTAGCAACTAAATCGCTGCCACCCAAACTAGGAAATGGTACATAAATAAATATTCCACAACATTCTACACAACGCTATCTAGACCCATGGTAAGCTATTATAGCTTGTGTTATGGAATCTAGAATGCGGATAAACATACTTATATACTTTTTTTTCTGTAAATACATACATATTATACATAGAAACACCCAGACCAATGCAAATAGCCATATTCATGCATATAAATATTTGCACTGAGCGGGAATCGAACCCGCGCCTCCTGCGTGGCAGTCGCGTACACTACCGCCACGCCACAGAGGCTGCCGTAATCCATATTTAAGATCAAATCGGGTTCACATTATTATGGTCTGTTAGGGGTACAGACCACTTTGAAAGCACTAACAAATGTTGTAATCCATACTAATATTATAAATGCGAAAGTAACTCTGTCTGTATGTTACGCTTTCATGCCTAAACCACTGAACGGATTTTGATGAAATTTGGTATAGGGGTAGATTAGTCCATGAGAAAGGTCAAAGGCCATGTTTGGTCGCGGAGCCGCGGGCAAAAGCAATCTACAATATTAATAATGTGAATTAACGTACTGGTCGAAACTTCAGGCAAATCAAAGGTACGTATGTACCTATATCATGATCGCGTTAATTCCCGTTATCATTTATTGTATATCATGGAACGAGTTTAAAAGTTAACTATGGTATAATAAGCGTTTTGAGAGAACGGACTAGATTACATGTCCTCTAAGCGGGGCGTGAAAAGGCATCTGATGAGGCCGTCAAGCTGAGTGTCACCACTGTTAACATGGTACATGTATTGTTTACAATGGTGACCCTCTTTCCGAGACTTTGCCTTTAGCTTAACAACAGGCGAGGTGAAATCAAATTGACGTATACTTTATAAAAAAAAAAAGATAAATCTATATTGCACACCAATTAAATAATACTGGACAATGTATGAAATAAAGCACACATCAGTTTGACGTCACCTCGCCTGATGGTAAGCTAAAGGCGTACGACCTGACCTGACGATGGTGACCCTCTTTCCGAGACTTTCTCGGAAAGAGGGTCACCATCGTCATCATTCTAATATTCTTGTATTAAATAAATCATTACGTAGGTACAATATATGTTTGGTAACCTGTCATGGTTATGTCATAGCGGTGCGCGGGAGTAGTTTACCACAGACAATCCGTGATGGCTTTTTGTTTTTTAAATTATGTTAAGACTTTTTTTCTTGCTGTTAATTTTACAAATTTGTTATATCTTTATTTTATTATTGTTTTTGTTGATCACTTCGTTTGATATATATCATTGTTTGTATTTGGATTTTAATATTCTTGTCGACTGCTGCAACTTGATTCGCGTGACGGCAGAGCGACTAGTGGCGCCATCTGAAAACCAGCGCTTCGTATACCCTGGTGCGGGTGTACGAGGCATTCATGCTGAGATGGTGGCCCATTCTTTTTTTTTTTTTTTGACCGTGGGGGAAATCCTTATTTATTTATTTATTTACACTTTATTGTACACATAAATTGCATTCAAACAGAATAGTGATATGTAATGTACAAAGGCGAGCTTAACTCAGAGATGAGTTTTCTTCCAGCAAACCTGGGAGTGCACAGAGGAATTGCAATACGAGAGGCTAAGTCTAGTGTACATGAAAAAAGAGATTATGATGTACGAGGTATACGAGATGTATACCCCAGGTAATAGGTATACATAGATATTAATACATACATACACAAATACATACATACACACAGAATTACATACATATAAATACCTATAAACATACATACTTACATACCTACTTATATACATACATACATTCATACACATATACATAAATCTACAAACACAGAATGATACCTATTATGTCTGCTCCTGTTGCGAGAGAAAGTAGTCTTTTATTCGTTTTTTAAAAGTATTTAAAGATGGACTATCGCGTATCGAGTGAGGAAGAGAGTTCCACAGCCGTACTGCAGAAACTGTGAAAGAATTGTCGTAGCAAGAAGAACTATGAGAAGGAGTTCGAAGTAAAAGAGAGGAGGTAGTGCGACAGGGTTTACCCCTGGGGACAATAAATTCAAAGCGCTCACGGAGATATGAAGGAGAATGAGGATTATGAAGAATAGAGAAGAGAAGGGAAAGAATGTGAATATCTCGACGCCGCCGAACTGGCAACCATTTCAGTTGCATCCGGAACTCGGAAACATGGTCGTACTTCCGTAGACCGTAAATGAAACGAATGCATAAATTTTGCAGTCGCTCCATTTTGTTCCATAGCTCTTCAGTTGCATCCAGAAAGGCGACATCAGCATAGTCTAGAAGAGGAAGGAGAAGAGATTGAGCAAGACAGACTTTGGTCCTAAAAGGAAGGAAATTTTGAAGACGCTTAAGAGAGTGGAAGGTACCGAAAACTTTTCTGCTAACCTCGTTGACATGACTAATCCAGGACAAGTTGCAATCTATTGTAATCCCTAGGTTTTTGGCGACCGTGGTATATGGTATCAAAGTGTTGTTATAAAAAACAGAAGGTAGAGAGGCATGGTCAAGTTGATTGTAAAAGTATCTGCCACCTATAATGACTGCCTGAGATTTGGCGGGATTGACAAGCAATCCGAAGGATTTTGCCCAAGCATTAATGCTGTTAAGGTCATTATTGATGTCAGTAATGGCCTCATCTACCTCCTCAGCCCTGAAATGTCGATATAGCTGCAAATCGTCTGCGTAGAGATGATAATTGGAGGAAATTACTTTGTGGATAGCATTAATGAAAATTGAGAAAAGAAGAGGAGAGAGGACGGCACCTTGCGGTACGCCCGCAACAAGGTCACACCAGTCAGAGGACGCCTCATCAGAGCGAAACCGCTGCGAGCGACCCCGAAGATAGGAGTTAAACCAAGCGATCACAGAGGACGATATATTTAACGACGAAAGGATGCCCAAGAGTATGTCGAAATCAACAGAATTGAAGGCGTTACTGAAGTCCAGTAAAACCAATACAGTTAGGAGTTTGTTTTCCATGGCCAGTCTTATGTCATCTGATATTTTGACTAGTGCCGTAACAGTACTATGGCCTGAACGGAACCCAGATTGGTATGGACTCAGTAGACCGTTAGAGGAGAGGTAACTAGTTAATTGATTACGCACTGTGTTCTCAAGCACTTTGGAAAGAATTGGTAGAATTGATATGGGTCGAAACTGGGATACCAAGGTGGGATTGGAGGTTTTGGGCAAAGGAATAACAAGTGCTTTCTTCCAGGCCATTGGAAAAGACCTATATTCAAGTGAAAAATTTATGATGTGGGTAATGGCTGGAAGGATTTCATTTAAAATTGGTAGCAACATTTGTTGTTGCATACCATCATTGCCTACCGCTTTCGTGGAGATCGCTACAATTTGCTTCCTTACATCGTCCTCCGCAACCGGGTTGAATATAAACGAAGCACATTCAGGCAGGGGAAGACTGGAGATATAATTTAAAGTAGATACTTTATCTACATCATCTATGAACGTTGGCGGAGTGGAGAAATGTATATTCAGCGCATTGAGATCAATATTCTGCGAAATGTCGCTGGAAGTCTTACCGATACCAAGGGACCTAAGGAATTGCCATACCTGAGATGTGTTGGAATTTTTGATAGAATCGTGGATGTGGCGCCTTTTCGCGTCCCTACACAGACGACTGCAGCGATTCCGAATAATTTTGTAAGCAGACCAATTATCATCGGATGGATTTCGATTGTAACGTCTTTTGGCTTTATCCCTTTTAGACATAACCAGTTTAATATTATCTGAGAGCCAGGGTGCAGGTAAATGCTTCACCCTAATCTTTCTCAATGGAGCATGCTTATCGTAAAGACACATGAGAATTTTGTTAAAGGTATCTACTTTTGTGTCAATGTCCCGGGAATTATAGACAAGAGAGAAGTCAGCTCCTCTCAAATCGGCCTTCAAATTTTGCAAGTCGATGTTTTTGAAACACCGGAAAAAGAAAAATGTAGGTTTAGGTTTCGGCGTGCGAATTTTGTAGGAGATGTAAATAAGGTCATGGTAAGAGAAAGGAGCAGGAAGTTGACCATGAGTAGCAACTTTATTTCGGTCAGACACAATAATCAGATCTAAGAGAGAAGGAACATAGTGAGGGGCGCGGTGTGTTGCATTTAATGGAAGAATGTGCATGTTCACAGAAGAGACCACATATTGGAGGCTTCGGCTGCGCGCATCATCCTTGAGTTGGCATGTGTTGAAATCACCTAAGATTATGGAGTGCTGATATATAGAGGATAGTTTTTCTAACTTAGATTCGAAGGAAGAGAAATAGTCAATTTTGAGGGAAGGACTGTAGTATACACCCAGCAGGCATTTAATATGATATAGGTCAACTTCAATGAAGATATGCTCAGTAAAGCCGGAGTAAGGATTAGGAGACTGATCTATCACTTTGAACGTGATATCATTGCGCAGGTAGATCCCGACCCCGCCATACCCTTTGCCGACCCTATCATTTCGTATCAGTTTATACCCTGGTAGTGTATACTGTGTAGAAGGAAGTGTAGGTTTGAGAAAAGTTTCAGATATGAGCACAGCATGTATGATGTTAGAGTCGAAAGCCAAAAGTAGATCTGGGTAGTGGGCGTGAACGCTTTGAGCATTGATGTGCACAACATTCAAAAATTTGTCTAAAGGACTAAAAATGGTCAACAAGTCCTTGCGTAGGCGAACTGCATCCTTCTCACTATCGCTAGATGCACTGGCATAGTCCTCATCAGACACAACAGACGAAGAGCAAGACATATAACTATCATCATAATCAGACATAAATATAAACAATACTATATATAAAGAATTATAAAAATAATATTAAATATATAATTTATATAAAAACAATACTCTCATTAAGTTATCCTCAGTGCACCAAAGGGACATACACAATTAAATTACACTGTAATAACTAAACGTACTGACAAATTATCTTGTTTCTGAACGAAATATAATATGACACAAGTGACAACACAAACTGAGAGCAACCTGTCACTTAAGTCATATGATGAAATTGTGAAAGTTTTGTGATATAAATTTGAACAAAAAAAAAGAGAAAAAATGTCTATAAAATTCCAAACCAACCGACATTATCTGCATAAAATTGAAAGGGTGTTAAGTTTGGAAGTTAGAGTGAGACAACAGGAACTAATTTAAAACTAACCTCCACTTGCAGCTTCTAACCAAAACAAAGTATGATTAAAGATGACTATACTATTCATGAGAACATACATATTATCTGGTGGATTTGTAATGGATAAGTAGATTGTTGCTATTTGGCCTGCTTACGGGATCTTTTCTCACTAACGGCGGCTCCACTGGATGCTGTATGGACGATTGGCTGGGATGGGAATTCTGTGCACAGTTTTCGCAGTTCAGAGGACGATTCAATCTTACGACGTACATTATTCGGAAGTTGAACGACTATTTTCCCGTCAGAGGTCCAACATTGCTTAAGCCCGAAGTGCTTGCGGGCTTCCATGAAGACATCGTGACGGGGCTTGGTTAAAAATTCAGACAATGTTAACCCTGTACCCTTAAGTCTAGTTTTAGAATTCCAAACCTCATTTCGCAATCCATAGCTCTGAAACCTGATGAGAAGGGGACGTGGTTTCAAAACATTGTTTCCCAGGCGGTGACAGTTCTCTATATCAGTGGCTGTGATCTCAGGCAAATGCAGTTTTCCATTGATAATCGAAATGGCCTGATTCACACAAGTGGCTTCAGTTGATTCAGCCAACCCATGCAGCAATATTACCTTCCTTCGGGAAGCCATCTCATGCCGGTCAAGTCCAGACAGTAGCAGCTCCATTTGCATTTTTAACATACCCATGGTTTTCCATATAAGAGCCTTGAAGTCGATGAAATCCCGTGAGAGAGAGGCAATGGTCTTATGAGCAGTGTCAGTGGCCGCTGCATTCCTTAGGTCTTCATCATACTGGACCATGCGTGATGTAAACATTGAAGAAAGTTCTTCCATGCTGTTTGACAGTCTTGTGTAAAGGTCCATTGTTGTGATGTTGTGTTGTCAGTGCGAAAGTAAAGTTTACAGGAGACACAGTAAGTTGTTAAGTGCACTACAGGATAATGATCACTTTTAGCAGTTATAAATCATTTAAGATTAATGAAAAGTATATTTAAAAATAAATTAATCACAGAGCTCAATTTTCTGCTGTGTACAGTTCAACTACCCTCGTAAGTGTTGTATCCTTCATGGATGTTATGCCGGACTCCTACCGACTAAAACCCACACGGTAACGCCCAGCAGCCGGGTCCATATTGGGTTGCATAAAATTGAAAGTCCTAATTTCGAAATGCATAACTGGTTTTAGCATAATCATCTTTTCGCATAACGCTGTTTCGGCATAAAATTTTCACGCATAATTTCTTTCGCATAATTACTTTAGTTATAATCATCTTTAACCATAAAATTATTGAGCATAATAGTTTATCGTATAACGATATTTAAACATAATTTAACTTAAATTTTAATTACATTTCAAACGCACATAATCCATTTATTTTGCTGATTGGAAAACAAATATATCTGAAGAAGCAGGTAAATTTGTATAAAAATAATTAACTCGATGAGTGCGATTCGCTTCTGGCACTTCGCCGGCCGCTCGCTCGGCTCGTGCGTTGTTTGTCATGTTCTAACCTAACCTAACCTACCTAACTTTTATTTAACCTAAATTGCAAATATTCCTTATTATTAATCATTAATCAATCAATCAATAATGAATGACATTACATTCTTTGATTTATCGTATATGTTTCATTTATGCGTTGAGATTATTATGACTTTAAAATTTATAGATAACAAAGTTATGGTGAAGACAATTAGGGAAATTGATAATTATGCCAAAGAATACGTTATACGTAAAGACCATTATGCCAAAAGACCATTATGCGAAGTGACTATTATGCTAAACATTTTATGCCATTCGACATTAGGATAGAAAATGTTATACGAAAAAAGGGGCACCCCAGCAGCCTATAGTTGGGAGCCCCGGGTAAGCCCTCGGAAGGATGTCCCAGGACTCCCAACAGACCCACGGCTTCAATGCGGCCTCGTCTGGGGGTTTTCGGGTATCATCCCGCTTCATAGAAGGGGGGGGGGGGGGGGGGGCGTGCGTGAGTCCGTCACGTCACGCTGCCGTCATGGGCCTGCTTCTGTAAGTACGATGAGCAGCCAACTCACCGTCCTCAGGCCCCCGGTCATTTAGGTTCGCACGATGAATATCTATATATATTATAGCTACCTAACTACCTATGTAATGTACATTGTGCGTATCCTGAATAAATGCTTTTTCTTTCTATCTTCTTTCTAAACATTATAAATTCGTACCTGGCTGCGCACGCGCTCCCACAGTAGATCCGGCGTGCGTAAGGCGTGTACGTCGATCTCAGTGTTGCTGTGTCCCATGTTGCACACTACACAGCCGTTCTTCATGCGCTCCATGTGCTCCCGTGTCACCACACCCTTGTTACCTGTCGCTGTGATCACTATGTCCACTTGGCGGATCACCTTTGGAAGGAGACAGGAATAAATGTTTTTTTTATACCACTTAGGTGGCAGACAAGGCCACGGCCCACCTTTTTTTTTTATATAGGACACGTCAATTTGACTTCACCTCTGAAGGCAAAGTCTCGGAGAGAGGGTCACTATCGGAAACATGTACCATGTTAACAGTGGTGGCACTCAGCTTGACGGCCTCATTAGACGCCTTTTCACGCCCCGCTTAAAGGACCCGGGACTGTAGAAGGAAACACGTGAGCTGGCAGGGAGTTCCAAGTCTTAATGGTGCGGCAGGAACCTGATGGAAGGTGGTTACCGCGGCCTATGGATGTAAGCAACACCAGGGGCGTTACACTCGCGCTGCCGACCCTGAAGAAACCTTCTAATGCCCCTCTTGAAAAACCCCATATTTAAAGTATGTAATATATATAAAGTAAAGCCAACGAGACGAGAGAATAAAGGTAAACAAAGCGACCATTACTGAGCGATCATTTTCTCTATCTTTGTCGCACATGTCACACGTACGCGACAATGGCCGAGCGACAGCTGTCGTTGCGTGTTTCGTAGTACAGGAAAGCTGTCAGCACAGCGGTTCTAAACTGTCAGCTCCGCTATCTTATGAGCAATTTCATTCCTGTCTGGAATGAGTTTGAAGTGATACGTAATAATTTTCAAATAAAAATGTTTGGAACCGCTGAAACTTTGTTTACCTTATTTCTCTCGCTTCGTTGGCTTTACTTTATACACGTCTATACTAGGTGATTGTATAGTCGTTTTGTATAAAAATTGTTTAGGCACAGTTACGATGGCTAAATCATCTGGAAGTATTAATTTGGCGAAAGAAAAAAAAATCTTTTTTGATAATTTATGGGAATAATGTTCAGGTGAAAGTAAAAATGTACGAGGCCGGGGGTTTTAAAAAAATATTCTTTCGCCATTAACACATAGGCTATGTTTGGTCGCGATAATCGACATCCAAACGGACAGAGCCGCGGGTAAAGCTAGTGCTTTCATACTAACCTCGTTCAGCTTGACGACTCTGAATCCGTCCATGGCTGCCTGCAGGGCACATATGGGATCTATTTCCGTCACGTACACCTAAAAATGCAAATAATTTGATCAATTTACTTATTTATGTGGCAGTTTAAGTGGCAATGGGCTGGCCACATCTGTCGCAGGACCGATGGCCGTTGGAGCAGACGAGTCCTAGAGTGGAGACTGCGAGAAGGCAAACGCGAGGTGGGACACACCCCCTAGAAAGATGGACTGACGACCTGAAAAGGGTGGCTGGGATAGACTGGACGCGGAACGCGGAGGATCGGATGAAATGGCGCACATTGGGAAAGGCCTATGCCCAGCAGTGGACTGCGGTGGGCTGATGGGCTATTTGACTAATTTTTTTTTACTTACGAAAAATGACCACTGTGTTATAATATAATAACTAAACTGTAAAAGTAAAATTTTCGTACGACAAATAATTTTCAAGATATTTGATTTTGAAAATTTCAATTTGTCGCACCGCCCGAAAACGCTCCATACAAAATCGTTCTAAATTGTGACGTCACGCTTCGGTAGCGCGTAGTGAAAATGTATGGAGTGCTAGATAATATCGCATTTATCTCGGTCTACGTTGCGTTTACACGTATATAGTTCATAATAAAAGTTATTTAAAATTTAATGAGGAATCTAAAAAGTTATATATTTGAATTGAATTTGATTGTTTATATTTTGACTTTTTTTGGGAATTTCAAGTAATGAAAAGTCATAGTTTCAGTTTAGATATGCAATATTTTATTTTGCAAGGCGTATTTTTTCACAACAAGCTATCATATTAACTAGTATTTGGAAGAATCGACGACTTAGTCAAATACCATATTGATTGATTGATTGATGACTTATTTATTTCTTGAACAATGACCGTCTTCGATAACTTGTGACGACTAGAATTTTCCAATAAAACAACTGATCTAAATATGGACAGTCGACAAAGAAGATACGGTTACACCTTTATGTACAGTCAACGTCATAAATATCTTGACGACGAAGTCTCAAAATGATCTTAAAACTCTCATATTATGAGCACATCAAACTGTTTTATTGTTTTAAATGGTATTATTGTCCGAAATAAAGGTGTGTACCAAATATCAGAACAATCGGTCAACTGGAAGGGAGTCAAAAGACTAAATTAAGTTCTTTCTTAGTACATTGTACGTCAACATCTTTCTGAGATATAATTAAGTATAATAATCCATACTAATATTATAAATGCGAAAGTAACTCTGTCTGTCTGTATGCTACGCTTTCACGCCTCAACCACTGAACCGATTTTGATGAAATTTGGTATAGGGGTAGATTAGACCATGCGAAAGGACATAGGCTATGTTTGGTCGCGATAACCGACATCCACGCGGGCAGAGCCGCGGGCAAAAGCTAGTAAATTATACATATAACTATGTATTATAAAGTTTTATATGAAAAAGTATAAACTTTTTTTCTAAATGTCCGCTATGGACGCAAAACCTACTGAACGGATTTTAATATGGTTTTTTTTTTGTTTAAAAGTTCTTGAACAAATTCCAAATCTTGTTTTTTGATCGCAATCGGTTGATTAGAACCGGATATACGACCAAAAGTCATGAAAACCGATGTGGCGATACCACATGTACCCATCGCCATCTAGTGACAGCAAGCCGAACTACTATGTTACTACGAATCCTGCATCGCTAAAGCGAAATTCTCGCGCTGGTACAATACATATACGACATCCCAACGACAATCGATGGTTGGCGGCCCGCCAGGCGTGATCACCTTGCCTGGTCAGAGGATCCTCCCTTTGTGTTGGAGGAACATCACACATCGTTCCTTCACAGCGACATACACGCGAACGAAGCCGCGTGCGGAAGACTAGTATTAAAATAAATTATTCTTACCACACATCCTAGCGCCTTCAGAGCTTGACAACAACCCTTGCCGACTTCCCCATAGCCGCACACGACCGACTGCTTACCCCCGAACATTAGATCCGTGCTTCGTTTCAAAGCGTCTATTATGCTTTCCCTGTAAATAATGAACAACAAGTAATAAAATTAAAAATTTTGAAAAACCCACGACGTATAAAAAATAATTCATAAAATGTTTACTGCTGCGCCCCCTAGTGGGTTGTCACCGTAACACCTATCGGTTAAGAGAAAGGGACCAGAATTCAATAGCTAATACACTACAACAATACGGGGTTATTCAAGAAAGGCATTAGAAGGTTTCTTCAGGGTAGGCAGCGCGAGTGTAACGCACCTGGTGTTGCATACGTCCATAGGCCTCGGTAACCACTTTCCATCATGTAGGCCGTCGTGTGATTGTCTGCCACCTAAGTGGTATAAAATAGTAGATTGTATTACAAGGGAGCAAAGTAGTATTTTTACGGCGAGGGCGCTACTTTGAATCAAGAGCAAAGCGAAGGATTCTAGAATAGAATTCCGAGCGTAGCGAGGGATTCTAACGTAGAATCCTGAGCGCAGCGAGGGATTCAAAGTACACCGCCCGAGGGAAAAATAATTTGCTCCCGAGTTATACACTCTACTTTTCATCCCCTTTCTATGAGAAAATTTATTTCTCCCGAGATTTCGGGCGTAACAAGTTTTGTACGGCGTTGTTAGCTTCTATAATATCTAATTGTTTCAAGAGTTAATGCATTGTCACTTCCTGAACTCAAAGTCGAACTCATATTATTTTGCAAAATACAACTTAAATAGGTAATGTACTAATTACAAGAACAGAGAGGTAATTCGCGCTCTTTGTTTTTTTTTTAGTTAGCACAGGTCACCCCGAGCTATGCAGCCAATACGTACCTACCAGCCAGTAATCCGTACAATTTGAGTTCGATTTCTATGAATGATAATGTTCCAAATTCAAATCACTTTTACGGCCCGCTGCTTGGCCTTGAACAGAAAAGAGCTATTTTGCGCCCCGCTACAGTGACAGTAAAATGACATTTTTCAAATAGAAGGGATGAAAAAAAAACATAAATAACATTCCCACTTACCGACAAGAGTATAGATTGTCGAACTTAGTTTTAGTGACCGAATCGTTCACGTTCATAGCTGGCACGCACAGTTTGCCCGCCTTGCTGAGTTGGTACAGTCTGTGTACACCCGTCACGCTCTCTTCTACTATGCCTGAAAGAGATAGATATGTTCCTTGAACAGTTAATTTGTGTTTAACGCCATCTAGCGTAGACAAGTTGAACTTCTATGAAATTACTGATCCTAAATCGCGCTATTGAAATTTTCGTGATATTGTGTTTGTTGATAGATATATGTATTGAAATTCAGCCAAATCCGCAGTTAGACTGGTAAAGCGGACCCAGACTCCAAGCTGGATGCGACTGGGATTAGCGCTAAGATGAATAAAAAGATACATTCATGTATCTTGCGCTATTTTTTATTGCCTGCAAGCTGAATTACCACGAAACTGGTCTATCCTCTACGCAACGGCCTAGTAATCCTGAATCGCGCAATTGAAATTTTCGAGATATGTTTGTTGATAGATATGATAATAGATAGATATACTTGTTGAATAAAGTGTATTCAACGCCTTCTAGTGCAGTTTAGCTAAACTTCTAAGAAACTAATAATCCTGCATCGCGCTATTGAAGTTTTTGCACTGGATAGTTTAACTTTATTATTTGTCGCAGTTATCTTATTCAGCAGTTATTATGACGCCTAGACTGTTATAAAACACTATACTACGAGCGTTATATGATGATCCCTATGACGTTTCAACTGACAGTTGTATTAGTGATGCGAAACAATTTCGATAAAATACTGTTTTTTCAGGCAAATGTCATGTCATTCAGCCAGGTCATTCAACATAATAAGCAATATTTATTTATTTTGAAAAAAAGACTACGCGCATTGATGGACATAAAACACTAGATAAAAAAGTAACAGCCTTATTATATTTTATTTTACTATACTTTAATTTTTATTCAAATTGCATAATTTAAAGAACTTAAAATTCTTTTTGAATTGAATTTTAAAGAATTCATAATTAGCTGGCAATTATGGATTACATGGAAAAGTATTTAAATGGAGGCCATAGACCTACCGTATTTTTTTAATTCAGTCATGTCATGTCTTGTCAGTCTGTTTTGTCTTCTTGTCACACCGCATCACATCGCGTCATACGAGTGCTCTAACGCCTTGTATGCGCCACGTCTTTCTTTGTTAGCTGAGTTTTGTTTCTGTTTTCGCTGTTTTGTGTTATTTGTTGATTTTCTGTTACCTGTTTGTTGATTTTCGGTTTTGCAAAATGCCGAAAAGACAGCGGAAAACTGTTCTCAACAGTGAAGTTCGCGAGTTTGTAGTTCATTTGCGAGACTATTTTGCTCGTGAACAACAAAATGGCGGACCCTTGTTACCGCTTGACAATGTTCGCGATCGTGTAGCCGATGCTCTAGGAATCGGAAAGGCTACTGTTTCTCGAATAACAAAGGAAAAATTTGGGGAGTCGTCCATGGAGGACAATAAACTATTAACACCAAAGAAAAAGAAAAGGTTATGTCATATAACAGAACCTGATGAATTTGATTTAGATGCTATACGCAATCATATTTATGGTTACTACCTACGAGGTGAACTACCGACCTGCCAGAAGTTATTATCTTCATTAAAAGCTGCAGAACTCTTCAAAGGCGGTGCTACTTCTCTTAGAATTGTTTTGAAAAAATGTGGATTCCGCTATAAAAAATGTGACAAGAGAAAAATATTAATGGAGCGTACTGACATAGCTTTACTACGATGCGATTTTCTTCGCAAAATCAAACAAATTGATAACTGGGAGAAGGTAGTATACCTTGATGAGACATGGCTGAACGCCAATCATACTGTAGGTAAGGCATGGACGGATGACACAGCGAAATCCAGCACAAAAACTCCTGAAGGAAAGGGCCAGCGCTTAATCATTTGCCACGCTGGCACAGCTACAGGTTTTGTGCCGAATTGCCTGTGGGCTTTTAAGTCAGTGAAAACAACGGAGTACCACGAGGAAATGAATTTCGAAAACTTTAAGACATGGTTTATAAAACTATTAGAAAATTTGAATGAGCCTCACTATATTTTAATGGACAATGCTTCATATCACTCAGTTCAAATTAACAAACCCCCCAGCAGCAATAACAAAAAAGCTGAAATTATAGAGTGGTTACACGGCAATGGTGTGGAAACTGACAGTCAGATGTTAAAAAAAGAGTTGGTTAGACTGTTGAACTTTCACAAACAACAGACGCACCCATCATATTTTTTGGATGAATTGGCCAAATCAAATGGACACACGGTAATTCGGTTACCGCCCTATCACTGCCAATATAATGCAATCGAGTTGATATGGGCGCAGATCAAAGGTATCTTTATTTTTTATTTATATAATATTATGTATATGCCTATATTTCTAAAAATAATTACTGAATGTACAAATATTTTCAGGTCATGCAGCTAGGCATAACACAACTCCGCCATTCACGGCAAATAAAATGATGGTTTTATTGGAAGAAGCTTGCGCTCAAGTGACAGCTGACGATTGGCGAAAAGTGGTCGAAAGAACGAAGAAAATTTGCTTACAAGACTGGGATCGAGATGTACAATACGACAATATCATTGACCAACCGTTAATAATAAACGTCACGGATAGCTGCAGTTCAGACTCAGATTTTGAAGATCCGATTGACCCTGTATCAGATTCAGATTGATATAAATAAAATACAAACTCAAAGCATTTGTTTTATATTTCCAACAAATTATCGATATTTTGTTTATCGATGTGTCCCTTCTTAGTCGATAACAGCTTGACGACGTAACTTTTGCAGCACGTACCATGTACATTTGCATTGAGTTTTTTTCTATTATTTCCGAACATTACGTAATAATTTCTTAATATTCATTTTTATAATTTACAATTGTACACAATTATGATTTTTTCGTCTTTTTAATGGACCTCTAAAGGATTTGATGTGATAGGACGTCAGTACAATGTTAAGCGCTAACGAACTGTCATAGGGATCATCATATAACGCTCGTATTATAGTGTTCAATTAAACGAGATCCAAAGCTTGCACCTTGAGGACAGCAACTGTGGTATGACCCCTAACCTCAAGGGGAATTCCTATACAAAAGCCTACAATCAGCGGGTGTGGTTGACTTGGCCCTGAAAGTCTTAGGGTGACCCCAATAGTGGCAAGGGGTCCCTATAACCTGATTCCGGCCTCCGCACCGGGTCGCATGGTGCATGACAAATTAGACCGAGGTAAGTTTTATTTCGTGGAGACCGCGAGAAGGTTAACGAAAGGTAGGATACCCCCTAGCCAGATGAAATGACGACCTGAAAAAAGTAGCTGGGACATACTGGATGCGGAAGGCGGAGAAGCAGCTGAAGTGGCGCACATTGGGAAGGCATAAGTCCACTGTGATGGGCTAATTGATTGATTAAAGTTTTATTTTAGGCCGTCTTCCCTTTCGAAAATTCGCCACTGGGTCCCATAGACCCACTCTTCCTGGGAACAACTTATACCTTTAATATGTTTGAAGGCCGCGGCATGTTTCTTGAGCATGAGATGTGTGGCGTCGCCTCCATCGTCCAGGATCATGTTTGGCTGCCAGGTGGCCGTGGGGGTGCAGCACTGGTCTATACACCACCAGAACGCTTCCTCGCTTTCACCACGCCAGGCGAAAATAGCGTATCCTGGGGAAAAGAAAGAGTTTATAAAGCAAAGAGGAAGGAAACTCGACAAGTTGGAATTCGCACATGTTCATTTGGAATTTTTATTTGCTTGTTCGTGATGGATGTACAAACTGTTGAACTAATTTTATTTGATTTTCATTTAGATTATATATTAAGAACGTTTAGTTCAGACTTAATATTCCGAGGAGGGCCAGACCCCGAGGAGAGCCAGACCCCGAGGAAGGCCAGACCCCGAGGTGAGTCAGACTATAAGGGATGGCCCTGGTTCAGCCGGGGTGCAAGGGATATGTCGAAGACAACCTCACCTCCGGCTTAACACTACGACCTTCAATCGGCGTGCGGTTTTAAAAAGTCAGACTTAATATCTGTCTTACGTTTGATCGCAATTGGGTGAGTAGATCAGAAGATATGACCAAAAGTCGCGATAAACTATATCCACGCTGGTAGAGCAGTCGGAGTCGGAGGTCCGCCTTCCGGCTTTTCCTCCTCCACTTCACTTCGATGTCAAGCCGGTACTTTTTGGGCCTACCTTTCCTGCCTGGACTCATGGCCAGATATTTGTTACAAAATTAGCCTAACGGTCACCGCAAAAGGTGCGTACATGATGGGTGGTAACCCGGCTTAAGATGGTGATGGTAAAACTCACCAGCGTGTGCTAAAGCTGCTGCGACTCAGGTTGCCCAGAGGACGTTACTCCTAGCACCGCCAAAACGGCAATCAGGACTACTAAGTTACTACTTAGCCCAAGAGTCTCCCTTCAACATTTTTTTTTTTCAAGATAAGAAAGGATTGGGTGAACTCACCAGCATGTGCTAAAGCTGCCGCGACTTCGTTCTGCGTGCTGTATATGTTGCAGACTTTCCAGAGGACAATTACTCCTAGTACCGCCAAAACCGCAATCAGGATTTATTAGTTACTACTTAGCCCAAGAGTCTCCCTTCGATCTTCTTCAAGATAAGAAAGGACTGTGTAAACTCACCAGCATGTGCTAAAGCTGCCGCGACTTCGTTCTGCGTGCTGTATATGTTGCAGACTTTCCAGAGGACAATTACTCCTAGTACCGCCAAAACCGCAATCAGGATTTATTAGTTACTACTTAGCCCAAGAGTCTCCCTTCGATCTTCCTTAAGATAAGAAAGGACTGGGTAAACTCACCAGCATGTGCTAAAGCTGCCGCGACTTCGTTCTGCGTGCTGTATATGTTGCAGACTTCCCAGAGGACAGTTACTCCTATTACCGCCAAAACCGCAATCAGGACTACTAAGTTACTACTTAGCCCAATAGTCTCCCTTCAACATTTTTTTTTTTTTTTCAAGATAAGACAGAACTGTATAAACTCACCAGCATGTGCTAAAGCTGCCGCAACTTCGTTCTGCATGCTGTATATATTACAGACTTCCCAGAGGACAGTTACTCCTAGTACCGCCAAAACCGCAATCAGGACTACTAAGTTACTACTTAACCCAATAGTCTCCCTTCGATAATCTTCTTCAAGATAGGAAAGAAGTGGAGGAACTCACCAGCATGTGCTAAAGCTGCCGCGACTTCGTTCTGCGTGCTGTATATATTGCAGGCTGCCCAGCGGACAGTCGCTCCCAGCGCCGCCAACGTCTCGATGAGTACCGCTGTCTGGGCGTTTATGTGTGTGCAACCGACGATCTATGACAGTGGGAAATTCGTTTTCAAATCCACTTTACTTTACTTTACTTTGATACTAATATTATAAATGCGAAAGTAACTCTGTATGTCTGTATGTTACGCTTTCACGCTTACTGAACCGATTTTGATGAAATTTGGTATAGGGGTAGATTAGGCCAGGAGAAAGGACGTAGGCTATGATTGGTCGCGATAACCAACATTCACGCGTGCGGAGCCGCGGGCGAAAGCTAGTATTACATAAATCAGAAAGATGATAATGAACAAAGTGCTCAAAAGGATCATTCCTTGGTATTCCCCCCTTCATGTTAATAGATTCTTCGGACAATAATACAATTTAAATCAATAAAACAGTTTCATTTGCTGTTATTACCTTAGTTTTAAGATAAAATGAGACTGTACTAAAAATATTTCTGACGCCAACTGTACCTAAAGCCTAGCGTCCACCTACCCGCACCGCATACAGCGCATTATTGTGCTTTTTATAGAAAAGTGCGATCCGTACGATGTCGGTAGGTGGACGCATTTGTTCGACTGTCTATCTAGGGGGACGCTTAGCTGTATACCCCATAAGGACTAACCAAATCTGCGGAGCCAAGCCAACCTAACTAGTAAGTACCTCATACAACGAACGAGGTTCAGGCGCAAGATTTTCTCTGGAAGCTTACCCTTAATCTCGTTTGCATTAGTTTTATATGGCTTTAACGCGAGCAGCTACCATCTGACCAACAACTTTGAGAAGCATAGTCCATTAAGTTGGCACTTACAAAAACTTCAATAAAAAATAATATTAAATACTAATTTAGCAAATGGACTACCGTGTTCGAAACGCGGCCCAGACCTGAGAAGACTCCGCCAAGAAACTCAGCGGGCATTTTTTTTTTGGTCTATTTACAAACATTCACTTAGTCTAATCCTTTTAGTCTAGATACAGTGATTTGATTGAGTACCGTAGCTGAGCGAACAGCTCATTTCCAAGCTTGTTTATCATCTAAATATTCTTGGATTTTATAATAGCCTTTCTGGCACAGTTTACTCTTAACTGTATTTTTAAATTTATTTACAGGTCTATGCCGTATTGGTTCCCAATGGAGTAGAATAGGGACACCCCATCTCTTCCCGTGGGTGTTGTAGAAGCGACTAACGGCCGTTCCCAATAAAATACTTACAGTTGAAGATAGATCGCAGCAATCAAATTTGACGTATCGGCTGTTTAAATTGAAAACATGGTAACTGACTTTTTGCGAGAAAGCGCATCGCGGTATAATTTTATTTTCCGAAATTGGTGTGGAATAACAGTTAGTATGTTTTGAATTTAAACAGCCGAGCACTTTATCCGTAGATGCGGTCTGTCTTTAACTGTCAGTATGGCATTGGGAACGGCGGTAAGGGATATGGCTTCTCTATCCGATTGTAAACATACAACACTTGACAAAGAGTCAAATTTACGGCAAAAGACTCGCCCCCTATTATGACCGAAAATCATAATTGGCGATATGTGACTATTAACACTCTTCTCTGCCTACCCCTTCGGGGATTTACAGACGTGAATATATGTATTTGTATTATAAAGTAAAGTCAATGAGACGAGAGAAAAAAGGTAAACGACCGTTACTGAGTTACGTTGCGATATCTAGCGATTATTTTCTCTGTCCTTGTCGCACATGTACATGTACGCGACAATGGCCGACCGACAGCTGTCGTTGCGTGTTTCGTAGTACGGTAAAGCTGTTAGCACAGCGGTTCTAAACTGTCAGATCCACCATCTTATGAGCAATTGCATTCCTGTCTAGAACGCGCTTGAAGTGATACGTAATCATTTTCAAATAAAACAGTTTGGAACCGCTGAAACATTGTTTACCTTTTTTCTCTCGCTTCGTTGGCTTTACTTTACTTCTATCCACGTTCATGAAAAGGTATCAAAGTATAGAAAGAGACATATACAGCTAATATTGATTCAATCGATTTAAATTAGGTCATTATACTCATCAATCTCACACAGATATCCGTCTATGTAGCGCGACTCTTTTATTTCTTTATTTTTTTTGTTCATACTGTACCATTATACGGTTTTACTTACAGACAGATATTTGTTCTTATGCTCTGTGGAATATATTAAACTAGCTTTTGCCCGCGGCTCCGCTCGCGAGGATGTCGGTCATCGCGACAAAACATAGCCTATGTCCTTTCTCAAGGTCTAATCTATCCGTATGCCAAAAAAATCGGTTCAGTGGTTTGGGCGTGAAGGTGTAACATACAGACATACAGACAGACAACAGACAGACAGGCAGAAAGACAGACAGAGATACTTTTGCATTTATAGTATTAGTATGGATATGGATTACAGCAGCTGTGACTTCTACACCTATTTTTGCGAGTGGAAGCCCCCACGGGTTTCATCTTATCGGGGGTAACGAGGAGGTCGCTTGGCGGACGGACTTTTACTTGGGATTTGGAGGTCAGAAGGTGTTCCTTAATTCAAAGCCGTAGGTATTTAAAGGAGGGAATGCGTAAGCATAGAACGGGTTCTGAAGCGAAACTCTCGAATGCATACACAAACTGAACTAAGATGATGATTAAATATTATATAACAGACTAGCTTTTGCCCGCGGCTCCGCCCACGTGGATGTCGGTTATCGCGACCAAACATAGCCTATGTCCTTTCTCAAGGTCTAATCTATCCTATACCAAATTTCATCAAAATCGGTTCAGTGCTATAGGCGAGAAAGCGTAACATACAGACAGACAGACAGACAGAGTTACTTTCGCATTTATAATATTAGTATGGATATCTAAAACATCTGTGGTTATACCTAAACCTTGAGTTTGTTCCGGTGATGAGGTGTCAGTCCAATACTGTTGGAAGTTTGGAACGAATGGAGTGAATGTCCGTCAATAGCGAGCTTCCATATTACTCCTCCCCTAGTCTGAGCGAGATTCAGCATCGAATTTAATTACCGAATATCACAACAGGAGTCGAACGGTGTCGAGAAAATCTAGAGCCATAAAATGTTATAGGCACCACGCGGTGCGACATCGCATCGTAAAAATTTACGAGTGTACAAAAACAGCAATGGAATTACGCATCGAGTAGCGAACGACGACCTTGTCAGTGACGCAACGTCGCGCCATAGTAGGTTTTCGAGAAAGGCTCAGAAGCCGTGTGGCTGTTCAAAAGTAAAGCCAACGAAGCGAGAGAAAAAAGGTAAACAAAGTTTCCGCGGTTCCAAACATTTTTATTTGAAAATGATTACGTATCACTTCTAGCGTGTTCCAGACAGAAATGAAATTGCTCATAAGATGGCGGATCTGACAGTTCAGAACCGCTGTGCTGACAGCTTTCCTGTACTACGAAACACGCAACGACAGCTGTCACTCGGTCTCGTTGGCTTTACTTTAAAATGCTCTAAGGCTCGCCGCGACCATAACACCACCGTTTTATCTGGGTTACCTTCCCTGATGTAAGCTAGAGATCGTCGTTAGTACGGACCGACATATTAGAATCGGCTGTACCCAGGATGGTGGGTGGTGGGTATCTTTTGAACTTTTTTTTATATAAAGGACACGTCAATTTGACTTCACCTCGCCTGATGGTAAGCTAAAGTCAAAGTCTCGGAAAGATGGTCACCATTGTAAACATCTACCATGTTAACAGTGGTGGCATTCAGCTTGACAGCCTCACCAGATGCCTTTTCACGCGCCGCTTAAAGGACCCGGGACTGTAGGAAGAAGAAAACACGTGAGCTGGCAGGGAGTTCCAGGTCTTAATCCACACCATAGGAATAGGTTGACTGGTAGAGAATGCCTACGGCATTAAGTCCGCCAATGTACTTTGTGCATGAAGTTAAATAAATAAAAAAAAATAAAAAAAAATGAGTCATTAAAACGCTTGGTTCTAGCAGGTATATTCTGCACCGTATACGGATGGCATCTTAGCCCTGCACGTGTTGTCCTGTGAAGGAAAGGAGAGGGTGGGACTAATTGGAATTTCATCCTAGCTTCTAACCATCCAGGTCAATTGAAAAATTAGGTACACAATAAGGACTCACCTTTGCATCCTTCAAAGGCTTATCCTCCTTCGCTCTGGCCCTCAACGCCATGATTCCAGGCATCTCTTGTTCAGCAATCTCAATTTCCCTCCTCCCGAAGGCATGCTGTTCGATATTACGGACGCAGTACGCTGGGTTCGGCTGCCCACCAGCGATAGCCTTCTCGTGAGGTTGGACGCCTTCATCTTCGTCTGATGAGGACCCTGGAACAAGGAGATGTAGCATTTTTAATTGGGTAGAGTGAAGACACTTAATAGAAGATGCTATAGTCAAAACAACTAAAGTAAAACCAACGAAGCGAGAGAAAAAAGGTAAACAAAGTTTCAGCGGTTCCAAACATTTATCACTTCAAGCTCATTCAAGACAGGAATGAAATTCCTCATAAGATGGCGGATCTTACAGTTTAGTACCGCAGTGCTTTCCTGCACTATGAAACATGCAATGACAGCTGTCGCTCGGTCATTGTCGCGTACGTGTGACATGTGCGACAAGGACAGAGAAAATAATTGCTAGTTATCGCAACATAACTCAGTAATGGTCGCTTTGTTTACCTTTTTCTCCCGTCTCGTTGGCTTTACTTTACTGCTGTCAAGTTGTATATCTCGGTAGAATGTGCTATGCACGTACAAATAAGTATAAAATCCATTGTTCCGTTCAGTTTTTTTTTTTATTATTTTCTGACACACAGGACAGAGAAATCTATGTTCTGTAATTTGACACATTTTTTATACATACATAATATATTATTATATTCGCGCCTGTAAAACCCCCAAAGGCTAGGCAGAGTTGTATTAACACCCATTTTTTTTACCATAACCGACTCGAATCGGCTAAAACCGCACGCCGTCTGTGGGTCGTGGTGGTAGGCCAGAGGTGAGGTTGTCTTCGACATATCGCTCGCAGCCCGCCTGACCCAGGGCCAGCCCTTACGGTTTCGCCCTCCTCGGGGTATTATCACACACATAATTTTCGTTGTTACGTAGTAGGCTCCCAATACTACGGCCTAGCTTATGCCGTCAAGGGACTCTGTCAGAGGCTATATGTTTAATGTCGGATGGAGAACAGCCCTATCCCTTACGGCCGTTCCCAATAACATACTTACAGTTAAAGATAGATCGCAACAGTCAAGTTTGACGTATCGGCTGTTTAAATTCAAAACATGGTAACTGATTTTTTTGCGGGAAAGCGCATCGCGGTTTAATTTTATTTTCCGGAATTGGTGTGAAATAGGAGTTACTATGTTTTGAATTTAAACAGCCGAGCACTTTATCCGTAGATGCTATCTATCTTTAACTGTCAGTATATTATTGGAACGGTCGTTAGTCAGTAGTAAAAGAGATGGGGTGGCCCTATTCTACTCCATCATTTCACATCAAGGTTTCACAACATACTTACAAAACTCGCTTTTGCCCGACACAATGGAGTGACGTTTCTTCATATTTCCCTTAATTTGTATGTCTTCAGTTGGCATTAAGTTTGAGGCCATGGCAGTGTTGTTATTTAAGTGTACAATAGAAAGGTCACTTTTATTTTTTGCAATGGTAACTTTAATAACACGTGCAGGTGAGATTGGCTAATACGCTTTGTTTTTTGTATTGAACAACTGCGATCAGATACTGACCACTGGTTTAAGAAAATGTGCTTTCGGTGAGTATTTCTATTGGTACCTAATAGACGTGGTTCTCTATTTTTATTCCTACGATTTTATGTCATAATTTAACATTGCATAATGTTACTTGTCCTAACATTATTTACGCATAATACTCATTTGCCATAACTTTTTAATCATAATTTTTGTAATCCTATTTACTATAAGCATAATATTTTATAAGCATACTATCCCAAAGCATAAGTTTACTTAAGCATAACGACGCTTAACCATTACTATTTTAAGCATACAATGGCGTCTACTAACTGAGCTCGACGGAGCCCCGCTTCGCGGGGCTTCTACTTCTGGGTGGTTTTAAAAAAACCACGAAGACTAAGGTAGTCTTCTAACCTAACCTATCCGAGTCGGATTGCACTGAGTCGGGGTGTTAAAATAACTATTAGACAAATAAACAATATGCTTTACAACTTTATGCATATCAAAGTTATGAATAAAAACATTAGGATATACAATATTTATGGTTAATAACACAGTATGCTAAAAACCAATTATGTCACACTATTATTATGTCAAAGAAAATTTAACATAACATAAAATAGACTCACGCCCGTATTCCCCGAAGGGGTAGGCAGAGGTGCTAGCACCCACGTTTCGCCAGTTTATGTTTAGGTCCCAATGTAATAGCTGGCGAGCCTATTGCCATTAACCGGGCACTTATAAACCTGCGATAAAGAAAATTATGCCTAACTTATTATGACAACTTAAATTAGGACAAAAACCATTATGAGAAATAAATGATTTAAAAAAAATTGAACCGACTTCAAAACCAAATAGGAAAAAAATGTTTATAATAAACAGAATTTAGAGATTTTCGATCTGTTAGAAGTCGGTGCCAACTTTGTTTGCTGCAGCCCCGCAGTTAGAATTTTACCAACGATCAAATTGGTGAATGACTACAACTCTAAGATGATAGCTCAACTATTTTACTGAGGGTCTTGTCAACGGTGCAATGCGGTGTGTGTGTTTAATTTTAGGTGGTCTGCTCTGCGTCGCGATCGCTCAAAATCCGACGAGTTACCTGATGCAGTTTTTATTAAATTCGACGATGATACTATTGGCACTAGATTGAAAGGTAGTGACAGCTTAGTTGCAATTGCAACAAAAGGCTATGGGGATGTGGAAAGAAGAATCCGTTAATCTTGAGCTGGGCTGTAACGGTTCATAAGCTTCAGGGCACCATATTAAATAAAGCGGTAATTGACTTAGAAAATATTTTTTTTACTAAAGGTCAAGTGTATGTTGCTTTAAGTGGACAAGACAAGTGGAGCCACCTGTCACCCCAGCAGAAGCAGGCCACGGCAGCAGCGCGCATAAGCAAGCTTCCCCATTCCGGGGGCGAGCCCCCTGCCGAGGAGTGCCAGACCGTAAGGGATGGCCCTGGGCCGCCGGGGTGCAAGGGAAATGTCGAAGACAACCTCACCTCCGTCTTAGCACTACGACCCTCAGTCGGCGTACGGTTTTAGTCGGTTCGAGTCCAATATAAACCGTTCCCTTCCGGCTCCGGCGCGGAGGAGGAATCCGAGGGGATTTCCGCACGATAAAAAAGACCACCTCAGGAGTAGATATACCTTTTTATAAACATACTTATTATTATTATTAATTGAGGAATTGTCTCGGTTTCACTCTGAAATTGAGATTACCTCAGGAGTAGCACCAACCCTTACGAGTATCACGTTAGCCCTACATACTACTACCTAGTTTCCATCGATCAAGTGCAGTACTGTCCCCTAACTCCTAACCGGTAAGGAGTTATATAGCTTCACTATCAACACAGAAGCATCAGAAGTTGATTCAAGGATATCTCACAAGCAACACGTTAGCCATATTTAGTAGTATACTAAATATTTATCATCCACCAATGTCAGTACTGTCTCCCAACTCCTAACCGTTAAGGAGTTCAGTAGCTTCATCATCAGCACAGCAGCATCAGATGTTGTCATCCTGAAGCATATACCTGAGTAAGACATTATTACGTAACAAAAGCACCATACGCAAACGTTAAGGAGTTCCGTAGCTTCACTATCAACCCAGCAGCATCAGAAGTTGAGTCAAGCATAACTCACAAGCAACACGTTAGCCCTACATAGGTACTACTAAATATTTATCATCCACCAATAGCAGTACTGTCTCCCAACTCCTAACCGTTAAGGAGTTCAGTAGCTTCATCATCAGCACAGCAGCATCAGATGTTGACACCCTGAAGCATACGAGTATACCTGAGTAAGACATGATTACGTAACAAAAGTACCATACGACCATCAAATTTTCGATGGTTGCCCTCGATTTCTCCTGGATCCCATAATCAGATCCTGACCTGGTGAAAATGGGACCACCTCAGAAGTGAACCCTATCCAACAAAAAAATAAAACTTGAAATCCGTCTATAATTGGCGGAGATATCGGTGAACATACATAAAAAAAAAAAAAAAAAAATATGTATACAGACGAATTGAGAACCTCCTCCTTTTTCGAAGTCGGTTAAAAATGGGATCCCATAGATGGGTTTAAAGATCCGTACAGCAAGTATCAAGTTGAAATTGATACCACATACTCTCACTCAGCTCTATAACATCTTGAAGCTATGCAAATATCAAACTTCTAAGTCAACGCAATCAAAATATATTGTGTTTTATGTAGCTTAAGTTACGGAACCTTGGTGCGCGAGTCCGACTCGCTCTTGGCTGGCTTTTCGTATTCCTATTCAACAATAAACCATGATTTTTGTAGACAATTTTATCACCCAAGGGAAAAACGGGACTCGCTAGCGTGAGCTAGTAAAAAAACCACAAAATAAATTCGATCAATGAAAATCGCGACGGCTACAGAAATAGCTCGAGTTTGGAACAAGAATCAATACAGCTTTTCAGTTGTATACGTAATTCGTGTGTTTCGTCATGTTTGAGTTGAAAAGAAACGACTTCTATGTTAATACTAGACAATAGGGGCGAGGAGTCCTATTACTAGATTCCTACCGGCTCCCCAATAGGTAGCATAGCTCATGCGTGACAAACTGAATATTAATATTTGAATTAATTTTACAGCATTAAGTATGTTAACAATACAAATCGAATACATAGGGAAAAATGAAACTTTTCGGGCGGGACTCGAACCCGCGATCTTTCCCTTACAGGGGGAATGCCTTGACCAACTCGGCTACCGAGACACGCATGCATCGCACCGACACGCTCCAACTGATCCACACTGATCCACGCACAGCACAGTTAAACTTTGAGTCGCTATGGAGTCACACGTGCAGCAACGAAGTCAAATTGCTGTGGCAGCAACAACCTACATTATTTCTTTAGCTCTTCAACTGGGACTTTGTTAATTTCGCGACTAATACGTCGCCAGGCATCTTCCCTCTCTCCTCTATTGGTGTATTTTTACTACTTGGATCCCTTTTTTTCTCGTGCGGAAATCCCCACGGATAACTCCCCCGCCGGAGCCGGGAGGGGAGGTTATGTTGGACCCGAACCGACTAAAACCACACGTCGACTGGGGGTCGTGGTGCTAGGCCGGAGGTGAGGTTGTCACCGACATATCCCTCGCACCCCGGCTGACACAGGGCCATCTCTTACGGTCTGGCCCTCCTCGGGAGGGGGGACAACGGTGTCCCCGACTCGCTCCCGGAATGGGGAGGCGCGCTTCCCGGCACGCGACCGCCGTGGATCACTTGGATCCCATAAGCATTTAATGTTCCTTATAAAAGGATTTTAATGCTAATGAATGGCTACGCTGCTCTTTCAGTGGGCATTGATCCTTAATGTGCTCCTCCAAAAGGGGAGGGGTCTTATTGTCCTCAGAATAGTCATCCCTCCTCCAGCTGATTTGGCTAGTGTCATTTTTAAGCTATCGCGGCGTATACTCACGGTTTCTTTTTACGGTTGCTTCGGTTACTTCTCGCGATAAATTTTGAAAAACTTACACCGCGCGACGCTGGCGGGTAGTCAAGTCGTGACCACGAGTGCTGTAACGCACCCGAAACGTCGGCAAAAGTAAGTTTTCCAAAATGTATCGCGTGAAGACCCGAACTATCCATACTAATATTATAAATGCGAAAGTAACTCTGTCTGTCTGTCTGTATGTTACGCTTTCATGCCTAAACCACTGAACTGATTTTGATGAAATTCGGTATAGGGGTAGATTAGACCATGAGAAAGGACATAGGCTATATTTGGTCGCGATAACCGACATCCACGCGGGCGGAGCCGCGGGCAAAAGCTAGTTCATTTATAAACCATTGGCTAGTGTCCTTTGTTAACCTATTTGGTCTCTCCTATCTATAAAATATAAATATAGAAACAGAAAGTATAACACCGTGCGTCCTTACCTAACACGGTTGACGTTTTTAGGTCGCAAATTAAATATAAGTGCGTATTCGCGCATAAATACTGCGATATTATCCGCCATCTGGTACGCCAATCAATACGATATAATCCGCAATTATTTGCATAATATACACCCATATACGGGTTGTAATAAACTTGCTTCAACGAAGATTTGCCAAAAATAAAAATCCTTATTCCTTTTTATATTATACTAACTGTTACCGGTGGCTCCGATTGCGTGGATGTCGGTTATCGCGACCAATCACAGCTCATGTCCTTCCTCAAGGGCTAATCTACCCCTATACCAAACGTTACAGACAGACAGACAGCCTCTGTACAACTGTTTCCACCTATGTATTTCTGTGTGTTTTTTCTCGTGTGTACGAAATAATTAAATAAAGACAGAGTATGAATTAACATCTGTAAAATGCTACAGTGGAGTTTATTGCGCCGTTTCTTCTCCACTGGTGCCTAAGAAGCGGTGGTAAACTTAGTATTAAGCAAAATTAGACGTCAAAAAGATGTAGTAGTGAAGTATTCATTCAAAACTAGCTTTTACCCGCGGCTCCACCCGCGTGGATGTCGGTTATCGCGACCAAACAAAGCTTATGTCCGTTCTCAAGATCTAATCTACCCTTATACCAAATTTCATCAAAATCGGTTCATTGGTTTAGGCGTGAAAGCGTAACATATAGACAGACAAAGTTACTTTCGCATTTATAATATTAGTATTTTTTTTTATCGTGCGAAAAATCCCCATGGATACCACCCCCACGGAGCCGGTGGAGGCGGTTATGTCGGACTCGAACCGACTAAAACGCACGCCGTCTTGGGTCCTTGGTTGCCAGAGGTGAGATTGCCAAAAGCATATCTCTCGCACCCCGGCAGACCCAGGACCATCTCTTTCGAGATGGCCCCCTTCGGGTTGTGGGGACCACAGTGTCCCCAATCTAGCCCCGGTTACGAGGAGGCGCATTTTTGCGCCGCCGCCGCGGCCTGCTTCTGCTAGGGTGACAGGCGGCTCCACCAGTCACCCCCAGGCCAGCGCTCATGGAGGACGGAGGTCGTTCTGCGACCTCCGACGTCCGGTTCGCCTTCGCTCTGCGCGGGCTTCCCGGGCCCGGAGTCTAGTCCGGACCCGACCGGCCGCCTCCTTCTCGAGCATTACTTGCTCGCAGAAGGAGGCAGCCGCACCCCAAGCGTTGGTGCATCTTACCATCGCTGTGAGCAACGTGGCGAGTGTGAGGACTCCCACCCCCAGAGCTGCCACTAGGACCCGCCTCGGCGTGTCCCACGCCGGGCACTTGGTCAGTGTGTGCAGCTCTGTGCCCTCGCTCGCATCACAGTGATGGCACTCGGACGTTGGCTCGTTCCGGATCCGACACAGGTAACTCCCGAAACACCCGTGTCCGGTAATCACCTGCGTCAGCCGGTACGAGAGGCTACCGTGTGGCCTCTCTAGCCACTCCTCCATGATGGGTCTTACCGCCGCTATTACGGCGTGCCCTGCGCTTGGTCGCTCAAGTCGTAGCTCCCATTCTGTATAATATTAGTATTAGTATGTATTGTGTAATCCATATCCATACTAATATTATAAATGCGAAAGTCACTCTGTCTGTCTGTCTGTATATTACGCTTTCACGCCTAAACCACTGCACGGATTTTGATGAAGTTTGGTATAGGGGTAGATTAGACCATGAGAAAGGACATAGGCTATGTTTGGTCGCGATAACCGACATCCACGCGGGCGGAGCCGCGGGCAAAAGCTAGTTTTGAATAAATACTTTGACTTTGACTTTATGTTATGCTAACATGTGTAGATTTGTATGTCTTATGAATACCACAGCTTCGAACAATCTCGAACCAAACCGCCTTGTGCGTAGATGGTAAACTAGACGCCAAGAACTTCAAGTCTAGACTATTACTCCATCTAGACTATCTAAGTATGGCCTAGTTTTTAAACTTCCTCAAGAAACAGGGCCAGGGTGAGTATATTATCCTTATTGATAGAACAAGCGATCAGTGTTAGTTTTGATAAGCTACGTCCAATGTTTCTCAAAGTTGTGTATAGGTCCAACCATACCAAACGGATCGCATCGGCCCGCATCGAAACGAATTTTACAATATTTAAACGAAATTAAATCTTGTATACAGTGTTTAAAGTTTATATTACCAAGTCAAGGGTAAACACAGCGGGTGACATGCCGCGACACAAGATCGGCTCTGTCCGCGTGCGTACGGACCGTGCGATGCTATACCGGCCGATGCGGGCCGTTTGGTGTGGTTCCACCTTATGCCTACACACACAGTGCCCCTAGCACGAAAAGCTGTCGAAATCCGGTATGAGGCCGAAATTGGCAGCCAAAACAAAAGTGAAGCATTGATATACAAAAAAATTTGTTTGTATATCAATGACCTAATGAGTTTTTTCACAGTGGTCCTTTTTATTACCCACGATGGAACAGAAACGGTATGCGTTTGGGGTGAGAGGTTGTTTGTGTATTTGTTTATTTGTACAAATCCGTGTTGCCATTTTCTTCGAAACTACCAATCTAATTTTGATGCAGTTTTCAGTTATGGGTTCGGCTTTAATTGGAGCATGTTCTTAGATAGGTGTTTTATTTTTTTTAATTTTATTCCTTATATCTAATAGGGCCTACGTGGAGCTACAACTTTCAGGACTACTGGCTAGCTAATTGTCAGTATCCGTTGCAAATTGCAACGGCCCTTTAATTTTTGCAACCTTCACGCAATAACTATAGTAATAGAGTGGGATCGTATCCTATTCTACTGTTGTACATGAGGTTCCAAGTTCGATGCCTGGGTAGGGTAAAATTTATCGAGCTTTCTTGTTAGGTGCATTGAAATAGAACTTGATGGACATCGATAACGTCGTCCTTTGTGTCTTGAGATAATAAAGTTTTTTTTAAATTAACAAGAGTACTTACTACAAAACGAAAATTATTAGCCAGCTAAACTAAATTACTAGTGTTATGATACTGTTCACGTCGCTGTAATAACATCCACGAACCCGGGACCTTTCGACTGTAAAGCCTACTCCTCAACCAGTAAGCTATCTACCCTGACTACTGTGTATATGTAACACAATACCTAGTAATTAGACATTGTTTCTTTATTGAGTAAAAACATTAATTATCCTCTCTATAACATTAGCAATACAAACAGGCTACATCTCTTGCTTGACATTCTTAGAAGGCCTTCTCATAAAAAATGAATACATTTGTTTTGTTTATCTACCTATCGACACACGCAATGCAAAATAACAGGAAAAATGTGTTTAAAATAGATAAAGACGACTGCAGACTGGTCGGTCGTCAACTGCGAGTTTCTGAACTCACAGCCTAGGTATATATAATCTGAAAATCACAAAGCCAACGAGACGAGAGTAAAAAGGTAAACAAAGTGACCATTACTGAGTTATTGCGATAAGTAGCGATTATTTTCTCTGTCCTTGTTGCACATATTACACGTACGCGACAATGGCCGAGCGACAGCTGTCGTTGCGTGTTTCGTAGTACAGGAAAGCTGTCAGCACAGCGGTTCTAAACTGTCAGATCCGCCATCTTATGAGCAATTTCATTCCTGTCTGGAACGCGCTTGAAGTGATACGAAATAGACAACTTTGGAATCGCTGAAGCATTGTTTACCTTTTTTCTCTCGCTTCGTTGGCTTTACTTTAGAATGAGAAGAGATTGAATATGAATAGAGATTCATTTTTAGCATGTTCCGACTGAAAATACTTCTGCTCATAAAAATTACATAGCTTGTAGTGATCATTTCGCGTTTTGCGCATTTTGCTTTTTGTACATTTTGCGTTTTGCACATTTTGCTTGAAGTGCAACATTTTGCGTTTTGGACATTATGCTCCGAAGGGCAAGCTTATATTGGTATGGTGTGTCTAATGATAGTAATGATACTAATATTATAAAGGCAAAAATTTGTGGTCTGAGTGTTTGTTACTTCTTCACGTCTAAACAGCTGAAGCGAATTTAACTGACACCCTTAGTGCAAGTTTTGGAAGCGCTCGGATGCTGATTAGAACCTTGTGGGCGAAGGAAACTGCATTAATCTAAATATATATAACTAAAAGGTGACTGACTGACTGACATAGTGATCTATCAACGCACAGCCCAAGCCACTGGACGGATCGGGCTCAAATTTGGCATGCAGGTAAATGTTATGACGTAGGCATCCCCTAAGAATGGATATTGAGATGCAGGCTATATAGGATTAGTAATAAGGAGTAACGTAGGCTTAGGCTACTTTTATTTTAGAATGTTTTTATGCTCAATAGCGCTGACTCAACACTAAGCAATAACCGACATCCACGCGGGCGGAACCGCAGGTAGCAGCTAGTATTCTACAAAGTGTAGCTGAAGGATTAAGGACAGTCTAAATTCTCCTTAATATACATTGGTATAACCATGTTTAGGCAACAAACAATGATATGCTAACGACACAAATTGTCCTTTAGTCGTCCCTTCTAAGTTATAAAACGGGTTAGTACACAAAGAGGTAAACGCAAATTTTAATAGAAGTGACTGCCTTCTGAGCCTCAACCCCGAAACCCTGCGACAGTGCCTCGTCAATCAGCAGCAAGGTCGGCTGACTGGACTCGGACCTACCAAAACCGCACGGTCGTCTCGGGTCAGTTGCCGAGAGAGTGGTAGCCTCTGGTATATAGGTTAGATTCCAAATGCCCTAGGCCATAGAACAATAAATGTATGGATTTGACGTAGGTATATGACAGTTGTTGACAGTTGAATTACTAATATTCCTATAATTTGCGTCACTAATATCACAGCTAATATGTACTACAATAATTATCACACTAATCACTATTTTATAGGCGAAAGTTTGTGAGTGTATATTATTATGTTTGTTACTTCTTCACGTCTAAACGGCTAGAGTCAGCTGACACCCTGAATTAACACATAGGCTATGTTTGGTCGCGATAATCGACATCCACGCGGGCGGAGCCGCGGGCAAAAGCTAGTTGTACATAATTATTATTATTGAAACGAGTCGCCATGCAGCCTGTGTATATTATCCTAAAAAATGTCAGGTCAAAGACAAGAGATATGATCAAAAAAAAACAAAGCTGGTTGTGTTAAAAAGAAACAATATTATTCACATAGAATTAAAATGACATTCGATTCTTTGGTTTATTAGTACAAAATGACAAAGAGATGAGCCGTGTAGGGTTCAAATAATACGCTGGAAAATCTTTTTAAGTCAGTTTTTTTTTTTCATAAAGGACACGTCAATTTGACTTCACTTCGCCTGATATTAAGCTAAAGGTAAAGTCTCGGAAAGAGGGTCACCATCGTAAACATGTACCATGTTAACAGTGGTGGCACTCAACTTGACGGCCTCATTAGATGCCTTTTCACGCCCCGCTTAAAGGACCCGGGACTGTACGAAGAAGGAAACACGTGAGCTGGCAGGGAGATCCAGGTCTTAGTGGTGCAGCATAGGAATGAGTCACTGAAACGCTTGGTTCTAGCAGGTATACTCTGCACCGTATACGGATGGCGGATGTGATATGGACGGATTTTTCGTCAAAAAGTGTATTTCTATAGGCACGTTGGGCTTTTTCGAAATAGGAAAACCGATAGAACTCACGACATTGTTACTGTTACAATTACCGACATCTCTATATAAAAGTTTTTTTCACTTCTGTCGGCACTCCGGGAATGTCACTACTATTTTTTGTCCTCTTCGCCTCACTAGGAGAAAGATACTCACGAACACCCTCGAGCCTTTGCAGATGCGTAGAGATGTTGCGTCTTTGGCAGTTTTCTACCGTCTCTACCATGGTGAATGTTCTGACGAGCTCTTCCAATTAGTCCCACCCTCTCCTTTCCTACACAGGACGACACGTGCAGGGCTAAGATGCCATCCATTTACGGTGCAGAGTATACCTGCTAGAACCAAGCGTTTCAGTGACTCATTCCTATGATGCACCATTAAGACCTGGAACTCCCTGCCAGCTCACGTGTTTCCCTCTTCCTACAGTCCCGGGTCCTTTAAGCGGGGCGTGAAAAGGCATCTAATGAGGCCGTCAAGCTGAGTGCCACCACTGTTAACATGGTACATGTTTCCGATGGTGACCCTCTTTCCGAGACTTCGCCTTTAGCTTAACATCAGGCGAGGTGAAGTCAAATTGACGTGTTCCATATAAAAAAAAAATACGCATCAAATTGAGAACCTCCTCCTTTTTAAATTTGTCTAAAAACAGAAAGAAATATGTTAAGGCATGGGAGCCAATTGCCATACAATTTACAAACAACGCGGCATTTGTTACGGGTAGTTGGAATCCTAGAGTTCTACAACCTGGTCCAATCACCAGTGCGTTGTGGGCACCAATTCGATGATGATGATGATGATGACGATAAAGCGTAAGTAAAAGCACCACAGGTTCTGATCACGATTCTATGTGAATGAAGCCTTAGTTGTCACCACGCCAACAAACAACATGTTTCGTTTAGTGGGGTAAACCCGAACATAAGGCATTTGCCTACTTAGGTATCTATAGATTCATAATATTAGGTATACGAGTACCTACCTACCTCCACTTGTACTCAACGAGAGTAAGTTGGTAATCGAATCTGATGGGGAATGAATCCAAGGTACTACAATATGCCGCCTGTCACCCTAGCAGAAGCAGGCCGCGGCGGCGGCGCAAAGTGCCTCCCCGTACCCGGGGCTAGATGGGGACACTATGGTCCCCATAACCCGAAGGGGACTCATCTCGAAAGAGATGGTCCTGAGTCTGCCGGGGTGCGAGAGATATGCTTTCGGCAATTTCACCTCCGGCAACCAAAGACCCAAGACGGCGTGCGTTTTAGTCGGTTCGAGTCCGACATAACCACCTCCACCGGTTCCGTGGGGGTGGTATCCGTGGGAATTTTCCCACGATAAAAAAAGCTACTTCAATATGGGATTCTTCAAGGGCGTTATAAGGCCTCATAGCGATTTCCCAGTTGCGTTCAAAGTTGAGTCCTAGGTCCTAGGTCTAGGCCTTACCCCGCACGAGTGCCATGGTGGAAATCGTATCGTGGAATAGAATGACAAAAGTATGGGATCTGACGTATATGACAGATGTCAACGAATGTCTTTAAGGTCAAATCCCAAACATTCGTCTTTTTTATTGCATTATTTTTCTTTTTTTTATTGACTTTTAAAGGCTTCGCCTCAAAGACGGAATATATAAAATGAGGAAAGATTTGTTATAGTGAGCGGGAGTGAGGAGCTTAGTGGTCAAAGCATTCTCCCTGCAAGAGAAGCGGGTTTAAATCCCGCCTCGAACGATCAAAAAAGAATTATTTTCTAAATCGATTTGAACACTTTATTTTACTAAAACTTGCTTGGCAAGTATTTTACCTTAGCTTAACTTTTGCTTATTTAAATCAAGTTTTCTTTTTCTAAAATGATCATTAAAATACTGGTATTCACTATAATTATATATATAAAGCAATTTGTTCGGAACAGAATGATAGCTTTTTTTCTTGTCTGTATCAACGCGAGTCGATCAAGTCAATAGATAAGGCAATCAAACGATATTTATTACCACATATGTATCCGAGATAGGTCTGGATGTTAGCCATTTGATTCCACTAGAGAAAACAGTTAAAAATTTTGAAAAAACCCACGAACGGTTGAAAAATAATTTAATTAAAAAGCTGGGGAATGGAATAGTCACCCTAACACCTATCTAAGAACAGGCACCAATCAAACCCGAACCCATAACTGACAAGATGGATTTGCGCTAAAAATGTTTACTGCGGCGCCCCCTAGTGGCTTGTCACCTTATAACCTATCTAAGAACATGCACCAATCAAACCCAAACCAATAATTGAAAACTGCATCAAAATCGAAAAAGCAGTTTTGGAGAAAATTGGCAACATTGATTTGCATTAAAAATGCTTACTGTAGCGTCCCCTGTTAAGTTGTCATTGTAACACCTATCTAAGAACATGCTCCAATTAAAGCCACCATAACGGAAAAGTGCATCAAAATTGGATTGGTAGTTTCGGAGAAAATGGCAACATGGATTTGCACAAACCAAACACACAAACATCCTCTCACCCCAAACGCATATATCGTCTCCGTCCCGTCGTGGGTAAAATGTCGGTACACCTACTGATTAGCCGGGGTGCGAGAGATTTGCTTTTGGCAATCTCACCTCCGGCAACCGAGGACCCAAGACGGCGTGCGTTTTAGTCGGTTCGAGTCCGACATAACCGCCTCCACCGGCTCCGTGGGGGTGGTATCCGTGGGGATTTTTCGCACGATAAAAAAAAACTCCTACTGATTAACTTTATTTCATATCACTTTTTTGGCAGACAAACACACAGCTCAACTGGTTTACCAACCAAGTGAATATCGAGGTCTATTGACGTGTGCAAATCCAGGAGACACACTTGGGCTGCCGACTCTGTAAGCACAGAGAGTTTCTGTGCCGTCAGTGTAAAAAACAAAGCAGGACAAGCCTTTAACGACACAAAAACTCTCCAGTGAACTCTGGCTACCCTACTCACCGCAGTGAACACCACACAAGGTTATTATGGCCGCGGTATTCTGTAGGGCAGAGGTAACTTCCTCTGTCGGACTCGTCATTTGGACGGCAAGACCGCCGTATTCTACCTTCATAGATAACTAACCGCCGCCGTTCCCAATACCATACTAACAGTTAAAGATAGATCGCATCTACGGATAAACTGCTCGGCTGTTTAAATTCAAAACAAACTCCTATTTCACACCAATTTCGGAAAATAAAATTATACCGCGAGGCACTTTCCCGTAAAAAAAATCAGTTACCATGTTTTCAATCTAAACAGCCGATACGTCAAATTTGACTGTTGCGATCTATCTTCAACTGTAAGTATATTATTGGGAACGGCCGTTAATGATTCTGTTCAGTAAACAATCAGTGGGTTAATTGATTAAGTGTTTATTCACCTCTGTCTAACCCTTCAGGGTTAAAGGCGTGATTATATGTATGTAGTGTGCATTTAAAATTGTTATGCTAAAAGAAAGGATGATAATCAAGTTCACTGAGTTTCATGCATCTTCTCAGTAGAACAAATCTACCGAACCAGCGAAAGAATCATTTACCTATTTATTATTATAGATATAGAATATTTTATTTATTATTCTTGAAATTCTATTCATCAATTTAAAATTATGACGTTCATATGTGCCTAAACTGAATAAGAATCTAAAAAACACGCTTTAAGCACGCACTAAAAAATAGCCTGTCCGCCATCTTGGACGTCCGCCATATTGGATTCCAGTCACGTGACTATTTTTTTTCGTATTCCTGACAGCAAACCCTTTCATTTGACATCCATAGCATGGGGGTGGATTTCAAACAGCCAGTCCGCCATCTTGGTGAGGCCGCCATATTGGATTTGTAATGACGTATCTTAGCTAGTCATGTATTGTCATCAGAACTCAGAGCGTGTGCAAAATTTCATCCCAATCGAAGACCGGGAAGTGGGTCAAATGATTCCAAGATTTTCTTACATACATAGTTACAAGTGAAGCTAATAAAAGCGTGTAAATAAATGAAATTGATTCTTGAACCTACGGAACCTTGCCCAGCAACAGGGCTGCGCTCAACAAACCAGATTTCCTTCGCGTTTAGTATAAATACGTTGTGTGTATCACAGCTCTGCACACACCAAGTTTAGTGACTACCGGACAATGAATACTCTAATCGTCATTTGTGTTGCGATCATCGCCACTGGCGCTAGTGGAAATGTAAGTATGACATATTTATACATACATAGGTATATTCACGTCTATTTCTCTACGGGGTAAGCAGAGACAAAAGCATATTTGAATACGCCAAGATATCTATTATATAAAAATCAATTGCTGTTCGTTAGTCTCGCTAAAACTCGAGAACGGCTGAACGAATTTGGTTAATTTTAGTCTTGATATATTCGTAGAAGACCAGGGAAGGTTTAAACGGTGAGAAAATATGGAAAAATTGCGAGTAAAATACTAAAAACGACAATTTCATTTCCCTATACAAACTGTTTTTCCTGTCAAAAATTGATGTACATAAGCTTATATTTTTAAAACTACGGATTTTGATTTCGTTTAATAGATAGAGTAATTCAAGAGGATTGTATAATACATGCTTAAATAGTTGAGTAGTAGTTTTATTTTTTATTTTATTTTATCGTGCGCAAAATCCCCACTGAGCCGGTGGAGGCGGTTATGTCGGACTAGAACCGACCAAAACGCACGCCGTCTTGGGTCCTTGGTTGCCGGAGGTGAGATTGCCGAAAGCATATCTCTCGCACCCCGGCAGACCCAGGACCATCTCTTTCGAGATGGTCCCCTTCGGGTTGTGGGGTCCTCGGTGTCCCCAACTAGCCCCGGGTACGGGGAGGCGCACTTTGCACCGCCGCCGCGGCCTGCTTCTGAAAATAGTAGAGGGTGCAGCGGGAACGGGATCGGACGGCGGAATAAAATGGTCGGTACGAAGTTCGCCGGGTTCGCTAGTTTATAATAATTTCTAGAGTTCGGAATGCATTCGGGAATTTATTCGTAAAATTAACCTAGATACATACATATAATCATGCCTTTATCCCCAGCAGGTTAGACAGAAGTGAATTAACACCTACATTTAACCAATCAGTGTATTCGATCCCATGTACTTAAATAGGGGGTGAGCCTATTGCCGTATTCCTGGCACTATTGTTAACTCAAGCCATTCGTCTGAGGCTGAGCCTGTGCTGTATATATCTGTCTGATGTTAAACAGCCCTATCCCTTAGTCGCCTTGTACGACACTGGATGAGCAGAGATGGGGATTAACCTATAAATTCTATATTCCATACTAAGGAATCATCTTTGTGAATTTTATTATTATGATCGACATCTTTACCGCGTTTTCCCAGTTCTATCGAAAATGCGCGTATTGGAACTTGACGCCCGATGTCCTTTTATTTTTCGCGGGTTTTCCGGGAACGACTTCATCCTAAAGTTAGCCTTTTGACGTGCCTAGAATATCAACACAATTTAAAAAAGAAATAAGGACGTATACAAATAGTGCTGGGGTCACAGTGATATTTTTGTGACAGTTACCGGTTTTTGCGAAGTGCAAAATAAAATAAACGGTTTATTTTGTAATATTTTAAAGGTTGATCTGCGATAAAAAAGAACGATGACATGAATTTAAACAGATGTTTGGTAACTATTTATTTTAATGAATGTCAGTGCTGCGCTGTGTTGAGTGATGATGAGTCATGAGTTTGAATCTTGTACATAACTTACTAATAAATAGGTTGATAACAGTAAAAGATAGACATAAAAGTCTACTCATGATTTTAAAATATTAATATTTTCATAAATGAGGCCAAATCGGCCAAGGTTTTGCACATAAACAATCCGTACTTATACGAGTAATTCTGCGTAGGACATAAGCTACTTGTTATACTGGAAATAAGTTCCTATTAATTTAATTTACAACGGTGTTGTTTACGCTATTAATTTAACGTAAACTACAAAACAACACACTGTTGTATTCAAAACATAATACCAACAAAAATATGACCTCAAAGGGTCTTTTTTTTTATCATGCGATAAATCCCCACGGATACCACCCCCACGGAGCCGGTGGAGGTGGTTATGTCGGTCTCGAACCGACTAAAACGCACGCCGTCTTGGTTGCCGGAGGTGAGATTGCCAAAAGTATATCTCCCGCACCCCGGCAGACCCAGGACCATCTCTTTCGAGATGGGCCCCTTCGGGTTGTGGGGACCACAGTGTCCCCATCTAGCCCCGGTTACGGGGAGGCGCATTTCTGCGCCGCCGCCGCGGCCTGCTTCTGCTTCTGTATGTTGCGCTTTCACGCCTAAACCACTGTACCGATTTTGATGAAATTTGGTAAAGTAGTAGATTAGACCATGAGAAAGGACATACCTAGGCTATGTTTTGTCCGACCGACATCCACGCGGGCGGAGCCGCGGGCAAAAGCTGTATGCAATATAAAAGTTTTAAATTTTGATTATTTCGGTATTAATTCGGGCTAAAAATTTAAAAAAATGTATGTATGTATAATATCGTAGTGGATTCCAATCGGACCTCTAACCCGAATATAGATAGACACAAGATCATGGATAACAGAAATATGTTATCCCTGCCTGTCGTGCTGGGAAAGCGACGTGACCTGATGTACATGTGTATATATACACTGACGGACTCATAAACTGCATCAAAGTAATAGAAGACTTTGAAATAAATATTTTAACCAAGTATGCATACTTTCTATACAGATTTAAATTGAAACCTCTAGATTGGTTCGTGAACTTTAAAACAGCGTAGGGTCATATCTTTAAGTTTAAGTTTATGTACTGGAAAGGACCTTAAGACTTTTTTTGAAGAAAAAACAGAAATTTAAGAAAAATTGGTTTAATTAAAAAATTGGTTTTAACAATAGACACAAACTTTATGCAAGGGTTTATTTGTGTTTTAATAAGGTGTATTACCCCCACGTGCCCTTATTACGGATTCTAATCGGTTCCGCATAGATTTTATAAGGGTTTTTAAAAGATCTTGCGGAATATTGTCCCATTCTTCTGAAAGTGCTGTTCTTAGTGCTGCCACTGTCGTGGGCGAAGGGTTTCTCGCATATACAGCTCTTTTTAAATTGTCCCAAACATGCTCGATGGGATTAAGATCCGGGCTGCGTGCTGGCCAATTCATTGTACGTATCCCAACCTCTTCGCAATAATGTTGAACTTGTGCAGCTGCATGCGGCCGGGCATTATCCTGCATTAAAGTAAAATTTTCGCCTATGAATCCCATGTAAGGCACCACGTGATCTTCTAATATCTCTGTTATGTAGCGATGTGCTGTCAAACCCCCTCTATTACCGTTTTGACGGACCATGTCTATGAACACAAGTTCTATTCGCCCGTTCATCGATATGCCACCCCAGACCATACATGAACCGCCTCCAAAAGGAACACGCTCCTCAATGCAACTTTGAGCATATCGCTCCCCACGTCGACGATAGACTCTTCTGCGACCATCTGCACCATTTAAACATGTCCTACACTCGTCCGTAAACAATACAGAGGCCCACTGCTCTTCTGTCCAATTCAGGTGATGACGCGCAAATCTTAAGCGAGCTTGTCTGTGAGCTGTAGACAACTTTGGACCATTTGCTGGTCTAAAAGGGGTGATATCCACTTCCTTTAACCTTCTTCTTATTGTTCGTGCACACACGTTTACTCCACGCACTTCATTAAGCTCGGTTTTGATGTTAACTGACGTGAGGAAACGATTTCGCAGGGAAGTTATAACAATAAATCGGTCATCACGACCTGTGGTTGCTCGAGTTCTGCCTGTACCACGTCTCCTCCTGTAAGAACCTGTCTCTACAAACCTTCTGTATATTCTAGAAACCGTAGACTGGTTTAAATTTAAATTTCTACCAATCGTTCGTTGATCCAAGCCCTCCCGCACCAATGCTACAATTTGTGCCGCTTGTTCGGACGAAGTATCCATATTATGGTTCAAAAACTCTCGATGTGTTAAAAAACTAACCCAACAATTATGCTGGTAACAATAATTCAATTGACAAAACAAAAAAAATCAATGAGAATCAATTTAAAACTTTGCTATAAATAACACGCAAATCTGATACTACAAGTAAATTTTCTTTTCCCGGCTATATTCATTTGTTTTACTGCAGTTCTATTTTTAAATTTAATTTTTTTTTTAAGATTAAGAGCCAGTCTTTCCATATTTATATAATTTAATCTAAAAAGTTTGCATACTTATTATAAAAAATCCTTTTAGAGTAAACCTGAACTTTGATGCAGTTTATGAGTCCGTCAGTGTATATATCGGGCTCGTTTAATTCTGACTTCACGATTAACTGATTATTCCTAACAAAAAAAACATAATAACAAAATATTTTTCTGTAGTATTTTCGATACTATCGTAAGATATAGATAAACATGATTGATATCTGCAGATTGAGTAGCGACCTATGTTTCACGATTATAATAAAAAATCTATACTATAATAAATCTATGTTACAATTTCACGCCTAGACCACTGAACCGATTTTGATAAAATTTAGTTTCGGAGTAAATTAGACCTTGAGAAAGGACATAATGCTACGTTTGTTCGCGATAACAGACATCTACGCGGGCGCAGCCGCGGGCAAAAGCTAGAATATTACAAAAACATTGTTATATTAGCACAGAAAACTATTTAAATCTTCAAGTTAAGATTCAACGAGTTGCTTTAAGATTTTCTAAATCATTTTTTTCAGACTGTCCATCTCTCAGACACTCAAAAGGACACAGCTAATAAATTCGTGGCAGAATGCGTCAAGGAAACTGGAATAAAACCTGAAGTGATCGCAGAAGTGAAAAAGGGACAATTTGGTGAAGACGAGAGTCTAAAGAAATTCACCTTGTGCTTCTTCGAGAAAGCCGGCATTGTGGATCACGAAGGCAAACTTAATGTGGCAACTGCTGTGGCGAAATTACCAGCTGGAGTCGACAAGGTTGAGGCGGAGAAGGTGCTAGAAAGTTGCAAGAACAAGACTGGCAAAGATGCTGCTGAAAAAACTTATGAAATCTTGAAGTGTTACCACAAAGGTGTCAAGAATCACATCTTCCTTGGTTTTTAAAAGTAATACTACACCATAACTTGCCTTAAAAATAGGAAGAGAATATCTCTTAGTTTTTTGACAACGGCAAAATTTATCTCCAAATCCTAGTTCCTTCAAAATATCTTCCCTATTACCTTCAACCTTCGTAGATAATAAGTTTCCCAAAGATAACTTGACCCAATTCCCAAGATCCCTAAACATTTGAATGAATTTTTTATAGCATTTATTATGCTAACTGTTAAGTCCGAAAAACATTGGAAAAAATGAAATGCTCAAGTGGTAGAGCAGTCGCCCTGTAAGCGAAAGGTCGTGAGTTCGAGTCTCACTTGAGCATTTCATTTTTCCAATGTTTTTTTTCGGATCCCTAAACATTGTTTTATCTAGAACAACGAACTTGGCTTAGATATGAGATCGTGTTAAGCCGTGCCATAATAGAACCTTCTGGAATAATTAGAATATTCAAGAACTTATTACTCTAATAGATTACGTTATTGATATGTTTTGTCAAGTTTGTTAAGCACGCAATCATGAATGCGTGCTATTTAAACAAGTAACTGTTATATTTGGAAAGGCATGCTCATTGCTCAAAGCTATGGTATCATAGAATGTATCCACATTTTTGGTATTATAGTGTTAATTACCGTTATACAATGAACTGCTATTGTTATTTATTTGAATGAAATTTGAAATATTAATAAGAATTGTATAAATTGTTTTACTTGTGTTCAGTACAATCCAATCCTGCTTACATTCAAATCTTGCACTATGAAGCATGCGGTTTATGAGTTTCGGGGGAACGACTGGTGTCTGACCCTTCTGAGGACCCTTCTCCGTCACCCCCAGGCCAGCACTCATGGGGATGACCTGCGGGCCTGGGGGTGACGGTTGGAGTCACCTGTCACCTCATCGAAAGCAGGCCACGGCGGCGGCGCGCTAAGAAGTGCGCCTACCCATGTCGGGCGCGATTCTGGGACACCGTTGTATCCCCGAGGAGGGCCAGACCGTAAGAGATGGCCCTGAGTCAGCTGGGGTGCGAGGGATATGTCTAAGACCTCACCTCCAGCCTAGCACCACGACCCTCAGTCGGCGTGGGGCTTTAGTCTGTTCGAGCCCGACATAAAATACCTTTCCGGCTCTGGCAGGGGAGGTATCCTAGGGGTTTCCTCATCCTTATCCTTGGCCATCTATCTGCAGTGTATTGGTTTGCAGATAAGGTTAGCAATTAGCATGGTTGTGTTCAGACCAATATGGAAATTTGAAGAAATCAGTAGTCAGCACAGATTTAGGAAGCACTACTTACCGTATCTATAGTATAAACTCCGAGGGAATAGAGTTTAATCGATCGATATTAATAGCTAAAATCGGCATTTTTATTGATTATCGACCGTCAAGGTCGAACCTGGATCAAAGTACGTTAGCGCAAGATCAAGGTAGTAATATTAGAATGAAATTTGTATAGCATTAATTATGCTAACTTTTAAATTCGAAATACATCGGGGCAAAAAAAGAACTCAAGTGGGACTTGAACCCATGACCTTTCCCTTACAGGGGAATGCTCTTCCAACTGAGCTATTGAGCCACACCTGATTTACTTCAAATATCCCTTCTCTTTATATCCGTCTTATAAGGGCGACGGTGGAGCCATCTACCAACTTTCTGACGAACTGTTAGAACCAATGAATGATTTTTCAATTGGTAATATTAGCTTTGTTCAGTTTTCGTCACACATCTGTGCATGTATTTAAAACTAGCTTTTGACCCGCGGCTCCGCCCGCGTGGATGTCAATTATCGCGACCAAACATAGACTATGTCTTTTCTCATGGTCTAATCTATCACTATACCAAATTTCATCAAAATCGGTTCAGTGCTATAAGCGTGAAAGCGTAACATACAGAGTTACTTTCGCATTTATAATATTAGTATGGATTATGTTAAAGCAAAGGAAGTTACATGAATGAAAATATGAAAGAGAAGAACTATAAAGTTATGCATCCATTGTGTTTAAAAGTATAGTAGTAGAACTTTATAAGCAGTCAGAACTCATCATGTTCATTTCGTATGGCCTGGCCCCTGCTCGAGTCCTCATATGTCGACGTCCAATTGGCAAAGCTAGTCTATTGCTGCCGGTGTGAGGTCATGAAGCTCACGCATTCCTCCAGGGAAGCGACGGAGTGGACACTCCTCTGCTATATGCATCGTTGTCTGCTTTGGAGCTTCACAATCACAGTCAGGCGCTCCACAAGCACAGTCAGAACTTATCATGAGAGACACGATGGAGTGTAAAATGTACTTATCTCCTCACTTTTTAAATGTATGGTAGTAAATGGGAGGAGAAAGTAAAGTAACTAACCACTGATAGTACTAATTCCACCCAGATTTTAACTAGATACTATTACTTCGTAATTATCAAGTGAATTTTAAGGAAAGGCCAGGTCAAAACTACCGGCAACTGACGAGAATGTACCTATCAAAATAATAATGACGCCGGATTTTTTTTTTATATTTGGCCCGTCAATTGACTGCACCCCGCTAGATGGCAACAAAGCTGAAATGCAGTCCAGAAGATACAGACCACCATCCTCGATGCTATTGGACGTAAAATGGTGATCCCTAAGTGGACGGCCTTGATAGATGCCTTTTCACGCCCGCCTCCGCAGAGGAGAGAAACACGTATGCGGGCGTAGCTCTTTATCGTGCGGCAGAGGAAAGAGCCCCCAAACCTTTTAGTGCGAGATGGAATGAAAGACGTATGCTAAAAGTAAAGTAAGTGGAATGATATAGTATCTCTTTATAAGTACTGTTGAGTGATGGCACTTGGTGGAATCTGCTACACATATTCAGTAAGACACTTTGTACTTTTCCACTTAATTTTATATTTCACCTGACCGGTTTCGCCTCAAAAAAAAAGAAAAAAATCAGAAACAGTTTACATTATACCTTTGAGGATACCGTGAGGTGAAGCCGGTCAGGTGAAAAATAAAATTAAGTGGAAAAGTACAAAGTGTCTTACTTAAGATATAGTGTCTGTCTACCCCAATACAGAAAAGAGGTGTGATTGTATATCAAGCAATGACCTATGCCCCGATACTGCAGTATAAGTCGTTCAACTTATACGTCTGAGTACATAAAAACTGAATCGATATAAAATCTACGTAGGTAAGTACACTGGCTACATAACATGTGCAGTTAGCGTTAATGTATAGTTCTTAGAAGTCTAGAAGGGTTAGACAGAAGTGTGTTGTATATAACAGATTCTATATAACAGAGGGGAGCGTATTACCGTTTATAGGACACTTTTACAGTCCCTATGTTGCTAAACTAGTAGAGATAATCGAAAACACTGACCGAATAGGACTATAACTAACAACCGTGATTGCAAATTCCGAGTAACCGAAGCAGTTTATGAATATTTTGAAATAAGAACGTACATACGTACCAATGTACAAAAAAAAATGATCTTTTGTTTTCGATTCGCTATGTTTGTTTTAAAAACGACAATGACATAAATGTGACCTTTGTGTAACTAGCGGTATAATATACCAGAACTATACTGCACAACAAAACTATTTAGCCAAGAAACACGTTCGCAAATATTATTATCCACATTAACTCAAATTTTACGACGCACAAAACAACACTGACACACTGGCAGCTACGTAGGTCAAACAAAAACCGTATTTACGATTCGTTCAAAAATTCATTACACGTCACTAACACATAATAGTTGGATAATAAAAAAAAACTACAAAATTCAAATTTAGAATACGTTCGTCGCGTTTAGCGAACTTCAAATGTGTGACGGGTCCGTCACTATAATGAAGTGTTCGGCTAGTATGGAGTCGGCTTTTAAAATTAAACTTAGGTAGGTACATTGCGCCTTTCTGTAAAATTATGCACCTTGCAGTCGCAGTTAAATCGATATAATATTAAGTAGTCCACGTGATAGCTATATAACCCCTATGGAACTCTACCAACATCTTCGAGACCTACTTTTTTATCATCATACAGTATGCAGAATTACAGACACCAAAAACTACGAATTGGCAGACGAGGTTTTAAAGCGGGCTTTCCAGTTTCCTGTCAGCATTGGGCGGTTAGTCAGAAGTCGCTTTAAAACCGTATAAGCCAACCCAAAAAGAGAAGGAGCAGACGAACCCCACCTCAGCAGTCCCGAGTAAAAAGTTAAGATAAAATAAACAGTACCTTTATCTCCTCTGTTTGGCATCGCGTTTTATTTTCGTTCAATAACTATTGAAGAACTGCACAGTTAGACCGATCACTTCGAAGGCTAGTTGTTTTTGCTTGATATAATAGTAAGCTGGTATCAGTTAACCATGATAAATATATAGATATCGATAAGTTTTCTGATAAATAAATATAAAGTAAACATATTTTTAATCGAGGATTAAATGTAAGCTATTATTTAATAGTTTAAAAAAAAGAGGAATTGTTAATATTGTAGTTTATTTTCGAAATACATCGGGAAAAAGAAGCGCTCAAATGGGACTTGAACCCACGACTTTTCCCTTACAGGGGGAATGCTCTTCCAACTGAGCTATTGAGCCACACCTGAACCACTTCAAATGTCCCTTCTCTTTATATCCGTCTTTAAGGGCGACAGTGGAGCCATCTACCAACTTTCTTACGAACAAAAGAAGTCGAAACAGATTTAGGTATAAGGTGAGGTCGCGAGAGTACTGAAGAAGTAGGAGAGAACCATTTGGATGCAACCGGGATCAGTGCCCGGGGGAAGAAGACAAACTGTTAGTGCACTGAAATGTTTGAACTTTGAGAACGACAATACCACTATCTCAATTTGGTCCACAAAGCACATGGAAACAGCTGCCATGCACAGCCCCTTTAAATAACGGCAATACGTTCGTTGGTTGAAAAGAAGTTTGACATACGTTAACGCCTTTCTTTATACCACTTAGGTGGCAGTGCCTGGCAAAGGCGCCCACACCAGGTCCGGGTAGAAGAGGTAGTCCCAAGAAGTGCTGGTTCGGCGTCACGGAGGGTAACATGCGTGCAAACGGTCTCGCTACCTTGGACACTCAAGATCATGCGAAGTGGAGGAGGAAGAGCCGGAAAGCGGACCCTGAGCTCCGAGGGAACCGTGGCCTCGGATGCAATCAGAACTAACGTCTTTATGTGGATTTTGATGACTTAGGTGGCAGACAAATACACCTGATGGAAAGTGGTTACCGTGGCTTATGGACGTGTGCAACACCAGGAGATACACACTCGTGCTGCCGACAGTGCCGACCCTGCAAGAACTGAGAGTTTCTGTTGTAGAAGACAGAGCAGGATTGGATAAACCTTTGATCTTCCCACTGATAGCACAAAAACTCTCCAGTGATCTCTGGCAACATACTCCGCCGGGAACACAACATGAGGTTATTATGGCTGTGGTATTCTGTAAGGCGGAGGTACTTCCCCAGTTGGAGTCTCCTGCCTCCCTCAACGCCTGTCATAAACATCAAAATATGGGTCAATCACATACATTCATCATTTTATTCTACAATACGCTCTCCTCCAAAGAATCGCTACTTGTCTAATGAGGGCAGGGCTCCTTCCTACAAAGAGCGGTAGTGAACGCAGCCGCCACGCAGGAGGCGCGGGTTCGATCCTCGCTCAATGCTGTTCTATACATGTTTTTTTTATGGAATAGGGAGGCAAACGAACAAACGGATCGCCTGATGGCAAGCGATCACCGCCACCCATGGACACCCATAACACCAGAGGAGTCACAAATGCGTTGCCTTCCTTTTAAAAGAGAGTACGCTCTTTTCTTGGAGGTTTGAAGGTCGTAATGGTTCGGAAATACCGCTGGTGACAGTTCATTCCACAGTTTAGTTGTGCGAGGCAGAAAGTTTCTCGAGAAACGCACAGTTGTGGACCGCCAGTTGTCCAGGTGGTGAGTGTGGAACTGCTGTCGCATGGAACGATGGCGGAAAGAAGCGGCGGGGATCAATCTGAACAATTCCTAGGAGCACTCCCCATAGTATAGGCGACAGATTGATATGGATACATATTTGCATTGGTCTGGTCGTGCCTCAGAGAGCTCTTTAAGCCGTCGGTCTCAGTTGCCATATGAATATCTATAGCAGTCATTACGGGTAGTTGGAGCCCTAAAAAGTCCAACAACTGGTCTAGCTACAATGCTTCGACATCGTCTTTGCATTGTGGAGTTCCTATAGCTGTCGCACAGAAAATATCGAAGTTTTGCCATATCCGCAGTTAGGCCTGTATTCTAGAATGAAACTCAAGGATCTCACACATGTCAAATCTATCTTCTAATATATAAAATTCTCGTGTCACAGTTTTCGTTGCCATACTCCTCCGAAACGGCTCGACCGATTTTGATGAAATTTTGTGTGCATATTGGGTAGGTCTGAGAATCGGCCAACATCTATTTTTCATAGCCTTAAATGGTGCAGCGGGAACGGGATCTAACGCCGAACGCGGGGCGGGAAAAAATTGGCGGTACGAAGTTCGCCGGGACAGCTAGTTAATCTGATAAATAGCGATTCAGGGTGGGTGTCATTCTAGAATACGGGCCTGAGACTGGTAAAGCGGACTCCAGACTTCAAGTTGGAAAGCTTAAGGTGCGACTGGGATTAATATTAGGATGAACATAGGATGATGTTCTGACTAGCTCTTCCAATTAGTCCCACCCTCCCCTTTCCTTCACAGAACGACACGTGCAAGGCTTAGATGCCATCCATTTACGGTGCAGAGTACACCTGCTAGAACCAAGCGTTTCAGTGACTCATTCCTATGCCGCACCACTAAGACCTGGAACTCACTGCCAGCTCACGTGTTTCCTTCTTCCTACAGTCCCGGGTCCTTTAAGCGGGTCAAGCTGAGTGCCACCACTGTTAACATGGTAAATGTTTACGATGGTGACCGTCTTTCCGAGACTTTGCCTTTAGCTTAACATCACGCGAGGTGAAGTCAAACTGACGTGTCCAGTATAAAAAAAGAAGTAGTCTAAAAAAAAGAACTCACCCACAACGAAATTCCTCTCCTCACTAATCACTTTCATCATTTCCACAGACCCTAGCAATTTATTTATAGGCATATCTATGCCTAACCAAACAGCCAGTCAGTTAATACGTAGTGGAATGCTAACTAACATGCTGTTAGCCTTGTCAGTTGAAATGTACATGCCCTGTGTTGTACATTGTTTGTAAGAGCAGATAATGTATGACATGCCTCGTGTTCTTTTAGGGTTTGCGTCCATTGGCGTGGTGATGTACTTTCGTAGAAAGTTCCTTTTAGTTGATATAATAAATATTCCACAACATTCTACACAACGCTATCTAGATCCATGATAAGCTTTTATAGCTTGTATTATAGAATCTAGAATGCGGATAAACATACTTATATTTTTTTTGTAAATACATATATATTATACATAGAAACACCCAGGCCAATGCAAATAGCCATATTCATGAATACAAATATTTGCACCGAGCAGAGATCGTACCCGCGCCTCCTGCGTGGCAGTCGCGTGCCGCCACGCCACAGAGGCTGTCGAATGATATGGATATACTTATTACATGACAAAGGTAACTTAAAGTATGGTTTTTTTTTTTTTTTTGTTGAACTGATTGCTACTTAAATACAAAATCTATACTAATATTATAAACAGTTGTGGGTTCTAAATATCGAAGTTCAGCCAAATCCGCAGTTAGACTGGTAGAGCGGACCCTAGACTCCTAGTCGAAAGCTTACTCTTTGGGATTTCTTTCCCAACCACCAACAGTATTACTTACTCGTTTGGATGTGGGCGGATCGACTAAATGCGAGTAACGTTTATTCCTAGGCCACATATTCGAGAGTAAATCAATTTCATATTCTACCATGTATAATACTAAGAATAATGACCTTATCTGGCAATAGGCAATATACCAACGTATCTCATGGAATAAATAGCTATTATAAGAATAACGTAATGGCGTGTCATCCTGTCATATTTTAACTCTATGTTTGACAAGTTCTGTCACACGCTATTATACGACAAAAGCGAGTTGACATGACTTACGCTCGTGCCTTTTTAAAACAACGCAAAATCGCCGGGTTCTTTATATATTCATTCCTCATTCACTTTAGAATAGCTATAGGGTAGATTGTTTGCAAAAATGTCTTTTAGTTTACTCGCGGATAAAATCTTGGAATATATTAATTCTGTAATCGTAATTCGTGTAGGTATAAACTTAGATTTGGTCTAATCCACCCTAAGTATACAACTTAACCTTGCAATGAGCTAATTTACTCAAATACCATTTAGCCTTGAGTCTTTCATTAATACAGATAGATTTAATTATTCTTTATTGCACGCCTAAATTACAGGTACTGAGCTAATTTCTCCGAAATTATTAATCATCATCCTATGACCTCCAGTGAGCGCGGGCCCTAACGACGTCTGTACAGGCTGTGCAAGCGCATTGTGTCATTTTTTAATTAGTGGAACGCGTAGTTATGAATACTTTACATTTTCTACGCTTCACGTGTAATATTTTTATTTTTTAACTTTAATATATTTTTATTTTGACAGTTGTGTTGTTTCTCAGTGCAGTGGAAGCAGACATTTATGGGCAATTTAAGAAACGGCCATTTTGAAATGTGGCTTTGCTGAAACCAGTAATTTTGGGAAGTGATGGAAAAAACGGCATTACCGAATAAACGTGTTTCCTTCTTCCTGCAGTAGCTAGTCCCGGATCCTTTAAGCGGGGCGTGAAAAAGCATCTGATGAGTGCCACCACTGTTAACATGGTACATGTTTACGATGGTGACCCTCTTTCTTCTTCTCCCATCAAACCTACAGCTGCAATTGCGGCCTCGCCTAGGGGTTGGTTCGGGTGCTATCCCGCCGCGTCTATTGGGGTTTTAGGGTGTCATCCCGCTTCTTACGGAGACGTGCTTCAATCTCTCACGTCACGCTGCCGTCATGGGTCTGCTTCTGGCTGCAATAGGCTAGTTGATTGTTGTAGGCCAAGTGATTCTCTGCTGCTACCGAAGTGGTACACAAAAACATACATCCAATGTATTTTAGCCTTCTACGTGTTCACTTCTTGGCTCTTAGTTATGTGATGTGATAACTCATTTACCGCATTTTTTGTGAATCACGTAATTTATCCCAATATTTCATTTCTCGCATGGTTCAAGTGGACGTGCTGGCGAATAAATTCGCCATTAACGAATGCCATACAACATATTGGCAAATGTTTGACTTGGAAGTGCCTCTTAAAAGGAATTATCTCCCGGTTTCATAATCCATACTTCCATACTAATATTATCAATGCGAAAGTAACACTGTCTGCCTGTCTGTACATTAAGTTTTCATGCCTAAACCACTGAACCGATTTTGATGAAATTTGGTATAGGGGTAAATTAGACCTTGAGAAAGGTCATAGGCTATGTTTGGTCGCGATAACCGACATCCACGCGGGCGGAGCCGCGGGCAAAAGTTAGTAATATTATAAATGCGAAAGTAACTCTGTCTGTCTATCTGTCTGTCTGTATGTATGTTACGCTTTCACGCCTAAACCACTGAACGGATTTTGATGAAATTTGGTATAGAGGTAGATTAGGCCATGAGAAAGGACATAGGCTATGTTTGGTCGCGATAACCGACATCCACGCGGGCGGAGCCGCGGGCGAAAGCTAGTATTTAATATAATTTTTGTTTAAGTACTTACATGATTTTTTAGTCGTTTTGGTTCCCGGCGGAGTACCTAAGTGTCGTAAAAGACGACTAAGGGATAGGACTGCTCTCCATCCGACAGTAAACATACAACCCAAGACAAATGACCCGTTAGACGACAATAGGCTCGCCTCGTTTACGTCGTGGGAACGAAAATCATAACTGACGAAACTTGAATGCTAATACACCTCTGCCTACCCCTTCGGGGATTTACAGACGTGAAGTATATGAATGTATTTACGTGTTTTTTTTATACTTTATACGGCGGAGCCCGGGGTCTGAATCCTTTTCCTTTTGATTTGGCTTATACGGAAGCGATTGCCGTCTGACCTACCAACCCCGAAAGGTACGCTTGCAGGTTAACTTGGCTTGGACGCCAACCCCATATACACTAATATTTTATCAAGAGCTAATAGTAATATACCACATGGAACTATTTAGTAGCATTTTGCTTACAAAGTAATTGCCATAAAAAATATCTCAGGCGTTTTCCAATCGCATCAAAACCATCAGTCTGTCTGTCTGTATATTACTCTTTGAACCGGTTTTGATGAAATTTGGTATAGGGGTAGATTAGACCATGAGAAAGGACATAGGCTATGTTTGGTCGCGATAACCGACATCCACGCGAGCGGAGCCGCGGGCAAAAGCTAGTGTGCAATACGTCGTACATGATTTCAAAATTATCGGAAGAAAATAAATGCCTGAAAAACTGGCAGTCTTTGTTTGAGTAGGTAAGCACAGTCCCCCATCCTAAGAGATAAGATAAGATAAGACAGATCTAGCTAATATTGCGTAAAGCTGCCGGTCCCGGTAGCCATACGAACATCATTGGCATTTGTTACGGGTATTTGAAGCCCTAAAAACTCCGGTTACTCGGGATAACCCCTATAAAATATTCGGTTCTAAAATAGCGTTTTATCACGCTATTATATTCATAAAACGCGACTTAACCAAATATTTGCCAACCTACAGAGCATCGGTATCGCCAGTGGAGTTTCTGGAGGTCAAATGGCTATCGTTTCACGGAAAATATCTAAAATTGGACTGAAAATCCGAATTCAATTGTGTTGGGAACAGAACTCTGTGGATGATAAATGTCCAGTACGCCGAGCCACGCCGCCTGAAGAACGTTTATTGATGTAAATAGTGTAGTTTGTAAGTGATTATGTAATAGGTTGAGATTATAATAATGAATAAATACGTTTTAAAAGAGTAGGCTAAGTTAGAAATAAGAAATTTTGTAAATAATGTTAGGAATAAAATTGATTGTTAACCCGCTCATTAAGTCCCCCTGCGGGCTATAGAAAAAAGGAGTACTTAGCTCCATCTCTGTATAAACCAGGGTTGCCAGATTGTAACTTTTGTTGCAATTTACGTAACTTTTGACCCCCTAATGTAACATCTCCGTAACATGACTCAAAATGTAACTTTATTGTAACTTTTGCCGTATTGGTTCGGGTCAATATCAGTCGGAATAATTATTGTTCTGTAGTCTGTGATAAATATTATTCTACTAACTACGCTACCCATATCACCAATAATATAAGAGTAATACCAACCTTGGTATTGTTAGAGAAATCGCTTGTATGGAGATGACAAGGTTCAAACAACTTTAAACTTTTTTTCCCAGTAATAAAGTTTACTTCTGTTCGAACAATTATCAATCAAAGAATAATATATTTTCAAATCATTCTTTAATGTTCATTCACTAGTGTGGTAGAAAAAATAATAATTATTATTATATAATGTATCTACGGTGGAAGAGCAATTGTCATAATTTTAAAAGATTTTGTCTCGATTCGATTCGAAAATTTCAATCAGTAAGTACCTATTTAAAAAAGAAACTGAAGGTTAAAAAAAAGATTTTCTCGTAACGTAACTTTGATATCGTGATCGTTTTCAACATTTGATCGAGGTTAAATTAAATAAACGCAGTAGAATATTTATGTAATTTACCAAAATATATTATTTGACACTGGAAATTACTCACAGAGTGAGCCATAGAAAAATAATGGCACGAACACTGAAGAGAATGCAACGCGGTATTATTTTCCAAAATTGGTGTAAATCTGCGGTAGCCTAGTGGTATGGGTAATGGACTGCTGTGACGAGGTCTCGGGTTCGATCCCAGGATTACCATGGCACACACCAATGACTTTCCGATGCTTTTCGAAGTTATGTGTGTATTTATCGCAGGTTTATAAGTGCCCGGTTAATGGCAATAGGCTCGCCACCTATTACATTGGGACCTAAACATAAACTAGCGAAATGTGGGTGCTAGCACCTCTGCCTACCCCTTCGGGGAATACAGGCGTGAGTTTATGTATGTATGTATGGTGTAAATCCGAGTTTTTGTGTATAAAAGTGGTGGATTTTTAGACATAAAGTCTTGGACAACGCACATACATGTAGATAATTGGCATATTACAGTGAATGATGGATCTTCGCGTTAATTCCCACTCTCCCTAGTAAGCATTTAGTAAAGTCCCCACAACTTTTACTGAGGTAGCAATCATCTCATCCATCGTCATCAACATCATCATCATCAGCAACAATCATTTTAACCAAATTAATATGCTACAAAATAAGACTTAACATAAAGATCTACCTGCGATTATCATAAAACCTTCAAAAAAGATGAGCCATAGCCAAAAAAAATTGCCGTCAACTCGTGAGTTATAAATCCAGTAGGTTGTGGAGGAACGAGGTGTGATGTTCCTCCAACACAAAGGGAGGATCCTCCGACCAGGCAAGGTGATCACGCCTGGCGGGCCGCGGCCCAACGATTGTCGTTGGGATGTTATATATATGTTGTACCAGCGCGCGAACTTCACTTTCGCGATGCAGGATTCATAGTGACGTAGTAGTTCGGCTTGCTGTCGCTAGATGGCGCTGGGTACATGTGGTATCGCCACATCACTCCCCTCTAAGACCGGAGGTTGATTGCGATGAGTCAGCTGTCTTAGCTCTCTTGAGGAGCGTGCCAATGCCAGTCTTGAGTAGTTCCGTTTCGTCGGAGCTGGACGCCGCGTATTCCATTTGGCGGAACAGTCATCCTCGCTAGTCCCAGTGAGTCGGGATAACCGCTGGTCCCGAAGAAGCGGGGCCAGTGCGGTGCTGCGGTGCTTGCGGTCCTGCGTTGAAACGCCCAGTGAGTTGGGGCTTGAAGCGTCGAGATGAATGCTCGGCGAGCCGCCAGTGAGGCGAGGCGAATCCTCGGTAAGCTGAGGTGAGTAGTCCTCGGTGAGCTGAGGTGAGTAGTCCTCGGCGAGTTGAGGTGAGTAGCCCTCGGTGAGTTGAGGTGAGTAGTCCTCGGTAGTGACGGGGTGAATCCTCTATGAAGCGAGGTAAGTCTCCCGTGTAGTGGAGCGAATGCCTTAGATGCAGGCGTGGATGCAGGCGTGGCCGAAGGGTAACCAGGCTGCAGCGGTCGCTGCATGCTATGGCATCCTTGTAAGGGCCGAAAGTGCTGGATGGTGAAGACTTGATTACCGCTCATGCGGAAGAAGTGAATGGGATGTGACGATGAAAATGCTGCTGATATGCACAGCGAAGGTTACGTGATCAGATCACGTCGGGGTCACCACTGTGGAGGAACGAGGTGTGATGTTCCTCCAACACAAAGGGAGGATCCTCCGACCAGGCAAGGTGATCACGCCTGGCGGGCCGCGGCCCAACGATTGTCGTTGGGATGTTATATATATGTTGTACCAGCGCGCGAACTTCACTTTCGCGATGCAGGATTCATAGTGACGTAGTAGTTCGGCTTGCTGTCGCTAGATGGCGCTGGGTACATGTGGTATCGCCACAAGGTATTTAAATAAATACTTTATTAATTTGTCCATAGAGTCAATTATCTAAGTCTCAGTGAACAGTCAATGTTTCAACTGTGATCAAAATCAAAATATTGTTTGGTATTAAAATGGGAAACAGAATTGATAAATAGTTTATGATGATGACTTTTTTTAAATTGATTAACAAAATAAGTTTCTCCTTCAAGTTTGTAGTTCAATTTCTGAATTATTTGTTGCTATTACTCATAAATTCGTTTTATTGTTATCGTTATATATATTCTTTTGCAAAATCACCAGTCAATTATACTCACCACATGTGGTATACACATAAAAAAAATCGAACAATTGCTGCATTTCTTTTGAAGCTTAACGACTTAATGGGACTGAAAACATTTTAGATTAAGTGTAATAAAGTGCCTTATTAACGTTTGTATTGAAGTTTTTCTCGTAATATAAGGTCACGTAACTTTTAGCCCAAAAATGTAACTTTTTAAGCAGTCCTGTGTAACATTTGACAATATTCCACTGGCAACACTGGTATAAACCACTTTTTTAATGACGAGAACATTATATCGACACTTCATTCAAGACTATTCCTGTCGGTGTGTGGGCTATATAGTTCAGCTAAGTATCAAGTAGCAGTTAAGAACGGAATATAGGATAAAGAGAAGAGCTTTCGAAGAATCGTGTTTTATTCCTGGTTAACAACAATAAAAGTCACAACATACAGTCGACGACAATAAGTTTAATTTATTCACTCGAGACGCCAGCTCGAGGAAGAGACTCAAATACGCTGAATTGGAGCCACAGTACTACTTCGTACCAATAGCGGTGGAGACCCTGGGGAGCTGGGGCAGACGCGAAAAGCCTTGTAAAGGCGATTGGGCAGAGGCTCATAGAGGCTACTGGTGACTCCCGTTCCGGGTCGTTCCTGGTGCAGAGGATGGCCGTTGCAATCCAGCGTGGAAATGCTGCTAGTGTGATGGGCACTTTTGCACCGGGAGCGATCAGGGGCGGGTTATTCGATTAATACTGAAATTGTATTATTTATTTAGTATTAAGGTTGATCAGTTCATTTCCTGGCCTGCAACATTACTTGTCTGGGGATATCTACTTTAACAGGTATTGATAGATATGCTGATGGTAATTTTGCGTATGTTTCATTTTGCGTAAGTGTCATTTTTCGTACGTGTCATCTTGAGTATTGGTCATAATGCTGACGTGACAATATGCGAATGCATCATTTTGAGAACCATGATTGGTCATTATGCGTCAGAAGGGGCTTATTTATAATTACTATTAATTGACTTAATAAATTCAAAGTATACTTTGTAAAAGTGTTACTATTATTGATATTTGTTCACTTGTGTGTAATCAAATCATGTAACATACCAAGATGGCTGACCTATTTGAAATTCATTCAGATATTGTTCTTTATTGTATAAAATTATAGGATTTCTACTGTATGTACGGTACGTGTACTGAATACAAGTGCTTCTTTATAATCTAAGTCAAAAGCCGTGTTCTCAATCTTTGCTTATCTTTGAGTGTACGACATATTGATGTCAATAACTTGTTACGCAAATACAGTAGGTACTGTACAAGTAGGTATTTGTGAAAACGACTCACAAATTCGCGAAACAGATAGATTTTGCTTTATTTAATGGATTTTTAAAGTTGTTCTAACATTGCAAATTTTTCCTGTAGATTTAAATCGAGAAATTGAAGACTAATGTACAGAATAATCGAATACATAGGGAAAAAGAATCTTCTCGGGCGGGACTCGAACCCGCAGTCTTTCCCTTACAGGGGGAATGCCTGACCAATTCGGCTACCGAGACACGCCCGATATGATTAAAATTTCCCATCTTATACGTCTTTAAGGCGACGGCGACGTGGCGTCATCTACCTATTTTCTTACAAACTATCGGAATCAATGAATGGTGTTACAATCATTTTTAAACATTGATTTTTGATAACTGCGCCCAAACAATTGAAGGAATTTTTACAGCATTAAGTATGCTAACTATACAAATCGAATACATAGGGAAAAAGAATCTTCTCGGGCGGGACTCGAACCCGCAGTTTTTCCCTTATAGGGGGAATGCCTGACCAATTCGGCTACCGAGACTTTGTATAGTTAGCATACTTAATGCTGTAAAAATTCCTTCAAAAGTATAGAATAATTTTATTAAATCCCTGAAGAGGCAGAGGTGTATTAGCACCCAAGTTCCGCCAATTATGATTTTCGGTCCCACGACGTAATAGTGGGCGAGCCGTCACGTCATGTCCCCTGGTGTTCCATCAGTGGGAACGGCGCCAGTGGTCACGATAGGAAATATCTTATCCCGTTTGTCACCACTGATGACATATGGGATTTTTTTCCCATTTATCATCAGTGGGAACGGCGCCAGTGGTGACGACTGGGAATAACCGGTATATGGACGTGTGCAACACCAGGGGTGTCACACTCGTGCTGCCGACCCTGTAAGAACAGGGTTTCTGTGCCGTCAGTGCAGAAGACAAAGCAGGGCAAACCTTTGGTCTTCCCACTGACAGCACAAAAACTCTCCAGTGAGCTCTAGCTACCCTACTCACTGCCGGGAACATACAGGTTATGACGGCTGCGTTATTTTTATCCAGGAACTAGCTGACCCGGCTAACTTCGTTTCTCCTTAGAAATTAGAATCACTGATGTTATGTTGTGATTACCTCAATTAGCTGTATCAAATTCTCCTAATTATTTTGAGAATCCGTTCTCAAATTAATTACGAGAATTTGAAGCATTCCGACAGGGGCCCCATACACCCTCGGAGCTCCCGACACCAATAGGTCACCGGATACTTACACCTACAGAGATTATACCTATGGGACCCATACAACCATATGCCTCGCAACGAACAGAGAAAGAAGAATTAGGGAAATCGGTCCTGCCGTTTAGGCGTCATCTCATGTCCAAGGGAAATAGGGATTCATTTATATAGATGATAGCCTATGCGGCGTGGCGGTAGTGCACGCGACTACCACGCAGGAGGCGCGGTTTCGATTCCCATTCAGTGCAAATATTTGTATGCATGAATATGGCTATTTGCATTGGCCTGGGTGTTTCTATGTATAATATGTATATATTTACAAAAAAAAACTATATAAGTATGTTTATCCGCATTCTAGATTCCATAATACAAACTATAAAAAAAAGCTTACCTACCTTACTGGTCTAGATAGCGTTGTGTAGAATGTTAAAAGAAAAAAAAAATAGATAAGTTCCCATGGGTTTTGGAAACTGAATCAAAATTACAACAGCTACTAAGCTAATAAAAATATTCAACCACACAAGTCTAAATGAAACCGATAACCCAGTTATTGACGAGCCTTCGCAAACATTAAAACCATACCTCCCGGTTCCCAAAATAACAAATCAAATTAATACATAATCCATCACGAAATTATATCGCTCTCAGCCATTTTCCATTAAGTCTCCTTGTTTGAATTTGCGGATGAAGGAAGCAGGGAAACCGCCCGGGACTGGGGAGAAAAAGGTTTTATATTGGCAACATTGTTTTGGAGGGAAAACAATCAAAATGTAATTATAGGAGGTTTGATTAATCGATGTAAGGGGTCAATTTATCCTTGCCTGGTAATCGGCACGTTTAGATAATGATGATGACTTTCTGTTCAACGTTCGAAGGTGATTAAAGTATAAGTTTACTTAACATAAATATTATTCTTACGGTCGACTTTATTCTCCTAAACTAGTCCACCAATTCGAATACCTTAAATCACCTAGGTGATTTAAGTCCACCGTTTGGTATACTTAAATCACTTAAGTGATTTACCCTTTTTTTTTTTTTTTTTTTTTTTTTTTTTTTTTTTTTCGTGCGGAAATCCCCTCGGATACCCCCCCTGCCGGAGCCGGAAGGGGAGGTTATGTCGGACTCGAACCGACTAAAACCGCACGCCGACTGTGGGTCTTGGTGCTAGGCCGGAGGTGAGGTTGTCAAAGACATATCCCTCGCACCCCGGCTGACCCAGGGCCATCCCTTACGGTCTGGCCCTCCTAAGTGATTTACCCTAGGTGATTTAAGTGAAAAATTCACTAATCCATACTAATATTATAAATGCGAAAGTAACTCTGTCAGCTGTGTATCTGTCTGTCTGTATGTTACGCTTTCACGCCTAAACCACGGTGGCGGTAATCGGTCGATTGTCATCAATATAATTCGGTTGCGAATCTCCAGTGCTACTATCTAGATACTATCGCTACTGTGTTTGCTATCAAGTGAACATAATATTCGCCACTTTATCTTATTGTGTGTAACACAATATTTATCACCCCGCGAGATAAACAGAATCTGTAATTCGATATCAGTTTTATTTATTTATGTCTAACTCGACTACTAGTTTCTATGTATAATTCCACAATATATTCCTCAACATTCTACACAACGCTATCTAGAACCATGGTAAGAGTTATGGAATATAGAATGCGGATATACATACTTAGATACTTTTTTGTGAAATACATACATATTATACATAGAAACACCAGACCAATGCAAATAGCCATATTCATGCATATAAATATTTGCACTGAGCGGGGATCGAACCCGCGTCTTGCGTGGCAGTCGCGTTCACCACCGCCACGCCACGGAGGCTGTCACTAGTTTCTATGTATAAATAAGTATTATTTATTTTTAAACTTTATGCACAGTTGTACAAAGGCGGACTTAAAGCCAAAGGTATTATCTGCCAGTCTACCTTAGTGTGATGCAGAGATACATTGAGGTAGGTGCAAGCAGAAGAATTAACAATTTACTGTATTTACAATTTAAAAGATGTATTAAGTATATTCATCCGCATTCTAGATTCCGTAACACAAGCTAGTTAAGCTTACCACGGGTCTAGATAGCATTGTGTAGAATGTTGTGGAATATTTATTAATTATTTATTTATTTATTTCTTCACATCACATATATATATTTATTTATTATTATATTATATTTAATAGATAGAGTGATTCAAGCGGAAAAGATTGGCGGAACGAATTTCGCCGGGTCAGCTAGTAAATTATAAATGGGAAAACTATTCAAAGGAAAATCGAATAAAATATCTAAACTAATGCGAACGACTGGCAAAGAAAACAGAAAATAAAATAAAATGAAAACAACACAGGTATGCTTCTTCTGGCTGACAGCCCGACACGCGAGAAAGAGGCTTATCCTTACAAGCGTCATAGAACCGGCTTTTCCTCATTCACACCGTATTTTGGTGACCTTGTCTTGGTATTAACCCACACCCTTGTTACGATCTGGGGTTCGCAATAAATAAAATAACGAAATACATCGGGTAAAATGAAGCGCTCAAGTGGGACTTGAACCCTACCTTTCCCTGACAGGGGAAATGCTCTTCCAACTGACCTATTGAGCCACAGCTTAATCACTTCAAATTTCCCTTCTCTTTATATCCGTCTTTAAGGGCGACGTTCTAACAGTTCGTAAGAAAGTTAGTAGATGGCTCGACGGATATAAAGAGAAGGGAAATTTTAAGTGATTCAGGTGTGGCTCAATAGCTCAGTTGGAAGAGCATTCCCCCTGTAAGGGAAAGGTCGTGGATTCATTTTCATTTCATTTTTCCCGATGTATAAAAATTTCATTCAAATAAAATACCGCTTACTTCCACAAAAAATACCTACAGGTAAGGTATAAATACCTACTCGAGAACGTTTGACTAGATTCGACTACGTGCAAGAACACTAGAGTTTCGAGTTGAATTTGTCTCTAGGGCGTCTCTAGCACGCTTCCTCTTACACAACGCAGTTCAGCGACGTGGAAGAGACTACCAAGACGCATGCCTCTGTGATCGGTGGAACCGTCTGTCACCCTAGCAGAAGCAGGCTGCGGTCCCCGTACCCAGGGTTAGATGGGGACACTATGATCCCCACAACCGGAGGGGGCCCGACATAACCACCTCCAACGGCTCCGGTTGGGGATGGTATCCGTGGGGATTTTCACACGAAAAAAAAAGCACGCTTCTCTCTGCCTAACCGTTTCTGTGAATTTATTGGAATTCACAGTGTTGCTTTCGTACATTTTTAACACCCGACGCAAAAACGACAGACTTATAAGTGCGAACTGCGAAGTGACCACGCCACGAACTCGCATTCGCCATTGCATATTTTTTTCCAACGCTCACTCATTGAAAACTTCTTGAAGCGCAGGCAACCCTTCGAATATAACTAGTTGTCTCGGCAGCTGACCATAAATGTAAGTGTACCACTAACATAGTTACACTATCTCATATGCGGCTATCAATAGCCCTATAATTGACAGAATTGTGGCACAGAACAATATCACCGCGTTCCTATTATTTGGACTCGTATGGCGAGCGGAGTATAGGTACTGTGGTATTTATAGACATGTGGAGGAACGAGGCGTCTCGTTGGGATGATGTACATATATTGTACCAGCGCGAGAACTTAACTTTCGCGATGCAGGATTCGTAGTGACGTAGTAGTTCGGCATGCTGTCGCTAGATGGTGCTGGGTACATGTGGTATTGCCACAGACATGACTGGACTAGGTTACGTCGATGTTACATCGACGTAGGACCCTATCAACGCCTTTGTGGCCCAAGTCAACCTGCTATTCGATGTACCTGCCAAACAAGGGGCGAAACTCTGGCACAAACTAACAAATATGACTTCCCAACCCTCTGTGGCGATACCACATGTATCCAGCGCCATCTACAGACAGAAAGCTGAACTACTACGTCAATACGAAACCTGCATCGCGAAAGTGAAGTTCTCGCGCTGGTACAATAAATGTACAACATCCCCACGACAATCGCTAGGCCGCGGTCCGCCAGGCGTGATCACCTTGTCTGGTCGGAGAATCCTGCATTTGTGTTGGAGGAACATCACACCTCGGTCCTCCACGCCTCAAAATAATCTCAGAATTAGGATGTCGAACAGCTGCTGCTTCTAAAAACCCTATTAAGACAAGTTGGTAATGTTTTTGTCATGTTCTTGTAGTTTAGTAGGTAGTCCCCATCGGTAGGGTACTTGGCGCCCGAGGAGGGCCAGACCGTAAGGGGTGCGAGGGATATGTCGATGACAACCTCAACTCCGGCCTAGCACCACGACCCGCAGTCGGCGTTCGGTTTTAGTCGGTTCGAGTCAGACATAACCTCCTCTTCCGGCTCCGGCGGGGGAGGTATCCGAAGGAATTTCCGCACAAAAAAAAAGGGTACTTGGCAGGTTTCGCAATTACACTACCACTTAAATAAACAAAAATATAACTTTTATGACAGCCTTGAATTTCAGATTGTATCTCAACATTCTCCACTATCTATATTGTTATTACATAGCGACCAAAACATTCAAAATAATTTATATTTGACGTCCACTTTATGACTTGAGCGATTATTTCGAATGGAAAGTTGTAAAACTCTTTACAACCGTAAGATTAAAGAACGAGGTTGATATTCAATGTAGTCTGGAATCTTTTAGAATTTAAGAGACTGGGTGTACATGCCAGGGTTTATGGTTCTTTTTTTTTATGGATTAGTTAGGCGAACGAGCAGACGGATCGCCTGATGGTAAGCGATCACCGCCGCCCATGGACACCCGCAACACCAGAGGAGGGGTAGGAGTTCTATTATGTCAAGTTTTTGCCATGTTCATGTAGTTTAGTAGGTAGGTAGTCCCCATATCGGTAGGGTACTTGGCACCCGAGCAGGGCCAGACCGTAAGGCCCTCCTTTCTTATGCTATGAAATAAGTATTGGGGATATATCTTGAGTCTAAAATGTGCTTTATGCGCGCAACATACGATTCGTGGGTGTCTTTTGAGGATACCACAGACGCTATAGCGGTGGACGAGCTCAAACTTACCGAGCATAGATTAATTGTTACAAAAAAATCTGCGGTAGCCTAGTGGTATGGGTAATGGACTGCTGAGACGAGGTCTCGGGTTCGATCCCAGGTTTACCATGGCACACACAAATGACTTTTCGATGCTTTTCGAAGTTATGTGTGTATTTATCGCAGGTTTATAAGTGTCCGGTTAGTGGCAATAGGCTCGCCGCCTATTACATTGGTACCTAAATATAAACTGGCGAAATGTGGGTGCTAGCACCTCTGCCTACCCCTTCGGCGAACACAGGCGTGAGTTTATGTTTATGTTATGTATGTTACAAAACAATCTACGCGTGCCAAAGCCTTGTTTGTGGTGCAATTATATATTTATCTATATATATTTATCTTGTGCAAATACTATCAAACGATGACCATGATGTCAAGCCAATGTAAATGGTGTTGAAATCATTTTTGACATGTAGGAAATTCAGATTAGATCTAGACAGAATTTTGAACATATTTTTATTACGAGAATTAGCCGTCTGATCACGTAATATACCACTAGAAATGTAAATTTTTATACAAAATAAATTCGTGACAACGAATAATGCGCACCTAAAAAAAAACTTTTCGTTGACAGGAATTGAGCAGCAGATCCACTATGATTTCGCTAAGAAATAAAATTACCTACGCAAAACCAAAGATTCTTTCTTTCATTTTTAGGCAATTTTTCCAAATCTCCACTCATCTTAAAAAGTGCTCCTTTTGCGAAGTGCATCAGTTGCGAAGTGTGCCATTCGAGAAGTGCACCAATTGCTAAGTTCACTACTTGAGCATGGTGTACAAATTGAGAAGTGCACCAAATGCGTCAAACCCGTTATAGTATTTTGGCAACAGATAAATCACACCGTTAAATTTTAAGAATAAATAAATGTATTTTTCTATTTCAAAATCCGTCTCCACACTTAGGTAACCAATGCCGCAGTGCACTCGCTTGTATTATGCATGGATTGATCGCGCCTACCTCGTCATTGCGACGCGAGTCTATGCCGAGGAAAAACGTAATAGTATCGGTTTTTTATCAGTAGGACACCACGGTATTCCCTTCCCAATTGAGCAGTCCGACTGGGAAGTCCGCCCTACTAAATACCGCGGTCATAATAACCATATAGTGTATACCCAGCGGTGAGTACCCAGAGCTCACTGGAGAGTTTTTGTGCTATCAGTAGGAAGAGCCAACGGCTTGTCCTGCTTAGTTTTCTGCACTGATGGCACAGAATCTCTCTGTTCTTACAGGGTCGGTAACACGAGTGTGACTCCAGTGTGGTGCACATGTCCATTGGCCACGGTATAAAAAACATTACCCTCCTTCCTTCGGCAGTCAGGTAAAAAAATAGGCAGGGCTAAGATGCCATCCATATACTGTGCAGAGTATACCAGCTAGAACCAAGCGTTTCAGTGACTCATTCCTATGCCGCACCATTAAGACCTGGAACTCCCTGCCAGCTCACGTGTTTCCTTCTTCCTACAGTCCCGGGTCCTTTAAGCGGGGCGTGAAAAGGCATCTAATGAGGCCGTCAAGCTGAGTGCCACCACTGTTAACATGGTACATGTTTCCGATGGCGACCCTCTTTCCGAGACTTTGCCTTTGCTTAACATCAGGCGAGGTGAAGTCAAATTGACGTGTCCTATATAAAAAAAACCCCTAGAATGTTTGCATTGAACGGGAATCCATGGTATTGTTAGCTTAGCGTAAAATAACACATAAATTTAAAAAAAATTAAAAACCACTCAGGACCGCGTGATCCCACGAAAACCGAGAACGAATCCAGTCTGTATCCAGGCTACTGAATTAAACTACTTTTATGTATCTCTCTCAAGATACTTAACATTGAATTAGATTGTATCCAAAGGTTTATCACGACCGTAAATACCTGCGATAGGGTTGGCAACTTCTCAGTTTCTGTATCCAAATATTTAAATAAACGGTAAAATATCCGGTCTGAATATGGTTAATCCAGAGAATCAGACATTTAGCAGATCGGACACTGAATCTAATGTTTTAGGAATTGGACATTATGCGAATCGGACGTTTTGTTAACAGGATAATAGTGAATCAGACCTTCTTTGACCAAACGTTCCGTACCACTCCACGGCAGTCGTACACCTATAAATGACCGAAGAAATCCCGGAGGCAAACTATTGGCGAAATGTAGGTGACATTTCGGCAACATTTTTAGAAGAGGAAATAGACGTGAGCATGTGCATTTGTATGTATTTTGCCAAATATGATTTTCAGTCCCATGTAACAGGGGCGAGCCTGAATTGACAGCCTCTGTGGCGTGGCGGTAGTGCACGCGACTGCCACGCAGGAGGCGCGGGTTCGATCCCCGCTCAGTGCAAAAATTTGTATGCATGAATATGGCTATTTGCATTGGTCTGGGTGTTTCTATGTATATTATGTATGTATTTACAAAAAAAAAGTATCTAAGTATGTTTATCCGCATTCTAGATTCCATAACACAAGCTAATAAGCTTACCATGGGTCTAGATAGCGTTGTGTAGAATGTTGCGAAATATATTGCGAAATATAAAAAAAAAAAAAAAAATTGCCATCAAGTGGGCACTTTTTCATGAGTTGTATGATTACTATCGTTTGCAACCTGCCCTGTCCTCTAGTTGTGACCTACGAGAAGAGATTGAATGGCCATATTCTACTCCACCGGGAACCAACACACCCTCGAGCCTTTGCAGATGCGTAGAGATGTAGCGTCTTTGGCAGTGTTCTGGTGAATGTTCTGATGAGCTCTTCCAATTAGTCCCACCCTCTCCTTTCCTTCACAGGACGACACGTGCAGGGCTAAGATGCCATCCGTATACGGTGCAGAGTATATCTGCTAGAAACTAAGACCTGGAATTCCCTGCCAGCTCACTTTGTTTCCTTCTTCCTACAGTCCCGGGTCCTTTAAGCGGGGCGTGAAAAGGCATCTGATGAGGCCATCAAGCTGAGTGCCACCATTGTTAACATGGTATATGTTTACGATGGTGACTTTCTTTCCGAGACTTTGCCTTTAGCTTAACATCAGGCGAGGTGAAGTCAAATTGACGTGTCCTTTATAAAAAAAATACGGTACAATTGACAACCCTAGCCGTGACCCAAGTTGACACCAAATAATTTTGTTTACCACACCTCTGAATACTGAATACATCTGCAAACCAACAAATCTCTCCTTTAAGCAAATTGAACGTATATCATTATGATAATGTGTGTCGACGACAAAACTTTCGAGACAAATTACTATCATTAGCGGTTATGAAGTGTCCTTACCCTGTCCTTACCTGAAGCACAGAATATAGTAGTTATTTTATATAGAAGGTTGAGTTTGGGGCACTATTTAAATGAATAGCGACTTTATTACCTAAGCAATTGAGTGTAATCTTGCTCACATCACAATCTATGGGAAAAATACTAGACACTAGCCACTTTTTTTTTAATTACAGGAGAAGTACTGGATAACCATTCAAGTTGTGTGTTTAAAAGAAAATAAAGAAAGAAAATACATTTATTTTCCATAGCTGCAGCACATACCCATCACTTTCAGTTCTAAGTATGGGGGACCCCCAAAATTTATTGCTTTTTTTCTATCTTTCTGTAAAATTCCTAATGCGGTTCACAGAATACATCTACTTATCAAGTCCCAGCTGAATAGGCCTTATAGTTTCGGAGACAAGTGGCTGTGACATATGGACGGATGGACGGACAGACAGACAGACATGACGAATCTGTAAGGATTCCGTTTTTGCCATTTCCGCTGTGCGGACGCGTGGGCGGTCGGCGTCTCCTTCAGCGAGCAGGTAATGGTCGTGAAGGAGACGGCGGAACGGCGGCGGAGTATTATTTCTGACCTTGTTATATACATTCTTGCAGAATAAAGATTCTAATAGTGGCTTCGAATTGTTTAGTGTATTGGACATATTGAGAGATGTTAGATAATGATTTTATAAGCTCCCCGTTAGTTTTAAGCCATTTTTAATAGTTATTATTGAATATCATTTTCTTATATAGCAAATAATTGATTTTCGTAAATTTCTAGTTTATATACATCCATGTTAAGATTGATATTGTTAGTTAAAAACGAAAATATACAAAATTAAATTTTATTTTTTCAAAGTTTTATTTAAAAAAAAGCGCAAGTTTGACCTTGGCATGGAGTATGTCAAAAAATCCAAAATAATTGATATATCAATAAACTAAGAGGATATTAGGCGCAATTGTGCGATAACGGAGTTATCATCATTTATTATGTTAACTCCATACAATTTTTTTGAAAAAAAATTCTGAGTGAGCTGTTTACGATTTTAAACCTGAAAATTAATTATATGAAGCATAAAATAGGTATTGTTAATCGTTTCCAAGCAAAAAAAGCGGCACTTATAAAAAAAACGATTGAATGTCTATGAAACGCGAATTTCAGTCCACTGTGCGCCGGGCGCGCAGGCAACTCGGGCGTCGGAGGGCACTGACTGACCTCCGTCCCCCATGAGCGCGGGCTTGGGGGTGTCAGGTGCCGCCTGTCACCCGAGCAGAAGCAGGCCACGGCGACGGCGCGCTAAGTAGCGCGCCTCCCCATTCCGGAGGCGAGTCGGAGACACCGTTGTCCCCCCTTCCGAGGAGGGCTAGACCGTAAGGGATGGCCCTGGGTCAGCCGGGGTGCGAGGGATATGTCGATGACAACCTCACCTCCGGCCTAGCACCACGACCTACAGTCGACGTGCGGTTTTAGTCAGTTCCAGTATTGTATTGTATTTATTTATTCATTAACAATTTTTACATCGTGTTTGAACATCGTTTGTACACATACATTGCATATATAAATAAAAAACATAAGAAAATTAACAATCAAAAGAAGTGGAAAATATCATGACACGTAAAAATAACAGTGTAATTACATTATACCTCTGCTGTCAGTATAAAATCTATTTATTTAATATCTCATCGACTGAATAATAACACCCTTTTAACAGAAAAGCCTTCAATTTGTCGTGGAACTCTCTTTTGTAAATAATGGTTTTTAAGTCTAGAGGCAGTTTGTTGAAAATTCTGATGGAGTTGTAGAGCGTACTATGCTTTACGACGTCCAGGCTAGGCACAATTTTGCTCAGAAAATCTTTCCTGCGAGTGCTTTTATCTAACCCTTCTCTCATCATCAGATTCATAATCGTGTATATGCTTAGCAAAATTGTTTAGCAGTACCAAAATGTATAGGCTAGGAACCGTCAATATGCCTAAATCTTGGAAGTGAGTCTTACACGAGTCCTCCTGTCTTATCGGTACTACAGTTCTTATGGCTCTTTTTTGTTGGATATAAGTTGAATGAATGAAAAATTTGAATGTTGTATCCATAGTTGCCCCCCCAAAAAAGAATACTGTATCTCAGTCTTGACTCCACCAATGCATAATATACCATCTTTAAATGCTCCAGATTGACTTCATTTCGAAGACTGCGCAACACATAGCAAGCCGAGCTTATATTTCCTTCCAAATAGGAGAGTTCATGTTTCCAATTTAGAAATTCATCCACGTGTACTCCCGAGAACCTAACAACTTCCGTATTTTGAACTTGTTTGCCCTCCAACACACAATCAAGTGTCATTTTATTTTGAGCCGTGGATTTAAACAAAATAGCCTTTGTTTTACTTGGATTTAGTTTTAGACTATTTACCGAAAACCAAGTTGAGAATAACTTCAACACCTCATTCACCTTTAAACTAAGAGCGTTTATATCATCCGCGGATACCACAGCATTAGTATCATCAGCAAACATTACCAGCTGTACCTCCGGAGGCGATATTTTAGTGACATAATTAACTAGGTCATTTACAAATATTATAAACAGAATTGGGCCCAGAATTGAGCCTAGCGGTACACCAGTTTTTATTTGTGACATTGTGGACTTATGAGACTCTTCGTACCTACCTATTCCATGGGTTGTCATTTTGTTTGTTTGTCCGACATAACCTCCTTTTCCGGCTCCGGCAGGGGGGTATCCGTGGGGATTTCCGCACGAAAATAAAAAAAGGGTTCCGTTTTTGCCACTTGGCTACGGAACCCTAAAAAAGTTGACAAATAAAAGGATAATGAAGATAGAGTAATAATAAAGATGGTGCTGGCCAGTTGCCAAGAGATTTTTTTAATACCACTTTTTTCAGACAGATAAGGAATTCTGCATTTCTCCTAAGATATACAAACAAAACTTGTTATTCAATGCTCTAGCTAGGGGATTTTGGGTGAAATGGCCCACATAAAAGGGCAGATCACCCGTCTGGTCAACAGCATCAAGTATGGTCTAGCTACGAGACAAACATGTTAGGTACAAAATATTGCACTTAGCATATTAGCCTTCAACACCATCAATATAGTGTTCATAATTGAATGTGAGAATACTGCACTTAGCAGGTTTGTCTTCTAGGCTATCTTAACTTTTACACTGTACATTCAAAGAATAAACTGTGGTTAATACCAGTTAACTTTTAGAACTGAGTGTATTAGGACTTCAAGACTCCAATCTCACCTGCTAACCAGTGTATCTGCTGATTAAAGGACGAAGCTATGTGGAGTGATAAAGATGTAGTGACGAGAATTGAGAGAGGAATGTTAACATGGTTCAGTCATGTTGAGAGAATGAATGAAAGAAGACTAACGAAACAGGTGTATGAGGCGAGTGTGGATGGTATCCCCGAAGGGAAAGACCTAGGCGCACATACCTGGACCAAAAGGGGCAGGAAATATAGGCATATGATGCAGCTATAAAATAATTTATATTCCTTCTAGATGTTAAAATAATTAATAATGAAGTGGTGAGGTGTCTCTATAACCTTTGTACCATAAATTCACCAAGTATTTGTATTTCTTATTTTATTATGTAATATAAAAAGCAATGTAAGTCTATCTTCAAGTTTTGAATTGTATCAGACCTACCACAGGCACCAGCGATCCACAAGTCAATGTGTATACATTAACCCTATAGTGTCATATTTTTACTTATATTGGTTTGTGGTGAGAAATAAACTAATTTTATTATTTAATTTATATAATTCTTACTGGCTTCCCAATGGGTCATTATAGTGCATGACAAACCAGATTTTTCTTTTTTATTTTTTAAAGGAAACCGGTGTAAAGAAAAAATCTTCGCCACTGATGAAGTTTCTGAGTGTCTATTTTAAACCATATACAATCCAGAATTCCAGTCAGAATTTAGTATGTATAACGTATATGGTAAAAGTTATAGTAATATTTATTATTTAATTGCCTATGTAGCCAAATTAAAAATAAATATGATTAAATTAGCACATTCAAGAATTACTGGTAATTTTTTTTTACTAGAGTTGTTTTTAGTGTACTCACCAGTATACGAAGTAGAGCTATAAGAATCTGCTGACGACGCCGACAGCGATCTACTGCGGTACCTAGCAGATTTTTTCAACGCGCCGGATTTCCCGCGCTGACCTTCGAATTTCCCGGCCGCAGCAGCATCAGCGTTCCCACCTCGCACTTGCCCAGGATCCGTCACAGGACTATCACTTGGCACATTAGCAGCTACAACACTTTCTTTCCTAATTTGATTCAGCTGATTAGGCTCCCCATGACCGTCAGACATATTTGAAATATTTTTTTTTTCTATTATTTTTAATTTTTCCCAATCAGATTTACGGTTTTTTGAAAGATGAAGACCTCCTTTCAATCGTACAGGGAACCCCAAAAAATCTCACACTAAGAAAGTGAAATTAAAACATCAATAATAATAACAGCAGTGGAAACAACTGCAGTGTCGTTGGAAATAAATTTGAAGAATGGGGGAACACTTCGCGGTGTAAAGATAAATTTATATCATTGTATGACGTTGTTCTGTTATCGCCAAATACACGGAAAATTTAAAAATTACATAGAACAAGAGGAAAATTCAATTTCGTGAGCTATCCGCCCGAAGAAAAACGCGAACCCCACTTCCATTCTTCACCCCCGCAACTGAAATGTCATTTTTTCGATCGGCTTTGAGTGAGAGAGGGATTGTAAAAACGTTTTATTATAAACCGTAAAACTATTAAAGACGGTTACGCTACATTTGCAGTGAAATCGTGACGATTATTATATTATATACCGTCTCACATTTGGTAGTACTAGCAGCAGTGTAGCACTTATCTTATCACACAATATCTATATATATTTTATTCTTAACAAGGGTAACATTTTTTTTTATATATTATTAGAATGAGAATCTTAGAACATTACATTTAAGTAAGTACATATGAAAAATAAATTTTAGGTTTAATTTTGAATCAATCAAAATGTTTATCTTTACCACATTGGCAAAAACGTATTTGTGGGTTATTTAATTTTTGTACATTTGTGTACCGAAGGGTGACTTCTTTCCCTCACCTACCAAATTAATAGGTTATTTGACTACTTTTTTATTTTACTTTCAAAAACTGTATTATGAAACTCAGTTTTCAAGATATTTGATTTAGAAAATTCAATATTCATGCTGCCAGAAAACCTCCTTACACAAATCGTCCGAATGACGTCACGCTTACGTTGCGCGTAAGCGCCGTCGCTGCGATAAGCGGGTGCGGATCGCGAGTGTCCGCGCCGTGCGCGCGTGTGTCCGCGCCGTGCGCCCGCCTGCTCCGTCGCGGGCGTCCATGGCAGATTCCCATCTATCGCGTACACACTACGCGTGCGCCGCTGCCCGCGTCGCGTACCCGCTGCCCGCGTCGCGTGCCCCGCTGCCCGCGCCGCGTGCGACGGGTATCCGCCTCACGCAGCACTGCTCTTGAAATAACATGAAACAAGCACGCGACGCGGACGCCCGCGACCCACACACGCTTATTGCAGCGACGGCGCTAATGCAAATGTATGAAGTGCAAGAGTCATACGAATTGAATGCTCACAGTGAATACGTTTTTTGGTTTCCGTGAGATTGCCTTCGTGAAGTCCTCCTTGGTTAAAGCGTGATAAATAAAATTCATCTACGAGATACAAGAGGTAGGTAATAAATATTCGGATCGCTGTCGTAGATGCGAATATTTATTACCTCTTGTAAACTAAGTAACTTAATAAACTTTTCTACATACATTTTGTTGTCCAATCCCAACAAGTTCGGATTGTTTTCGGACGTTGCAACTACACGTACGTATACCCAAGATTACTTAACTCGTGCACTGTCTGAGCGCTCCCATAGCACTTTAAAGATCGCAATTGTTCGTACGTGTACGGACAAGTCAAATTCGTACGAAAACGCGTCCACTGTGAGCGCGGCCTTAGTCTACTGATCTCAAAATACCTACCTCTCTCTGAGACATATCTAACTGAACCGATTTATTTTTGGAATGGTTATAATTTTATTAGTTATATTTCGTCACATCTATTTCTAAATAATCAAACTGTAACACAAAGCATTCATAAATAAAAACTTATTTTACGTTTAAAAACGGTAATACCGGTTTAGTTTTAATTTTTACACATTGAAATCGGTTAAGCACATCACTATTCGCCAATATGGAAGTGAAACGTATGTCAACTACAGCGCGACCAAACAACTAAGAAATAAATAAGTCGGAAATACTTTCTATTATTTAATTCGGTGAGTAAATATTTGAGATTTTTTCATATATATTATCATAGTGTTATTTTATCTCATTAATTGTTCCTTTTCGCACGATGTTCAGAAATGGAAATGTACGCGATTATCGTCATCATAGCATTTGCCGGCGAACAAAGATATTTTAAAAGATACACAAGCTTAAACTATTTGAATTTGAACCAATAGTACTGTAAACAAAGTATCTAAAAGACGTTTGTTGAATTTTCATTGATGGTTTCCTTGTATATTTAAAAAAATATAGATATATGACATTACGAGTATAATGTCAAGTGTTTACATGTCACGAATTGTTATATTCAAGGATTACGCAGGGATCAAAAGTATTGGCGCGTACACTTTTATCTTAATAAGCCGCATATTGTGTAAGTTAGGTGGTAAAATCGTGTAAATATCGATGTTTGTGAGTTTCGCGATGCTGTAGGTTGGTATTTATTCATAAAAGTACACCACACGCTCTCGTATGACATGTGGGCAATTTTTTTTTACCATGACGCAGGCGGTCGCGGCCTTTGGCCTATACTTTTAAACTTTTTGTATATCTATATTTTATTTTCATATAATCATCTACTTGCTTTGCTTTAAATATTATTGTAGTCACCTTAGATGAGAAGAGATAATTGTTTTGTCCATTTTCCTGTTAGAATCCAATTAGCACATAATATTTATGTGAAACTTGTTCGCCAAAACATATAAACACTATGTGCCAAAAGGTGATGTGATCATTACTATAAATAGATACTCACTAGCATCTATCATAATAATCTGTAAACAGTAAATTAAATTAATAAAAATTTAGTTTCTGAATAATTCTTACCACCATTTAATCATAAAATAAAAAACATTACCCTCCTTCCTTTGGCAGTCGGGTAATAAATAAGAAATAAACTTGTAATATACTATTTATTTATTACAAGTAACAGGTTACTTATCACCGGACCTGACCAATTTATCATTTTATATTTTCTTGTAAGACCAATATCAAAAAATTAAATTAAAAGAAAGTGATCAAAAAAAAAAACAAAATATTGGTATTATACATTCTAATAAGACTTTTTTGTCTAGTCTTATTGGTGGTAGTTTTAGAGCTAAGACAACAAAACAAACTCATGTGATGTTAACCATATACACAAATGCTCGGCTCAATAAACTATTATTACCGATGCACCACTGTCCTATAATAAAAAAAAAAAATACTAATCTCCAAACCCACGAGGTACACTAAATTGCATGTATATTCCTAATACATAATGGTCAGCAGTACCCCTAGCATTAACAACTATTGTAATCATAATACAGTAAGTGTATTGAGAGAACGGAGAATTGCGATTGGCAGTGAACCTGTCTGTGTGCACACAAACAGGTTCACGGCCAATCGCAATTCGGATCGCAAATCGCAAACGGAGGAAGCCAGCCAATCGCATTCCTCCGTTCTCTCAATGATTAGGATACTTGCTGCTATAAGACTTACTACTACTACTACTGTATGTAATCAGCCCTTCTATGTGGGCCAATTTGCCCAATTCCCCTGTAACGACTGCCATACATGTTCGTATGGTAACCTTAACATACTCTCTGAGGCACGACCAGACCAATGCAAATACTCATATATAAGCATATCAATATTTGCACTGAGCCGGGATCGGACCCGCGCCTCCTGCGTAGCGCTCCTGGTTTACTGGAGGAGAACACAACATTGACTTATGCTCACATTTGTATGAAAATATCCTTTTATATTTGCTATTATAAAAGTGCAGTTCAGAGGTGCTCAAAATGGGCGGGCTTGCATGAGAGGATTAATAACGGTAGAGGAAGCTTGTGAAGTATGTAAGGATAAAGTCAAATGGTGGTTGTCTCTGCCTACCCTGGAGGGAAATAGGCATAAGTGTATGTATGTATTTATATGCCCATACAATAAAGAATCTGAGAATGAAAATAATATATGTGTACCATATTCTCTAAATAAATTAATTTAATTTAAATAATATAAAAATAGCCATGTATGGCTCATTTTACTGGTAATCTCAAAAAGGCCTAAGTTCAGGTTGTGTTAGGAGTGGGTACACAGTGTAGTGTAGTGGCCAGGACTCGAACTCGGGCCCTCTCGATCTTCATAAGGCTAATTCCTTAACCACTAAGCTACCAATACTTCTACTTTTGACTTCAAAAGCAGTACAGAACTGCTTAAAAATCAAAAGTTATTTATTTTCCATTTCACTTTTTATATCGCAGCGCAAATCACTTGAGTGTGGTCTCAGCCTTAGGTTGCAAAGCATATTAAAACTAGCTAAGCACTAAGGATTAATGCAACTATTAGTACGGCATGCGTAGAAGGAAATTCGGTAGTAACTCGAGCGCATCAGATTAGGCTAGGGGAGGCTAGTAGGCAGCCCGGCAGTCTTGACTATGGGTGGGTGCGCAAAAAAAAAAAACGTTCTACGAATTTAAACCTAAGCGTCAGATTAAGATAAAGTAAGTTAGTTACTAGCTAACAAGTGTCCATTTTGAAAATCTCGCGATTTAAGCGTGGGAAGCTTGCAAAGATATGTCTGTATTTACATGAACGCGATCTTTTTTATGTTTATTTTAGAGTTAAACAAACCATAATAACTGAAAAACATCAAACCAAAGTAAAACAAAACTTTTAAGATGGATGATATATGTATTTATTTATGATTATGTTTTGTATGCGCTTCGCCCACCACTACAAGTGGAAACTTTATATGTATAAGTATACCATTATTCTTTCTATCAGCTAATCTACTAGTAGTACATTCAACCAAACACTAGTAAAGCTTCTTCCTAGAATAAACAGGTAATATCACCCACATATTGGCTGTTTATTCTAATAGTTGAATGAATTTTACATCATTTATTAACGGCCCTTCTTAATACCATACTGACAGTTAAAGATAGATCGCATCTACGGATAAAGTGCTCGGCTGTTTAAATTCAAAACATAGTAACTCCTATTTCACACCAATTTCGGAAAATAAAATTATACCGCGATGCGCTTTCCCGCAAAAAATCAGTTACCATGTTTTCAATTTAAACAGCCGATACGTCAAATTTGACTGCTGCGATCTATCTTCAACTGTAAGTATGTTATTGGGAACGGCCGTAAGTATTGTAAATAAACAAAAATCAATGTTTAAAAATGATTGTAACATCATTCATAGGTTCCTATAGTTCGTAAGAATATCGGTAGATGTCTTCACCGTCGCCTTAAAGACGGGAAATTTGAATCTCATCGGCGTGTCTCGGTAGCCGAGTTGGTCAAGGCATTCCCCCTGTAAGGGAAAGATCGCGGGTTCGAGTCCCGTCCGTGAAGATTCTTTTTCCCTATGTATTCTAAGAATAAACTTTCCTCGCGTTTTGTCGAACCGGTCCTTATTCTAATAGGTTTTCGCGACGCTCGAGTAATTACAAATTAAACTGCGTAGCCTCCCTACCTACACTGTATGATGTGTCACCCGAAATAGCGTAAAAACCCATTCGCACCCTTTTTACAAGATACAACGAGACAAGGGTTGCGAGTTGCGACCCCAGAAACATAGATTTAACTTTGCACTTTTTTTTTTCCGTGCGGAAATCCCTGCCAGAGCCGGAAGGGGAGGTTATTTCATACTCGAACCGAACCGACTGTGGGTCGTGGTGCTAGGCCGGAGGTGAGGTTGTCTTCGACATATCCCTCGCACCCCGGCTGACCCAGGGCCATCCCTTGCGGTCTGACCCAGGGCCATCCCTTGCGGTCTGGCCCTCCTCGGAATTTAACTTTGCACTAACCCCCTCTCTCGACAGTCATGGTAATGTGAACTTGACTGCCACGCTGGGGGTGCGGGTTCGATTCGTTCAGTGCAAATATTTGTATGCATGAATATTATGTCTATTTGCATTGATCTGGGTATTTCCGTAACTCGAAGAGCACGTTAAGCCGTCATCCCGTTTGTCGTACGAATGTTTATAGCAGTCGTTATGGGGGAAATGGGTGAAATGTCCCCCACAAAGAAGGGCTGATCACCCATCTGGGCCTCAATTCTACTAAAGCAAAACTATAGTCAAACCACAGAGATTGCAAAAAGCGGCAATAAATTATAGACTTTAAAGCGATGCATTTAAAGTTCATTATTAAATAACTGTTAGCAGAGTGAATAAAAGAGTGTAATGAAACTTTTGTCATTTAACACGCTCAGCGCCAAGCCTATTTTACAAATTTCTTCCATTTTGGGACAATTCTATTTTGACTCTTTTTATCTTTATAGAGTTATCCTAACACAAAAAAAATAAAAAATGTTTTCCCCCCTCTTTTTCTTACCCCTTTTTTTCTTGTGTGTCATTTTGATACACATGGCCTGTGAAATAATTTTTATACGTCACCTATTTCCCAGGCCATGTGTATCAGAAAAGATACACACTTTTAAGTCTGCACTGATAAAGGATATACGTGGAACCTTATGATTTACTGCGGAAAATCCAGAGACAAAGAAATCGAGGTATCAGAAAAAACAGTAATGTCCTTAGCGGAGGGTCTGCTAGATGAGGGCAGGACACTATATACCGATAACTCTTATACAAGTGTGCCACTCGCGTATCGTTTGAGACAGAGTAAAACTCACTTGGTTGGTACATTGAGAGCGAACCGCAAACACTTGCCAAAGGATGTCATAGGTGCCAAATTGAAGAGTGGAGAATTGGCAGCAAGGCAAACAAACGATGGGATTGTTGTCCTAAAGAGGCGTGACAAGCGGGATGTCAGGATGCTTTCCACAAAAACATCTGCCAAGAAAACGGTTCCAACTAGAAGCAGGAACAACACGTCCATACAAAAACCATTGAGTGTGGTAGATTACAATATTGGCAAGGCGTCGGTAGATATTAGCGACCAGATGGCGACATATGGCTCTGCATTACGCCGATGCGCAAAATGGTATAGAAAGTTGGCATTCGAAATTATATGGGGTACAAGTTTGGTAAATGCCCATTTCATCTACAATGAAAACACCGTAAATAAGAAGTTGACTATAACGGAATTTAGAGAACACGTCATCACGGCGATGCTTGAAAGGAACACTACAGTTGTACCCTCACGTCGAACTTCACAAACTAAGCATCACCTAATAAAATTGTGAACAACAAAAAAGTGCGTGGTCGATGCCACCATTGTTACCACAAATATGGACGGACAGGGAAAACCATCGATGGAAAGCTAGTAAGAGCCTCTCAAGTTTTCACAAAATGTTCCGTACTTATGTGAAATTTTCTTATGTCAAAATTGTTTTATTGCTACACATTAGGTAATTTCTTATAACCAAATGGACACTTTCTTATTTTTTTATTTTTTTGTAACTTTATATGATCATTTAGTGATTTTTATTTGTCGAAATAGCGTTGATTGTTCAGTTAGAAATGGCTTATCTGGTTGATCTTTTCAAAATAAATTTAAAAAAACTATTTTTCTATTTTTATTCACCCGATCCCCAACCCAAATACACACAGAAGTTCGCACAGGCCAGGGCTATTCATTGCCGGTATAAAATGTATGAAAAACGTGTGCATTTCTGATACACAACGCTTTTACCGAAACAAGTCGTGTGTATCAAAAATGATACACAATGTTATAGCAATGTGTATCAGAAATGATACACATGGCGCTGAGCGTGTTAATTTTGGACCTTAGTGTATAAAGTCTAAACTTTATTGCTGCTTTTTGCTATCTCTGTGGTGTGACAATAGTTTTGCTTTAGTAGAATCGAGGCCCTGATCAACGGCTCTGGATCATTATCCAGACTGGTAGCGCTAGTAGGAGTATTGTTATTTATTACTATTCGGGACTTCACGCGATAAAAATGTTCAGTCAAGTCGTGACCACGGGTGCAGCATCGTACCCGAAACGTCGGCAAAACTAAATAGTATTTCCAAAAAATTAAATTGTGTTCTCTCACTTTGAGGTAACATCCAATACATAGGGAAAAAGAATCTTCTCGGGTGTTATCAAATATCAATGTTTAAAAATGTAACATCATTCATTGGTTCCGATAGTTCGTAAGAATATCGGTAGATGACTCCACCGTCGTCGCCCTAAAGACGTTTATGAAGGGAAATTTGAATGACATCGGGCGTGTCTCGGTAGCAGAGTTGTTCAGGACATTCCCCCTGTAAAGGAAAGATCGCGGGTTCGAGTCCCGCCCGAGAAGATTCTTTTTCCCTATGTATTCGATATGTATAGTTAGCATACTTAATGCTGTAAAATTATTCAATTTGAGGTAACATCTCAATGAACTACCATATACTAATTAACATAATAATATTACACTTATTACCTAAGAATTCATCAAAACAATAATCTCGAATCCGTATAAATTAGTTACATATTAATAAGCATGAATACGTAATTCGATAGACGGTGACGTCACTACTTCCCCTAGTTTCTGCGTGTGTGACATGACGTCACCGCTACTTGAGGGATTTTCCAGTCATATGTACTAAACGTGTTAGGTATACGTGTTTGTTATGACATTGATTCCGAAGCCGACAGCATAAGATAACTGCAGTCGAATGCAGCACATACCTACATTAAGCGTTCATTACTTTTTTTCGTGCGGAAATCCCCTCGGATTCCTCCCCCGACGGAGTCGAAATGGGAGGTTATGTCGGACTCAAACCGAGTAAAACCGCACGACGACTGTGGGTCGTGGTGCTAGGCCCGAGGTTAGATTGTCTTCGACATATCCGTCGCACCCCGGCTGACCCAGGGCCATCCCTTACGGTCTGGCCCTCCTCGGGAGGGGGACAACGGTGTCCCCGACTTGGAGGCGCGCTTCTCAGCAGCCTGCTTCTGATGGGGTAACAGGCGGCTCCACCCGTCACCCCCAGGCCAAGCGTTCATTACACGTTTGTGCAAGCGTCATTATGCCATCAGTCATGAATTACGTTTGAGGGTTATATATAACTAAAATACTTCATGCAACCATCAGTCACTACATTTAGACGATAGGTTATTCGACAGCCACTGTGGCGTGGCGGTAGTGAACGCGACTGCTACGCAGGAGGCGCGGGTTCACTTGCTTCACTTGCTGGTTCTACAAGTTCCGTCTATGTTATTCGCTTGCTAGCCAAATAGCCAAACATATGATAAATGCGAAAGTAACTGTCTGGTACGCTTTCAAGCCTAAACCGATTTTGATGAAATTTGGTAGAAAAAGATTAGACGTTGAGAAAGGACATGGGCTATTTTTGGTCGCGATAACCGACATCCATTTATAACTGAAACCATTTAGGTGATTTGTGGCTGATGTAGTCATCATACCCTGGCCTGATATTATCTTGAAACCGTGTTTTTTTTTGTTTAAAAATCTGAATTAGGGGACAATACAGCGCTAGGGTTTTTTTTATTAAATATATGTCCATAATTTATTTTTATTATAAATAATTCTGATATGATTACAAGCCGTGAAGGACGGTGTCATACATCCAGCGTCTCGCTCGCACTCGTGCAGATTCGTATCCTCTATCTCTTACCAGTCACTTGTCGGAGCGAAACGTTGAGATAACATCTTAATGCATTATACATAAATACGGAAACAGTACATGTTAAGTAACTTAATCTTAGTAATTATTATACCTAAGGTATTAGGTTTTAAACGGATTGACAACGCGTAAGTGGCGCTCTCGGAGTTGATTCAAATAAAGAGTATGGTGAACAGTATGAACACCTATTCGATTCGGATTCTCGCACTGAGGGTTTCGTACCTTAAGCTACATAGACCACCACGCCGAGGCGGGTCCTAGTGGCGGCTCTGTGGCGAGTGTGAGGACTCCCACCCCCACATTGCTCACAGCGATGGTACGATGCGCGAACGCTTGGGGTGCGGCCGCCTCCTTCTGCGAGCAAGTAATGCTCGAGAAGGAGGCGGCCGGTCGGGTCCGGACTAGACTCCGGGCCCGGGAAGCCCGCGCACAGCGAAGGCGAACCGGACGTCGGAGGCCGCAGAACGGCCTCCGTCCTCCATGAGCGCTGGCCTGGGGGTGACCGGTGGAGCCGTCTGTCACCCTAGCAGAAGTAGGCCGCGGCGGTCTCCGTACCCGGGGCTAGATGGGGACACCGAGGCCCGCACAGCCCGAAGGGTACCATCTCGATAGAACCGCTTAAGCTATCAAACTGTGTGCAAAATCTTTTTTCACGAAACGACTACACAATCTGGGTGTATAATACCATTTTCGGGATTTTTAGCGTATTTTAGTTAGTTTTGACAACACAGGATTAGCATCATTGTCCAGCAAATAATTCATATCGTACACTAAGTCTTTTTTTTTTTCATTTAATAGTACTTACTACCTGTTATTATTCATTGTCAAAACATAATAGGAATAATATCCCTCTCGTTCTAACGTATGTAACTTCAACCTGGGCCTCGATTCTACTAAAGCAAAACTGTAGTCAAACCACAGAGATTGCAAAAAGCGGCATTACATTATAGACTTTAAAGCGATGCATTTAAAGTTAAACTGTTAGCAGAGTGAATAAAAGAGTGTGATGAAACTTTTGTCATTTAATTTTGGACCTTAGTGTATAGAAATAAAGTCTAAACAATAATGCCACTTTTTGCAATCCCTGTGAGTTGACAATAGTTTTGCTTTAGTAGAATCGAGGCCCAGTTCTCGTCTACCTGTTGCAAATGCCTCCATTGTAAATTGTAACAGGATTTTTTAGGGTTCCATATATAAACGAAACCGCTTCTTGTTAACACGTGGTCCAGTAAACAATCGAAATTCGATTGTATTTATAGTGCAATAAGTTTCAATCTTATTGATTCTTTTGTCGTAGTGTAGAGTGCTAGGTGTAAACAGCGCATGCATTTTTAAGAATAGATAAGATTAGATTAATTAATGAATGAATTTTATGTGGTTCACTCTATTTTGTAATCTCAAAGTCATTAACAAATTTTTCTTTTTTCACTTTTTAGTATAGTCTTCTTTTAAAGCGTATTTTTGTTAGTTTTAATCTATTTTTTTAATGTTATTATGACATTTAATAGGTACAATTTAGAAAAAATAAATTAATGAAAATAATCTATTTTTTATTTTTTAATTCGATCGTCAGTGAAGGCGTGTTTCTTAGGTTGCTATTTTAACAACGTATTTGAAATTGAAAATACGATTAGATCCAAAACCATAGAAGATACAAGGAAACTGAATAACCATTATTTATAACCTTTATTGTGGTGACAATTTTGGCGTACTTATATACCTCGCACCCCGGCTGACCTAGGCCCATTCCTTACGGTCTGGCCCTCCTCAGGAGGGGGGACAACTGTGTCCCCGACTCGCCCCGCTAATATTCTTAACAATTTTTTTGAAGAATAGTGTATGCAGACTTTACCTACCACCACGTACCCTTCGCGTTCGAGTTTCAAAAATATAATCTCTACGGAACCCCACCCGTAATTGTAGTTGTTACTAAAAGCTTTATTGAAATATTTCAGGTAGTTATAATGTCGAGCGTAGGCCGCGGGCGGGGCTACACAGGTCGTCACCACTTGCGCGAGCACCGGCCCGGGGACGAGTTGGACCCAGAATCGGACGCTGCCAGGACCCTTGCGGAACTAAGCCCTCGATCCACTGGTGAGTTTACACTTCCTATATAACTAAAGCAAAGCCAACGAGACGAGATAAAAAAGGTAAACAAAGCGACCATTAGGTACTGAGTAAGTTTAGCCATAGTTATTTCAGCCAGGTCCGCAGTTAGACTGGTAAAGCGGAACCCAGACTCCAAGTTGGAAGAGGAAGATTTTTTTAAGGGAAACATTTAAGGATATTGACATTTTAACTGTAGCTTCCCAATATGTATTTGAAAACATAATGTATGTCAGGAAAAATATGTCTCATTACACAAAAGTAAGTGACATTACAGACAGAAATCTGCGTAACAAACATAGACTTCTACTTCCATGTTATCGGCTTAGCAGGGTTAGTGATTCTTTTAAGGGGGATGGTATACGTTTTTATAACAAACTGCCAGAATCGATCCTTGGTTTGTAAAGACCACCTTATCCAAAAAGGCACACTATAGGATAGATGATTATTTGAAAGATAAAAATGTTTGGCTTGAGCATGGCGCAGGCCCCTCGTAAAATGCTATAATTACAGCATGGTACTGTATTAGTTACGTGACTTATTTGTTACATTATGTAACTTTGTTTTAATTCTTAATTATAAAGAGTTTTATATACTTGTTGACATTTAGCTTTAAGAAAATAAATATTGTAAATTGACGTCCAAAAAATGCCGCAGTGGAGTTTGTTGCGCCGTTTCTTCTCCACCAGCGCCTTGGTAGCGGTGGTAAACTTAGATTAGGTAGAATTAAAATTGACGTCAATAAGAAACAATTTTATTGTTCTATATTGAAAAATAAATGACTATGACTATGACTATGACTTTGAAGCTTCGGATGCGACTGGGATTAACGCTAGCATGACGAAGAATCTATTTGGAATTTCGAGGGTGACAAAGTGAGTCTGTCACCCTATTAGTAGGATAAGATGGAGACACCATGGTTTTCGAGGGTGACAAAGTGAGTCTGTTACCCTATTAGTGGGATAAGATAGAGACACCATGGTTTTCGAGGGTGACAAAGTGAGTCTGTTACCCTATTAGTGGGATAAGATAGAGACACCATGGTTTTCGAGGGTGACAAAGTGAGTCTGTCACCCTATTAGTAGGATAAGATGGAGACACCATGGTTTCCACACTTGAGGGGGCCATCTCAAAGCTGGAGTTTGCCCAGGGTCAACCTTGCACCCCGGTAATTTATATATATTCCACAACATTCTACACAACACTATCTAGACCCATGGTAAGCTCTAAAATTATTTAGGCTGAACTAATTACGTAGTGATAACTAACAATTATTTTCTCTGTCCTTGTCGCACATGTCACACATACGTGACAATGGTCCAACGTCAGCTGTCGTTGCGTGTTTCGTAGTACAGGAAAGCTTTCAGCATAGCAGTTCTAAACTATCAGATCCGCCATCTTATGAGTAATTTCATTCCTATCTGGAATGAGTTTGAAGTCATACGTAATAATTTTCAAATAAAAATGTTTGGAACCGCTGAAACTTTGTTTACCTTTTTTCTCTCGCTTCGTTGGCTTTACTTTAGCTGACCCTACTGGCTTTACTACTTTGTACCGCCAATTTATTCCACCCGCGTGGTATCAGATCCCGTTCCTGCTGCACCCCCTACTATATTAAGCATGTGTTATGCATATAAACCTTCCTTTTGTATTACTCTTTTTAATGAAATAAATATTTTCTTCCTTATTTTTGTTATCTAAATGCCTACGTAATAAAGTAATAATAGTTTTAGTGTACACCACAAACTACCTGTTCTTGCAGTTCAGTCCATCCAAACTGGTTGTCTGGAAGAAATCGCAGATCGCGATAAGGCCGCCCATTGTACAACTTTCTTTCATTTATGTATCCTCTGCATATATTCTATGTTTGGTGTGCAATAAAGAGTATTCTATTCTATTCTATTCTATTCTACTCTATCCATTTTAAAAAAAACCGCATCAAAATCTGTTGCGTAGTTTTAAAGATATAAGCATACATAGGGAATAGGGACGCGGAATAGACTTTGCTTTATACAATGTAGTGATCAAAGAAAGTTGTGTTATTTAAGCTATTTATAAAAGGCTGTACCGATTTAGCTGAAAATTGGTGTCACTTAGACCTAGGAGATGGGCATAGGCGTCGGTAGCTTAGTGGTTAAGGAGTCGGCCTTACGATCGAGAGGTCCCGGGTTCGATCCTGGCCATTACACTACCGACGTGAACCCACTACTAGCACAAGCATTTTAGCTTAGTTGGAGGGGTTAGAGGGAATATTAGTAACTTCGGTTCTAATATTCTTTAAAAAGAAAAAAGATAGGATACTTTTCATCCCGTCCGACTTTTATTTTATACCGGGTATAGGTTCTTGTGGGTCATGGGATCAGTATTTCTGTAAATCTTGTACAATTGCATCAAGTACCAAGCTCACAGAATCTTTAAGAAACTTTATCTGGGTCGCGGGAACCCACTCCGGCGGGGAGGGTACGTATAAAAAAGGAAGTATACAAGTGATGGACTTGCAATATAAATCGAATACATAAGGAAAAATAAATCATCTCGGGCGGGACTCGAACCCGCAGTCTTTCCCTTACAGGGGGTATGCCTTGACCAATTCGGCTACCGAGACACGCCCGATGTAATTCAAATTTCCCTTCTATTTATCCGTTCTTACGGCGACCGTGGAGTCATCTACCGATCTTCTTACGAACTATTTTTTCCCTATGTATTCGATTTGTATAGTTAGCATACTTAATGCTGTAAATTTCATTCTTGCAATATAAAGTTCCAACCCCTTTTTCATTCATTCTTGAGGAACGCCATATTAGTTTTTTTTTTTTTTTACATTTTGTAGCCTGAAATTTATATTCAGTCAATCCGGACAAGCAATTTTCTGTAAAATCTTCTATTTGAATGTTTTTTTATAGCATTCATTATGCTAACTTTAAAGTTCGAAAAACATCGGAAAAAATGAAATGCTCAAGTGAGACTTGAACTCACGACCTTTCCCTTACAGGGGGAATGCTCTTCCAACTGAGCTCTTGAGCCACACTTGCATCACTTCATATTTTCCTTCTCTTTATATCCTTAAGGGCGAATCGTCTATTTCGATACCATAACTTGTATTAATTATTTATATTCATTCTCCACAGATCCAACTAGAATGGACGTTAAAGAGAAGATGGAATCTGAGAAGGAGTGCATGCTAGAGAAACCAGAGAAGGTGACAGAAGAGAATGACGTCACTCTCAAAGAGATGCTCAGAATCGATGAACAATATGTACCTTTGCTCACATTGGTAAGTACCACTTCTATTAACAACTACCTGATGCCCGTGGCTTCACTTGCGTGGAATTCCCATGGGTTTTTATTACCATGTCACTTAGGATAGGATAGAGGACTCTTTTATCCGCACTTTTGGGCCATTGTACGTGAAGAGTACTGACTAGATTAGCCAGCCTAGCTCCACCCAGTAGCGCAGAAGCTTACTGGGGACTACGCAGGCTTCGCAGAGCGACTTCACTGTGCCGAGGATTTGGGATCGTTGATTGGCCACTACCTCGCAGTCTAGTATTACGTGGGCGGCCGTTTCCTCGGCGCCGAAACACCCCTTGCAGAGGAGGCTGTCCGTGACACCGGCTACCAATGTCACTTTTGGAACATCAAAACAATATTAGCCGAATCGATCGAGCCGTTCTCAAATCTTGCCCGTAGCAAATCCATACAAATTTAGAACAAAACGAAGTTAATTTATACGTATACTAGACAACCAGAACCAGAACAGAATTTTGAATTTATCATGGGATAAACTATATAAATGAGTTATTGAACTTTGAGACATATCTATATGCATATTATATGCATAGCGCACCGTTTTGCACCTTTTTGTATTGACGTCAATAAAGAAACAACTTTATTGTTCAACATTGAGAATAAATGACTATGACTATGTAATTGCAATTTATTTTATTTAAATAAATTCAACAACTGTTTTCATGCGATTATTCTTACTGAAAAATAAGTCAGTCTCAAGAGGGGGTCTAAATTTGTAATTGTAAACACATTGATCCACCATCCGCCTTGGAGAGCACGTTAAGCCAACGTTCCGGTTGTCTTCTTTTCCGTGCGGAAAACCCCACGGATACTCCCTCGCCGACCAGTGTGGATAAAACTGCACGTCATTGCTGGTATACCGGGGTGTACTGTGGCGCATAAGATGGTACGGGAGCTAGCAACGTTTTCGAGAAAGAATTTCAGGTCAGCTGATTTTGTGATATGCTGTCCTTCTTGCTCTTTCGGTTAGAGTCTGGGCTATCTGGCTGGCGGGAGCGGTTGCGTTCATTACTGCGCATCCTACCTGTCCAGGTGATAATCCTGTATTTTCAAAACATTTTAAGAGGCGTAATTTTTAATTTTTTGTTTTTAAATAAGACTACCTGACATACTTTTTTTATTGCCAGACATTTCTGACATTGCTAATTATGTGCCATACGCGATTCTTTTAATTTTTTTATAAAAATTTAAAAGTATTTTATAATGTCTGTAATTTTAACATTATGTTATTTAAGATAAGAAAAGCTTAAAATTAATTTGCCAGACATTAATTCGATTGTTAAACCTTGAATTAAAATAAAAAGGCATGAAAAGTATTGCAGTATGATGCTAGTAGTTCGAAAGAGACAGTTGCAGAATAAGCTGAGAATAAGACAGAGAACCATTGCAAATATACCATTGATATTATCTGACCTCCTCCTCGTAACCTGTAGCCTAGCCCTGAATTCCTCAGCAAGGTACTGAGAGGATTCAGTGCTAAGCAGAACCAAAGGGGACTCAAACTGACACCTTGGAAAATGCTTCGCTCAATATTTATTGGTTCGCCGTTACTGCACACCCCTCGACATCCTGGATAGCTAAGAACTGTTCTCCATTGCCTCATACATGACGCCAAGAAGATGCACAGAGTTGTATCTACTTTATACAACTCTAGCACCCTCAGGAGCCATGTAAGAGGCACAGAGTCGAACGCTTTCTTATAGTCTATCCAGCATGTCGATAGATTCTTACGGCTACGGCGAACTTGTTGACTAATGGCCATATCAATAAGGAGGAGCTCCTTAGTACCACGGGCCCCACTCCTACATCCATTCTGAGAGGCACTCATAACAGTATTTGTAGAGATGTGCTTTGTTATTTTATCTCTCAGAATAGATGTAAGAAGTTTATAGACCGATGGTAAACACGTGATCGGTCTATAGTTACTGGGGTTCGAGGTACTTCCTGTCTTATGGAGCAGGTGTGTAACACCAGTGGTCATAAAAATTGGCAACGTCCCTGACTCGATAGCAGCCTATTATTATTATTATTTTGTTTCTCTGTTACGTGATCTCGGGACTATGGAGTCCTGGGCCTTTGGAAGGCGTGCGTCGGGCCGGTGCCAAAACCTAGAGGCCCTTATAAGTGAGTTTAATATGCTAGGGATAGTCACACATGGCGGATACCATCCCCGGGTGTATCATATTCTGCGCTCGAGGGAAAATATAAATATTGAGCGAGGCATTTTCCAAGGTGTCAGTTTGAGTCCCCTTTGGTTCTGCTTAGCACTGAATCCTCTCAGTACCTTACTGAGGAATTCAGGGCTAGGCTACAGGTTACGAGGAGGAGGTCAGATAATATCAATGGTATATTTGCAATGGTTCTCTGTCTTATTCTCAGCTTATTCTGCAACTGTCTCTTTCGAACTACTAGCATCATACTGCAATACTTTTCATACCTTTTTTATTTTAATTCAAGGTTTAACAATCGAATTAATGTCTGGCAAATTAATTTTAAGCTTTTCTTATCTTAAATAACATAATGTTGAAATTACAGACATTATAAAATACTTTTAAATTTTTATAAAAAAAATTAAAAGAATCGCGTATGGCACATAATTAGCAATGTCAGAAATGTCTGGCAATAAAAAAAGTATGTCAGGTAGTCTTATTTAAAAACAAAAAATTAAAAATTACGTCTCTTAAAATGTTTTGAAAATACAGGATTATCACCTGGACAGGTAGGATGCGCAGTAATGAACGCAACCGCTCCCGCCAGCCAGATAGCCCAGACTCTAACCGATAGAACAAGAAGGACAGCATATCACAAAATCAGCTGACCTAAAATTCTCACTTTCAAAACGTTGCTAGCTCCTATACTAAGACATTTCACTCACACGTCGGCGGACCCCCCAAAGGGGGCCATCTCGAAAGAGATGGTCCTGGGTCTACCGGCGTGCGAGAGATATATGCTTTCGGCAATCTCACCTCCGGCAACCAAAGACCCAAGAAAGCGTGCTTTTTAGTCGGTCCGAGTCCGACAGAACCACCTCCATCGGTCCTTATTGCCTGTTACATAACCTCGTTAACAGTGGTGGAGGTTTAGATAAAAGTCGCTTCACTGAAAATATAGAAGTCTAGCTATTATTTAATTGAACCCAACCGAGTTGAAAAAAGCTAAGAAATTCGAAATACATCGGGAAAAAGAAGCGCTTGAGAGGGACTTGAACCCACGACCTTTCCCTTACAGGGGGAATGCTCTTCCAACTGAGCTATTGAGCCACACCTGAATCACTTCAAATTTCCCTTCTCTTTATATCCGTCTTTAAGGGCGCTGCTTTTTCTCAATGTATTTCGAATTTAAAAGTTAGCGTCATAAACATTTTCATTCATTCAAAAAAGCCTCAGAAAATTATGATATAAAACATCCTTGAAAAAAAAAGTACTTCCAGTATTTACCGAATTTATACAATTCTGGGAATGTATTCCAATGTATCTTTCGGTTTAAACCATATGTTTTCATAGAACGAAATTTTCAAAACAAATAAAAATAACCTACTTTCAAACTGTTTCCATAACACTCATTCACTCGACGTTTACTCATCGTTTATGAACCATTAATAACGTGACGTCTGTATGCGTATAAATAACGTGACGTCTCACCTAGCCCTGACATTTGCGTGCTAGCTGACGTATATGCGCGTCGTAGAGTTATTTACGTTTGTTGTCAATGTTAAGGGTACATTCACACCGAACAGTTACGCTTAGGTGAAACTCACGACATCTTCTAATATATAAAATTCTCGTGTCACAGTTTTTGTTGCCATACTCCTCCGAAACGGCTTGACCTATTTTGATGAAATTTTGTGAGCATATTGAGTAGGTCTGAGAATCGGCCAACATCTATTTTTCATCCCCCTAAATGTTAGGGGTAGTCCCACCCCTAAATTTTTATTTTTTATTTTTTAGACAAAATTTTTAATTTCAATTTTTTTATGATACAACATACAAAAATACATACAATCCTCAATTTTCACCCTTCTACGATCAACCTTTATTTTTTAATAGCCATTTTAGTAATTTAATCATTTTTTCTTTCCGGTAGAAAAATGATCAATCGTCGTCGTTATTATCTATTTTTCATCCCCCTAAATGGTGCAGCGGGAACGGGATCTGACGCCACGAGGGTAGGAAAAAATTGGCGGTACGAAGTTCGCCGGGACAGCTAGTAATAATATAATCTACCTATCTAATACATAATGGCCGTGTTAGTTCCCTGTGGAGTAGAATAAGGGCCACACCATTTCTTCCTGTGGTCGTCATAGAAGGTTACTAAGGGGAGTTTATTTCCTGCAATTTTTTTAGGCTTTTTCCAGATATCCCCACCGACAAATTCCCACCAGTGGGGATTGTTACTTTTTTTCCTGAAATCCCCACTAGTTAAATAGACTCAGCCAAGTGGGGATTTTTGGGACAATAAGTCAGTCCCCACCAGATGTTGTTTCAAAATTATTTAACAAAAACTGCGATAATTAATGTAATTATTTCAGAATTAATTATAAACTCGTTCGCACGGTAAATATTGCAAAAAGCGTTGTACGTTATGATAAAAAGTTTTAATTTTTATTTATAATGAAACATATTTAATCAAATAATACATTAACGCATTTTTGTTAAATAATTTTGAAACAACAACATCTGGTGGGGATTATTACTTATTTTTCCAAAAATCCCCACTAGTCTGAGTTTTTGTAACTGGTGTGGATTACTGGAAAAAAAATAACAATCCCCACTGGTGGGGATTTGTCGGTGGGAATTTCTGGAATAAACCTTTTTTTGGTGATTAGTATTAAAATGAATCTGGCCAAGTGCGCGGGTCAGATTTGCGCATGAAGAATTCCGTATCATTGAAAATTTTAACAATCTAGACAGCACGATTCACAAGATATGACACAGACATTGGGGTCTTAGTAATAGAGACCTTTTGGGCATGGATACTAAAAATTTTATGAAGTTTATATATGAAGCTTTCCGATGTTTTTCGAAGTTTATACTCACCATCATCTATAATAACAATGTATTTTAGGAATATTAATAATCAACATTAGTAATTGTCCCCCTAATACCTGGAGTTAAGCTAAATTGTCTTAAAGAATGTGTTCACATCAGTAAACGGGGCAAAAAATGCCACTGAGTTGACTCTGCTAAAAACGAGTTACTTTTTCAGTAAAGTCAAAAAAAACAACATAAACATGAACTCACCCCTGTATCCCCCGAAGGGGTAGGCAGAGGTGCTAGCACCCACATTTCGCCAGTTTATGTTTAGGTCCCAATGTAATAGGTGGCGAGCCTATTGCCATTAACAGGGCACTTATAAACCTCCAAAAAAAATCTCGGACTTAATGCCAAACGCATTATCTAACAGTTTAAATAGATAAATCTCAATAGATTCCTATAAAGTTCATAAAATGGTCCCTTTATTAGCAGAATCACAACAATTCATTGATACCGAGCAAATTCTAATCTTGTGTAGAGGACGAAATATTATCTTAATCTAAAACTATTCCTTTCAAATCAATAAATCGAAGTTTAGCCAAATCTTCAGTTAAACTGGTAAAGCGGACCCAAAAACAGACTCCAAGCTGAATGCTTCGGATGCGACTGGCATTAACGCCTACTAGAACCTACATTTCAGTGACTCATTCCTACGTCGCACCACTAAGACCTGGAACTCCCTGCCAGCTCACGTGTTTCCTTCTTCCTACAGTCCCGGGTCCTTTAAGCTGAGTGCCACCACTGTTAACATGGTACATGTTTACGATGGTAATCCTCTTTCCGAGACTTTGTCTTTAGCTCAACATCAGGCGAGGTGAAGTCAAATTGACGTGTCCTTTATAAAAAAATCATTTACAAATTACTAGACAATTTTTTGTAGTTCGCACATATTTAGCTACTAAAATAATCGCTACTCTTCTAAATTACTAGCCCAATCCGAACTAGGCTTAACGCTAGGCTGTAGAGAAGAGTGATTTCCCAGCTCCGTCCAAATTTCATAAGAATTTCATTTCGTAAGAAAGTTGGTAGTTGGCTCCACAGTCGACCTTAAAAACGGATATAAAGGTTGAGCCACTAGAGCGCTTATTTTTTCCGATGTATTTCAAACTTAAAAATTTAACTTCTTTCCGAGACTTTGCCTTTAGTTTAAAGTCAAATTGAAGTGTCTTTTTTTTAAAAAAATAAGGACGAATACGATTCCTCTAAAGTGGCTTTTTTAGACCTGCAGAGTTCGAACCAGGGACCTTGCTACTTAACTACTAAGCTACCGATGCCCTAGCCTATTTCTGACTTATTTATTATCTTGTTACAGCTCGAGCAGTTCTCCCCCGGAGAAGATGGCATCCAATTTAACAGGAAACTACGCCATTTTGAGACCACAGTCACAAATATGTGTCCAGATGAAGCTAGACTACAGTAAGTATTTATTTGTAACATGCTTTTGGGAGAAAACTTGCTTTTGATGTAAAAAAAGCTTGTAATATTGTATTTCATTTGTAATATTCGGTAGTTATACAAATGCAACATGCGAATCATAGTAAATTAAATAAATAATGTATCGTAACCGGGCTTGTTAGTAATGAAATATATAGAACAAAAGCTTACTATTTTGTCCATTGACTAGAATAAAGCCTTTGACATTGTTAATCATAACAATCTTCAACTATTACCGCAGGAGAGTCTTATGTTTAGCTCTAGATAACAACATATCCAAATTGAAGAAATTACATCACAAGTTACCATCATTATTCGCGGAACTTATCAACCGTCCCAGTTAAAACAGACAGGAGTACCCCAAGGCTGTATCTTAGGTCCTTTATCGTTTTACAAGCAAGCGTATATAGCTCTAGATTCAACAGCATATCTAAATTGATCAAATCACATTACGAATTACCTTCAATATTTGCGAAACTTATATACCATACCAGAGGTGTACCCCAAGGTTGTATCTTAGGTCCTATGTTATTTTTCAGACAAGCGTTCGCAACGTTCCGTGCCGCAGCCCTACTAAGCGCAGTGTCTGCCCGTAAACTGGCGGCCGTAGGTGCCTCCTTCACGCGCCAACAGCGCCAGCAATTGTTACGTGGAGCCCTACTCAACGTTGTCATGCAAGGCACCTTCTCTAGTAAGTACATTATCGTGCTCATAGCCATTTCGCTTATCGAATATCGTAATATCCAAGTTGAGCCAAACTCGCAATTGGACCGAAAAAAGAGGACCCCTTGTTATTTTCGTGCGGAATTCCCCTCTGATACCTCCTCTACCGGAGTCGGAAGGGGAGGTTATGTCGGACTTGAACCGACTAAAACCGCACGCCGACTGTGGGTCATGGTGCTAGGCCGGAGGTGAGGTTGAAGAGGACCCCGGACTTCGATGCAACCGGGACTAAAGTCTAATTCGTACTGCTTTAGTAATTTAATAGAATAGCGTGTAATTTAGTGGCTAAACTACTCGCTACTACACAGAAATCGTTCGCATTACGGTTTAGTACAGTACACAAGTGAGTGGTGTTGTGCATGATGAACAAGCGGCGGCCACTAATGAACTCGACTAATCAACAGGTTCGGACTTGTTTAGCCGGTGAACCAGTAGCATGAATGCGTGGTGGGAGGCGCTACTCGCCCGAAAAAAGAGAGTAAAATGGATCGACTCGACTAAATCATTCCCGGGTTCTTTAAGCGGGGCGTGAAAAGGCATCTGATGAGGCCGTCAAGCTGAGTGCCACCACTGTTAACATGGTACATGTTTACGATGGTGACCCTCTTTCCGAGACTTTGCCTTTAGCTTAACATCAGGCGAGGTGAAGTCAAATTGACGTGTGGTATATTAAAAAAAAACGTTTACTAAATTACTAGACTTCCCAGTTTCGTCCGAATTTTTCACTTTGAAGCCCTGGGTCTGCTTAGTGTCAGATTGTGTTATAGAATCTAGAATGCGGATAAACATACTTATATACTTTTTTTTTGTAAATACATACAAATTATACATAGAAACACCCAGACCAATGCAAATAGCCATATGCATGCATACAAATATTTGCACTGAGCGGGAATCGAACCCGTGCCTCATGTGGCAGTCGCGTGCACTACCGCCACGCCACAGAGGCTGCCAAAGAGGGAAATGCCTCATTGAGTAACCTTACAGCCCGGTAATAGACCCGATATAGCGTGCGGTTTTAGTCGGTCCTAATGCGATATAACCTCATCCACTGGTTGACTGAGACGCTGTACATAATAATGTGTCATGAACAAAAAAATAATGGTTCCGCTTCTTTTAGTTTTTGATTGGTATGTCGGCTTTTCTGGAAGTGACTGCCGTCTGATCTGCCAAACCCTGGAAAAGCCTGCGCCTGGACAGTTCGTTCCTAGGTGCATAAATTAAAGCCAACGAGACTAGAGAAAAAAGGTAAACAAAGCGACCATTACTGAGTTACGTTGCGATAACTAGCGATTATTTTCTCTGTCCTTGTCACACATGTCACACGTACGCGACAATGACCAAGCGATAGTTGTCGTTGCGTGTTTCGTAGTACAGGAAAGCTGTCAGCACAGCGGTTCTAAACTGTCAGATCCACCATCTTATGAGCAATTTCATTCCTGTCTGGAATGAGCTTGAAGTGATAAATGTTTGGAACAGCTGATACTTTGGTTTACCTTTTTTTTAACACTTCATTGGCTTTACTTTAAACTAAGTATTATAAAAAATATTTAAACAATTTATTTTTGTTTATTTCAGAACTGGAAGTGCTGGAGAGATCAAACCCTTTGTTTTTAATAAACGCCGCGAATCTCATGGGAGATTATTTTGCAGGTATGTTGATAAATTTTGAGTTATTCAACTATGAGCTACTGTCTTTTTTACGGGATATGGGATTCTTCAAGACGGGTTGACTTAATTAGAAGGTTCCTAGAGGGTCGGCAGCTTGAGTGTGACTCGTTTGGTGTTGTACACGTCCTTTTTTTCCGTGTGGAAATCCCCACGGATACCTCCCCTGCCGCAGCCGGAAGGGGAGGTTATGTCGGACTCGAACCGACTAAAACCGCACGCCGACTGTGGGTCGTGGTGCTAGGCCGGAGGTGAGGTTGTCTTCGACATATCCCTCGCACCCCGGTTGACCCAGGGCCTGGCCCTCCTCGGGAGGGGGGACAACGGTGGCCCCGACTCGCCCCCGGAATGGGGAGGCGCCGCCGTGCTTCTGCTGGGGTGGACGGTGGCTCTAACCGTCACCCCCAGGCCCGCGCTCATTGGGGACGGAGGTCAGTCTGTGGGTGTTGCACATATAGGCCACGGTAACCACGTTTCATCAGTTGGGCGGGTGCTTGTATGCCTCCTAAGTGGTATACAAATCACAATTGACATTGACAACTTATAACATTGGCCTGTCGCGGAGCTCCAGTTCTCAGCATTCCATGGATTCACCGTGCGGTCGCCGGGTCCATGGCGTGGTACAGAGAGGAACACTGTGACGGCGCACAGTGGGACAGAACCGTGCGTACCGTCTCAAAAATCTATAACTTTTTTGTTGATGGAAGTAAATTGCTGAAATCTGGCATATAGTGTCTCCAGAGTACATACAATCTAATAATGAATGTATTATTGTCAAATGTTTAATAAATAATATAAAAAAAATAAAACAAAATAAAAATGTATAACTTTAATATTAAACCATGGTTTGGTTAACTTATTGAATTATAATTTTACACTTTTATGATATTAAACCTATTTTATGTTATTTTACATTATGTATATAAATCTTACATTTAAATAAATGACAAATATATAATAATCCACTCCAAAAATATGTTTTACAAATAATGTACGTAATTATTTCGATTTAAATAGCTAAGAGGTTCTTAGCTTCGTCTAACAATTTCTTGGATATAGTGACTGATGGTTTTCTGATACTTCATATATAAGGATTGGACGTAAATAGAAGACTATGAAATACGTCTTCGTTTGTGGCGGACCTAGAGCATTTTCTAGCATGATGCAATCTGAATTTTTTATAATCTTTACTACGCGATTCTTGGGCATCCTCAGATAAATGACCAATGGGCAGAACAGCAAAATGTCTTTTTATACTTTCCCCATGTATTAAGATTTTATGTACTGAAGAAGGCATATTATACCACATATATTTTGTTACGTACAGTTGTGCGGTTGCACGAGTATATTCACCAATTTTTTCTGGATTTACAGCAATACCGGATGCCAAGGTTTGCAGAATAACATAGAACCTTTTAATAAGATCCTCGTCAACTCCTGTAATTTCTGAAGCGCAATAGTAGTTCTCAAAAAAACGCCGAGCTGTATTGCCATCATTACTGTTGCCACTTCCTTGTCGGGGCTTATTAACGTGCAATCCCATCCGGCTTCGAAACAAACTTTGTACAAGTTTTTTCTTGTCTTCTTTACTTTTTTTATCTTCCGAAGTTCTCGCAGCCCATTTTTGAAATGAAAGGTTATACGAAATATGTAAAATTAGCTCCATGCACCTGATCCACGCGTGTAACGTAGACAAACCGTATTCGTAAGCATTTATATTATCCGGTTTTGATGAAATCTTCTCCAAATTATTCATTTCACTTGGCTTAGCCCCACACACTGTACATACAGCTCCAGAACTTGTATCGGTTAGAACTTGTGTAACTTTTCCATCTACCATAGTTAGAAATAGATCGTGACTTATTTCAATTACCTGCGTTTCCTTATGTATCTTTGATGTTTGCAAATTATTAATTTGACCCCGAATATCAGCAACCACTGATCGGGTTTTCTCGGGCGTTTCTTTTTCAAGTTCTATCAAGATTGGTCGACAATAACGAACAGAAGAACAAGCCGGATTTTGCCAAATTATCTCATGTGTTTCTGTGTCAGTCAGCTTTATTGGTACCAAAGACGCTATAAATAAGTTTGTGTCTGTGACTAAGTCACTCTCATCTGTTAAAACTTGTTTATATTCGCTTTGCCCCGATGAACCATCACATGGTAAACAATTTAAGAGATTTTCTTCTTGGGTTGTAAACATTTTCAATCTTTAAGATGCGAGCACAAGTGTGATCCAGCAAATCTTGTAGATTTACTTTAGCACTTATATCGGTTATTTGAATGCTAGATAGTGGAGGATAACACAGTTTTTTGGCGTTCCTCAGTATATTATATGATGGCAATATGTCGAAGTTTTTGTTAATCAGACTTGCTCGAAGTAATCCGTATTGTGATTTCGAAAGATCTAAATCTGCAAACATACTTAAAGCTTCATCCACCGTGAAATCTGTTCCATTGCGACATTCATGCAATAATTTTTCCTTCATGATCCTTTTTTCATTTCTTTCACAATTCCGCATCATTGAAACAACAGTAGCTTCTTCTAATTCTCCTTCAGACCGCAATCCTTGAACGTATGCATTATGTATATACTCGAGTCCATATTCTTGTACCAATTCCATATGCTTTCTTTTTTCGATTTCTCTGATAAATCTTCATAAGACTTTGGTGGACGTCCACGTTCTCCAGATGTTGTAGGTGTAATATTCATCGGTGCTTCTTCGAATTGTACCTTAAATTCACCGTCTAACCACGATATATTTTTACTAAAGAAACGTTCTTTAGTTCGGTTAGATTTGGTCCACCGATCGTTAAACGCTGTTATAAGCGTTTTTTGGATACGTTTCACAATTAATTCACTTTTTTCAGAGGACAAATGGTGGTATTGTTCTAAGTATTTTTGAATATCTTCTGATTTTGTTCCATGGTCAATAAAAAAATCGCATAATACTCGTCGAGGCACAACAAATTCACTCATTTTGTTTTTACTTTTAACTGCTACTTTTTTACCGAGGTTGGTGAAGACTATGTTATGTTAAAGCACACTATAGTACTGGTAAATGACAACGTAAATCAATAACTTTTATACTGAAATTTCGTGTGAAAAAATATTACTATCTAGTGTCATTATCAAGTTCCTAACCACTGTCTATGAAGGTGGTTAGTAGTAGGTAGGTACTGATATAATTTACACTAACAACTATAACTAGATACCACATGCTTCCTTTTCCTTCACCGCGATAGAGAAATACATAAACTATATGAGAAACATGTAATTCACACAGTGATAACAAAACACTAACCACAACTGACCAAACGATAAAAAAAAATTAATAATATATTTTAATGGGGCCCATGCAATGAGTTGGCGAGTCACCACCTGCCTTTTTAACAATTTTGAGACTTATTGTCATGGCAGGCGTCCGTTAGTCTCCCCCCATAGCCCATTCACCAGTCCATCCAATACTCAACCCCATAGCCCATAATCTAGTTTCCATTATTCCAATAGTCTCTGCACCTGGCGGGGACCATCCCCGGGTGTATCATATTTTGCGCTCGGGGGTGGTATCCGCCATGTGTGTGTCTATCTCTAGCATATTAAACTCTCTTAAAAGGGCCTCTACGTCTTGGCTTCGGCCCGACGCACGCCTTCCAAAGGCCCGGGACTCCATAGTCCCGAGAGTCACGGATCAGAGAAACAAAATAATAATAATAATAATCATTTATTCATCAGATAATAAAATCCATATTTTGTTAGTATTGTTAGTTACAAACGATCTCTTAATTTAATGTTAATTTAGTTAGTAATTCGAATTTGCTATACATGAATCCCAGATACAATTTCATAAAATCTAAAATTATGATTCTCTGACCTATGTGACCGCACCGGTCGTTCGCCCAACAAGGTGGCGATACACAGCTGAGTCGTAGCTGCCATCTATTGTCTTCAGAATGCTGTTGTGACTACCCCGCAGGTTGTTCAGTACGGACACTGTCTTTTTGCGGAGTATGGCAAAGAAGTCCGCAGTATGCAAGTTTGCGAACATACCCGACGCACTGCAGTAACGAGGCAATCCCACTCGCAGAGCATTCAATGACAGCTGTGTATAGCTGGTCCACAGACCCCCAGAGTATAGGTTTTGACAGTAAGCTTTGAAAAGTGTGATTTTGACTGGTACGCTACATCTGGAAAATCTGCGAGCCAGCACATTACACCTAACAGCCAGTGCTCTCCGCTCCCTGTCTATGTCTATATCGTCTCTAAAGCCTTCGGTAACCCAGTGACCTAAGTATTTAAAATGTTGTACCCTGTTGAGTGTCTCTCCATCTAAAGTGATTGGAGGTATGGGTTCGGGTAGTGTACCGGCAGCTTTAAAGACCATATACACACTTTTCTGCGCGTTATAGGCCAACCCATGTTCCCTCGCATACTTACTACACACCTGCAGTAAGTCCCTGAGGGCTCCTACCGTTGGGCTCAACAGTACCATATCGTCGGCGTAACTAATGTTGTTTACACATGTATCTCGTACGTGACAGCCGACTCGCATACTGCTGAGCCCAGCGATAAGGTCATCAACATACAAGTTGAAGAGCCGAGGTGAGCTTAACCCTCCCTGCCTCACTCCACACTCCAATCCGTATGTCTGCGACAGGGCCTGGTTCCATTTCACACAGTTGGACTGGTTGCCATACCAAAACTGCAGCATACGCAACACCTCCGTTGGCACGCCTCTACCAGCGAGCTTTCTCCAGAGCGTGTCATATGACATGTCACATGACAATACATTACCCAAAACTCCCACTTTACCTAAAGATTGAGTAAATAGATAATATTTGTTTAAGAGAAAAGGTCAAAACTAATCTAAATATCCAAAAATCTCATTAATCGCAACTAAAATAATTTTTGGAATATTTTGTATTTTTTCCCCATTAACCATTTTTCGTTTCATTTCAAGGCGGGCAGATTCGGGCAGTTAATTCTTTTTGCCCTGACTTTTATATTAGCTGCTCTATATGATGCTATCAAAATTACGACATGGGCAGACACCGCTAACTATCAAAAGTCTATGCAAAGTTTCTAATAAGAATAAAATATTAGGTCCTGAAATAAAAATTCTATACCTCCCTAGGTTTGACATAATGGTTCACTTAAATTATTTTTAAATAGAGTACTTCATCACCATTCTAACCATATATCACACTTACAAATTTGCTGGGAAAGTAATGCAAATGTGACCATGTAAACTAGTGGAATGTGTCCTACATATTTGACATAATTTTGACCGTCAACTTGCAAGCCTTATTCCAATAAAAAAAAATGAGAAATAGTGTATTTCAACTGCTTTACAATATGCATTGAACATTCAGTTAGACATATGCATTAACAAAATATTCAATATAGAACATTACAACAACCTATTTTTGAGACGGTACGCACGGTTCTGTCCCACCGTGCGGCGCCTGGGACTTGCGACCCAGGAGTAGGTTTAGGGGCCACCTTGTGATGTGACCATCAGCGCCCACCATCACAAGTGTTCCCCCTCTACCTATCCAAATTTGGTAAGATCCTATCAACGCCGTTTTAGATATTCGTTTGAGTATAGAGCTTACTGAAGCTCTTGGCAATCCGAGTTCTTCAAACAAGTTATACAGGGATTTAGCTGGAAATCCCCTTGCTCCTACTTCTACGGCGTTAATGTACTTTTAGGGTTCCTTACCTCAAAAGTAGAAAGTCTGTCTATCTGTCAAGACCTTTTTTCTCAGGAATGCGTGGAGGTATCAAATTGAAATTCATACCACATACTCAGGTCTATAACGTCTTGAAGCTGTGCAAAAATCAAACTTCTAAGTCAATGCAACCGCAATATATTGTGTTTTATACATGAATCTGTATACTAACTGGATTGCGTACTGTAAAATACAATAATTACAAATTTACACCCAACTGTAATGACATAAGGTACATTTTTCATCGTCTCGGTGAAAGTAGAAAAATCGAGCCGAGCGAGATAGCCAAAAAGTAGTAGTCTGTCCCTGTCTAACAACTTGCCATAGTAAATGTAAATTCTTTTTGGTTGTATATGGTAATTTTTTTTTAATTTTGCATATATTTGTGCGTTATGTTTTTATGATGAAACTTTGCATAAAAATACTTTAACTATCACAACTATATACAATGGTTTGACCATCTTTTATGAAGTTGTACAAAGTGTTATGAAGTTGTACAAAGTAATACTTTTATTTTAAATGTTATGAGAGTGACATTGGTAGCCTTTCAAAATTCTTATGCGGCAACATTGTTTGTAATAAAAACCAATGAAAACATGATAAAAACTATTAGAAAGAGATGCACTACTACTTTGGAACCTCTCTTTCGGCTCGTTTTTCTGTTCATAGTGCGCAGTCCAGTTAGTATAAAGGTTCATGGTTTTATATAGCTTAAGTTACGCAACCCACGGTGAGCGGGTCCGACTCGCACTTGGCCGGCTTTTATTCTCTCAAATCTCACTGGGGATTTTTATCCCCAACAGTATCTTGGATTCTCTTGTTGGTCAAGGCCGACCGACGTCTCTGGGATATTATTTCTAGGACAGTATATAGCCCACACATACTGGTATGACGAAATATCGTGCGTTTTTAGTCGGTTCGCGTCCGACATATCCACCTTTAACTCTTTTAAGATAAAGCCCGAGGTGGAGACTCTTGTACATTTTTATTTTTCATTTATTATCATACTAGCTTTTGCCCGCGGCTCCGCCCGCGTGGATGTCGGTTATCGCAACAAAACATAGCCTATGTCCTTTCTCATGTTCTAATCTTCCACTATACCAAATTTCATCAAAATCGGTTCAGTGGTTTAGGCGTGAAAGCCTAACATACAGGCGGACAGAGTTACTTTCATATTTATAATTTTAGTATGGATATGGATCGTTGCCGCCAAGAGGTAAACCTGCTTCAGACTATAGGCTTGCAGATGACAACCTAACCTTCAAGCCGATGGGCTTCTTTCGCCCCAAAGATCTTTGTGGGGTCCAAATAACACCCCAAAAGCAATTTTTCCTCCTGTTTCTATTAGAAAGCTAACATTTAGGTTAATGTTTGCAGAGGCGCGCCTATGTAACGGCAATAAGGTCCACATTCTGGCGAGTCCCCTGCTACAGTACATGCGGGCGCTACTCGCCAGTGACGACATCAGGGCACACCGCAGTCTGGCCACACAGGTAAGCTTGCTTTCATTTAAATATCGTAATTTTAATGAAATCTTAGACCATTTTTTTTAAAGAATATTAGAACCGAAATTACTAATATTCCCTATAACCCCTCTAACTAAGCTAAAAAGCTTGTGCTAGGAGTGGGTTCACGTCGGTAGTGTAATGGCCAGGATTCGAACCCGGGAACTCTCGATCGAAAGGCCGACTCCTTAACCACTAAATTATTTTGTATGCTAACAATTAAAATTGATTTAGATCGGAAAAAGTGAAATGCTCAGACCGGACTTGAATCCGTGACACATCACATCCCATACAGAGGGAATGCTCTGACCTACTGAGATTCATCCCAAATAATTAATTGAAATGTTAATATTGTTCGCCCGTGTTCAATACATCTGCGGTAGCCTAGTGGTATGGGTAATGGACTACTGAGACGAGGTCTCGGGTTCGATCCCAGGTTTACCATGGCACACACTAATGACTTTTCAATGCTTTTCGAAGTTAAGTGTGTATTTATCGCAGGTTTATAAGTGCCCGGTTAATGGCAATAGGCTCGCCACCTATTACATTGGGACCTAAACATAAACTGGCGAAACGTGGGTGCTAGCACCTCTGCCTACCCCTTCGGAGAATACAGGCGTGAGTTTATGTTATGTTAATATTTTTAGGCTTGGCATATAAAGGTCAGGGATTAATTTTTAGGGTTCCCTTCCTCTAGTAGAGGTAAAAAGGACACACTTACAGGATCACTCTGTTGTCCGTCTGTTAAGACCTTTTTCTCAAGAATGCGTGGAGGATCAAGGTGAAATTCATACCACCTACTCAGGTCTATAACGGCTTGAAGCTGTGCAAAAATCAAACTTCTAAAGGCCGTTCCCAATAACATACATACGGTTAAAGATAGATCGCAACTGTCAAATTTGACGTATCGGCTGTTTAAATTCAAAACATAGTAACTGAGTTTTTGCGGGAAAACGCATCGCGGTATAATTTTATTTTCCGAAATTGGTATGAAATCGAGTTTTAATGTATAAAAATGGTGGATTTTAGCCATAACGTCTTGGACAACGCACATACGTGTAGGAAAGTGGCCTATTACAGTGAATTGTGACTCTACGTGTTCAATCCAAATCTCCCCAGGGAGCTTTTACTAAATTCCCCACAATTTTACTGAGGCAGCAATCATCTCATTCATCGTCATCAACATCATTAACTCATTATCGTCATCATCAACAATCATTTTTTAACTATTATAAGTAATATAATACAAAATAAGATTAAACTGGATAGTGGCTAAATGCATAGCAAGAAACCAGAAAAAAAATAGAAACACCTTAGCTACCAGGAGAACATTTTGGTTGGTGGGTGTTACTATGTTTTGAATTTAAACAGCCGAGCACTTTATCCGTAGATACGATCTATCTTTAACTGTAAGTATGTTATTGGGAACGGCCGTAAGTCAATGCAAGCAAAATATATTTTGGTTTATGTAGCATAAGTTACGCAACCCTCGGTGCGCGAATCCGACTCCGACCGACTTTTTAGATGATAAGAGGGGTTAGTTTAAAGATAAATCCAAGTATAAGGTGCCGCAAACCTAGTCCTGCGTCCGCCATCTTGTAAAAATGTGTGTAGTGCACCTATTTATTTACATTGTTCTTCTCTTTTCAGCTAATGCAGAACGGCCGCGAACTTCTCTCAGTTCTTGCCCAAGAGCTGGACGAGCTGTCCATCTCCATCCGTCTCCGCCTGCTATCTCCACCACCCATCAGCACAATCTGGCTCCTCCTCTCCGCAGACCTGTGCCTCAACAAGTTCTTACCACTGCCAAACACATTGCAGCAGTTCTATGCTGCACATCTAGAACTAACAACAGAAGAAAACTTCAGCGAAGTCAGCTATGGTTCTTGGAAGAATAGTCCGGAGAAAGAAGATTTTAGATCGGAATTAAATGCTGATTCGGAAAAAGTCAGTGCAAATCTATCACAAATTAGTCTAAATAATAATGATGATTCTAAACCGAAGTTACGGCCGATATTGGGTGCTGGGGCAGGCCTTCTAAGACAAGAGCAGTCTTTCTCCGTCAGCCAGGATAACTTTGAGACTTGGACTTCGAAAAGCGCTTTGAGTAAACGATATGACTTAAACTCCTGGAGGCAGCAAGAAGAGGAAAAGAAGGAGGAACTAGAGTATAACCAGACAGTCTTACCCCCAAATTTCACTGATTACCCACCCCCAAGGTTTAATTATCAAGAAAATTTCGTCAACTACTTACAACAAGGAGATGGTGCTTACATACAAAACCAATACACAAACGTACAGTTTACACCACAAGGGGACAGCTTCCCCCAGTATCCACCCCCAGAAAGGACACCCGTTCCCCCAAACACAGAACGACCACCACCTCCAATAGTTGAACGGGTAAACTCTGAAAGGAGTTTACCCCAAATGCCTGAACGAGTGAACAATGAGGTACAGAAAAATAGCAGCCGTAGACCGGTTGAGAACTGGAGAAAAGACAAGAGTGACTTAAAAGAAGATCCCAATAAGAATCGACAGAGAAACTGGACCAAACAGAAATCTACGGATAATGTTAACGAAGAAGAAGAGAGTGAGAAATACAAAGATCGTTCCGTTACAAGGAATTCACGGGATGCAAGACCTGGTGGGAGAATGAATAGACGCAGCAGTGGGGAAGATGGGTCCGGGAACGGTACCAATGGGACTTCGGGTAAAACTCCACCGAGAAGACACGTGACTGAGGTACCGAGAAGTGCTAAATACTGGGACCACGATGACCGGTGTGACAAAGACTATAACAGTTAGTAGGAGTGTCTGTCGTAGGCAATAGACGACGTAGCCCAGCAGTGGGCAAGGTGGGGAAAACTGGAAAAAATTTGATTAGCTATAGTGAGTTGGTACTTGTGTTAAAGTGGGCTTGCTGTTGCAAATTTGCCCAAACTGGGCATAGTTTATATTTAATATAGTATAATCTACGCCATTAAAAAAAGATTTTGCTAAAAACCATGTTAAAACAGACTAAAAGATAAATTGGGACTAAATAGTGAAATTATAGTGGTAATGTGACACTAAATAGTGAAGTGACTTAGTGTAAAGTGAGATTCAGTTGGAAAAATGTGTTAAAAAGTACCATTTGGTGCCACTAGCCTTAATATGTGTGTTCAGTTAAATTTTAATGTGAAAGATTTCAATTCAACATGGCCGCCTTTTCTGTCTACTTAATAGATTCAGTTTTATAAATTCCAGATAGCGATATTAAGATGTCCTTGTGAGAAGAGAATTTTATTTCAATTAAAAGTTAATTGAAAACTTTGTTTCAATATGTTTATGAGGCTGTAGTAATACATTATTAATAATACATTTATTATTGTAATAACACTTCAATTAATATGTCAATAAATTATAATTTGGCTAGTCAAACTTCAAAGTAAGTTATAAAACATTTAAAAATAATAATTGTATTATTATTTTGGCATAAATTTTAATAATTTTTACAACTGATTCCACTTTGCCGTATAAAATACTTTTAGTGCTAATAATATACAAATTAAAATGATTATTCCATTACGGAATATTTAAATTTAGGGAAGAAATAGTAGTTATTTCTCATTATTTAGTACTGTTAGTAAAACTATTATTAATAATACATAACTTTAACATTTAGAACAATTTGTTGTGTGTCTATGCAGCTGTTGTTATTAAAAAAAGTGTTCAGACTTACATTTTAATTTTAAAACGCGAAGTTTATAACTGCAAAAATTACCCACCTACAAAGTTGCGATTGGTTATCGTATATTTGTCATATATCTATCCTTAACTACATTTATTTGCTCAAAACCAATGAATTCCTTAAACTGACTTCCACTAGACACCTATACAGAACAAGAAAATTATTTTTTCCTAAAAACATCAACCAATTATCAATATAAGCAAACATTTTGTTGCTATCAAACAGACGACACTACCTTTATTTTTTCGTGCGAAAATCCCCACGGATACCTCCCCCGCCGAAGCCGAAAAGTTAAGGTTATATCGGACTGGAACAGACTAAAACCGCACGCCGACTGAGGTTCGTGGTGCTAGGCCGGAGGTGAGGTTGTCTTCGACATATCCCTCGCACCCCGGTTGACCCAGGGCCATCCCTTACGGTCTAGCCCTCCTCGGGTACGACACTACCAAAAAGCACTCTATGTCTATACAGATAGACATTAAAATTCATTAACTCATCTATTTACATCCTAGAGGGGACACAATTATTTTTTTTTCTAAACCACCTGTCTGGAAGTCATTGCAAGAAATGGATCATGACATGAAATAGCAATATATTTATGATATTCAATTAAAAAATCTTTGTGTATACAATATTGTTTAACTATGGGTTAGAGACGTTGTCTGGTATAGCTCGAACACCATACCGGGTGTAAGGGGAGCGCTCCCGAAGCCGGAAACCCCTAGTAGTACTCCAGGTACATAGCACATTGGCGTAAAAATAACTAAACCTTACTCCCGGTATATTTTGGACCTAAAATGTGCTCTATACACTTCACACACATTCTTGGACATAAAGATATCACGGAGTGCTACTGCGGTGGACGAGTTCATTCACCAAGATTATTACAAAACAATCTGCACGCACCAGAGCCTTTTATATCTCACGGTAGAGGTCCAAGATATATGTATCGAGGTATATCCACTTCGGGACCTACTGGATAGGCCTCATAAGGTACGATTCGTAGCTGACCGCATACAACGGGAGCAGACTATCGTCCGATCGCATATTAGTGTTGTCCATAGAAATACGTCAGACATTTTGTCTCATAGAACCTTCAAAACCAGCTAGAATACGGTGCTGCCGTCTGCTACTGCGGTCTGTTGCTGTCTGCGGTCGGTTAGGAACAAGTACCTTTAACATGCACTGTAGCACTTGATCTCAAAAGGGTTACTTACCAACAGCCTATTCCAGAGAAGACAAGAAATTAATCCTCAGATTTGTGGTCTATTAAATGTCTCTAGTAGATGGCAGTATGCTCGTTCCCTAATAAGCAGGATCAAAAGCCTATAAGCCAAACATTAGATTGATACACCACTATCGCAAGTGTTTGCCGTATTAAAGGATCACGAAAAATAAAACTCATTCATACATACTTATATTCGCGCCTGTAACTCCCCGAAAGAGTAGACAGTTCAGTTGGGGATCGAACCCACTACTCGGCTATAGCCTGATTGTAAGGTCTTAACACTGTGCCATGTGAAGGCCAATTCTCGTAACATGTGTCAAAATTTCAATCTGGGTCTAATCTGCCTCGCTAATGTTAAAAACGGTTGGAAAACGTGATCATTTTAAGACTTTTCGGAGATTGGGTCTAGATCGAAACTGTCCCTCCAGCTCTCTGCCAGCTCACGTGTTTTCTTCTTCCTACAGTCCCGGGTTCTTTAAGCGGGGCGTGAAAAGGCATCTGATGAAGCCGTCAAACTGAGTGCCACCACTGTTAACATGGTACATCTTTACAATGCTGACCCTCTTTCCGAGACTTTGCCTTTAGTTTAACAGCAGGCGAGGTGTAGTCAAATTGACGTGTCCTTTATAAAAAAAGTAGTTTAAACAGACTTATATTACGAGAATTGGGCCTTTAAGTACTATAAATAAAACTATAATTCTAAAGCAAGACCAGAAGTACTGAAACTCTATTAAGGCATAATAATGAAAATGGATGTTATTTTTCATATTTTACTACTGAATAGATTAAAATTAGAGTAAGTTATCGTAGATGGATCGCTGCAATCAGGTAATATGAAAGCTAGTACCTATTATACATTTTTGGAATACTATTGACAACATACATCTGTCAAAAATTTAAATTAGACTGGTAATCTACTGGAACTGGAAAATAACCGGTAATCGGTTAGACCGAACTGGTAAATAACCGGTAATCGGTGAGGCCGTACTGGTAAATAACCGGCAACCGGTTAGACCGAACTGGTTAAACAACCGGTAATCGGTGAGGCCGTACTGGTAAATAACCGGTAAACGATTAGACCAAACTGGTAAATAACCGGTAATCGGTGAGACCGTACTGGTGAATAACCGGTAATCGGTTACTGTCTAACCTGGTAAATAACCGGTTAGTTAATTTTGTTAAATTTTAAATAGTAAAATTCCGTAAAATTGAATTATTTCTGTACACCGTAATAGTTAAAAGGTAAAAAGGATTCTGAATATATTGTTATTGGTTGAAAATTATTATATTCTATTTAAAACCTAACATTTTTATTTAAAATAAACGATGGTATTTTTATTTTTTTAAATCTCATAATAAATAAGTACAGTACCCATCTTTTGAGAGTAAGTCAAGTCCAGCTTCCGTGTATCTACAGTTAGATATAATTATCTTTATAAAGTAGTTAAAACTATTTTTGTTTATAAAATATTTAAAAACCAAATGTTTTAACTGCTCTATAAATTCATTCAAATAAAACCAGTTTTTACGGATTCTATCGCGATATATTTGTTATTATTTACTTTTAAACCGACGTTTCGGAAGCCATGATCGCGGTGTGACTCATGATGGTGCTTCATAGTTTTCACAATATCATGCTCTATAAATGTCAAGTTATAAACGTGTAAAACCGAAGAATGCCGAACTTTTCACTATACTTTCTAAAGGGATATTTCATAAAACCATAACTTCATACAAAAAACGCTCAAATTTGGTCCTTACCAGTCATAAAATAGAGTACATTTTTGATAAAAAATCACTGCTCGGGATAAAGTACCTGTATATAGTGAATAAATTCATTGTCAAGCACAATGATTAATTTAGTTATAATTGTAACAAAGTGTGAAAGGTGTATGTCTGGATTAGCTAGGTCTCTGCCTACCTTAATAGAGGTATTGTTAGATTCATATTATATTGGACCTAAAATGTGTCTAACGCGTAGTACACATTTATCCCTACTAATATTGTCTGTCGGTCTGTATGTTACGCTTTCACGCCTAAATCATTGAACGGATTTTTATAAAATTTGGTATAGGGGTAGATTAGACCATGAGAAAGGATAAAGGCTATTTTTGGTCGCGATAACTGACATACACGCGGACGGAGCCGCGGTCAAAAGCTAACTGTATGTATTTTGAAGATAGCACAAGCTAAATTCACCAAGTATAGATTACTAGCTTTTGGCCGCGGCTCCGCCCGCGTGGATGTCGGTTATCGTGACCAAACATAGCCTATGTCCTTTCTCATGGTATAATCTACCTCAATACCAAATTTCATCAAAATCGGATCAGTGGTTTAGGCGTAAAAGCGTAACATACAGACAGACAGAGTTACTTTCACATTTATAATATTAGTATGGATTACAAAACACGATTCAGGTCCAAAATATGAATCGAGTTGATGACTGTATGTATATTAATAAAGTAATGTTAGAAATAATTTAGTTGAAGCCTTGGACCACGGAGGACAGAATATGATTAAGTAACGGAGATGCCCCATTGATATTTCTCCTAATAAAAACGCGTCGCCGAATGCGGGTGGGAAGAGAGACGCGCGGTGTGTCAAAAGTAGAAGGACGTCATAGGTATAACGTTCTACCGAATGAGTCCATTTGACGTTTGGATGGCATGCGACTCGATTGCCTTGCAACAACTCCGCTATCATTTCCTTCTCCATGCCTTTAACTGTAGCTAGAAGGAAGTCGCGGGGTATGAAGCATTTTTTCATGGTATATTAATTGACATAAAAACATGGGCGCAGTGGCGCTATTAGAAGGGGTTTTGCGGGGCTTCCCCTACCAAATATTTTACCTGAATAATAATGTCATTGTATGCACATTTTTGTTCAACCCTCCCCTCCACAGAATCACACATTCGCCTGCTCCCTTCTCCAAATCACATTTTTGAGGCCGTCAAGCCGAGTGCCACCACTGTTAACATGGTACATATTTACGATGGTGACCCTCTTTCCAAGACTTTGCTTTTAGCTTACCATCAAGCGAGGTGCAGTCAACGACGTGTCCTTTATAAAAAAACACATCCCCCGCCCCCGAATCACATATTTCCCCATTCCCTGAAATTAATTACGTGGCTACATCCGTGCCTTGAAATGTCCATAGATAATTATTGTTATAATTCGATCAAGAGTTGAGATTTACTTAAAAGCCGAGAGAGAATAGTTAATTTCTCATAAAGACGAAGATAAAATGTCATCGGCTCTCGGACTATAATATATAAGTTACAGATTATTATTTAGCAAAATATTGGTTCCTAGAGAACCAATAGAACCTACCCTGTCGTAAAAGGTACATCCGAAGTAGGCCAGTATTTGTATTTTGTAAAGTAAAGCCAACGAAGCGAGAGAAAAAAGGTAAACAAAGTTTCAGCGGGTCCAAACATTCATCACTTCAAGCTCATTCCAGACAGGAATGAAATTGCTCATAAGATGGCGAATCTGACAGTTTAGAACCGCTGTGCTGACAGCTTTCCTGTACTACGAAACACGAACGACAGCTGTCGCTCGGTCGTTGATGCGAACGTGTGACATGTGCGACAAGGACAGAAAATAATCGCTAGTTATCGCAACGTAACTCGGTAATGGTTGCTTTGTTTGCCTTTTCTCTTGTCTTGTTGGCTTTACTGTAGGCCATAATATTATGTAAATTATTACTGAAGTGTGCTGTATAGTGATGCTACAGGCTAGTGCCTGCCACGAGTTTGATGCAGAATTGTGCAGGTAGATTTGCTAATGTTTATTGACAAGACAACATAGCAGGTTTATTGCAGTTAGGTCAGTAGCCACAGCATGGCGGTGAAGACTCGGGTCTTTTAAGTGTTTATGGCTAGAAAAATCGAAAATTTTCAGTGGTCAAAGAGACTCGAGACTCGAGACGCGAGTCGTGTTCGAGACGCGCGAGTCTACTGTACTACCGTGCAGTTGTAGTTAAATATTAACTTAATAATATAGTGACCTTTTATTATTTTAAAATATTGGTCGTTAGATATAATTCTGCAAAAAGCCCGTCTAATTTAAGGCCTTGTAAAATATCTGCAAATATAATAGATTTTTCTAAGAATTCGTAAAGAAACATTGTGGATGATTTTTCTTTTTTCTTATTAAAAATAAATGTAATTATGTTTCTTCGTCTTGTATGAATGATTTATTTTAGATTTGAGAGTATAAAGCTAATCTTGAATTTGTGTACCACAGTTCCTTCCCTGTTTATGCAAACGGATAGCTTGGAAGCAAAGTGTTCTATGTCAGATATTTTGAACGAAATTTTATCATAAAAGAGTATATAATTTTGTCCTGTATTGCTCAACGCAGAGGCATAAGGCTTAAATGTAATTCAGGTGATAGAATATGCTCGCATAAATATTTTTAAATGAAACAAAGTATTAATATTAGGTTTATTATTTTAAGAATTATTAATATATTATTATAAATAAACCAGCAGGTTTTAAACTGTCAAAAGATCCGTGCAATATTGGACATTGCTAGGTCTGAGTCCCGTCCTAAGGGTGGACTTCAAAATGTCAAGATAAAATTAACTTGAATGCTTAAAAATTTATAGCTATAATTTATTTTTCTAACTTAAGTAGATAATATGAACAAGTAAGTTTAAAATATTTATATCATAATTTTTTTAAAGCACCCTTTTAGAGGCAAGCAAGTCTCGAGACGCGCGAGTGAGCCTCGATACACGTGAGTCAGTCTCGAGACAAGCTAGTCAGACACGAGACACGCGAGTCAGACTCGAGGCGGAGGCTGACTCGAGAATGAATGTTTTAATTTTATATTCATAGATCACTTTGCTTCCATTCCATTCCAATACCTGCCCTTTTGAACTCGAATAGTAATAAGTTTTACACATTAAAGATCTCAAATATTGACAGAAAAAAATATTATGTATTACAAATTTATTAAATAAATCCATGTTAAAATATTTAAGTTACCGTACCGTGAATTACTGGGAACTACAATTTTCTCGAGATTAAACGTCAGGACTCCGATTCTATTAATTATCAACCACTGTTACTGCAAAAAATTGGCATCTTGTAGCGTTGAAAAATTCATTTAATTTTGTACTTTTAATTCCATAACAACGAAGTTTAAAAATTTATGGCAATTTTTGCAGTGTCTTTGGTTGACAAATAATTCGGAGTTCTTGATTGTAGAGTCGAGGAGTTGTGTTCGATTCCCTGACGAGAAGTTTGCACTGCCTCGAGCAGAATGGTCTCGAATAATTTACCTCAACGACTGATTGTAACTACTCGTATTGTAAGAAATTACAACTTTGTCATTTTCGTTGTACCTATCTAATGTAAAACGGGTTGAATATTGGTTAAGCGATGAATAGAAATAATGGGTTAAATAGAAATACTATGATCATAAGACTGGATGCGGAAGGCGGAGGATCGGATGAAATGGCACACATTGGGAGAGGCCTATGTCCAGCAGTGGACTGCGGTGGGCTAATTGATTGATTGATTGATCATAAGAAGTTTTGCAATAATCCTACATAAAATATCAAGTAACTAATAAATTGAAATATAGTCGTATTGAAACGAAATATTTTTTGACAATTTTGTCTCTGTTCACCCCTTGACGTAGTCTGCCCGTTTTACCAATATGTCGCCATGCACTCATTTAAAGTAAAGCCAACGAAGCGAGAGAAAAAGGTAAACAAAGTTTCAGCGGTTCCAAACATTTTTATTTATAATTTATTACGTATCACTTCAAGCGTATTCCATACAGCAATGAATTGCTCATAACATGGCGGATCTGACAGTTTAGAACCGCTGTGCTGACAGCTTTCCTGTACTACGAAACAAGCAACGACAGCTGTCGCTCGGCCATTGTCGCGTACGTGTGACATGTGCGACAAGGACAGAGAAAATCGCTAGTTATCGCAACGTAACTCAGTACTGGTCGCTTTGTTTACCTTTTTTCTCTCGTCTCGTTGGCTTTACTTTAGAGGTATAGTTACCGGCACATTTCTTGACCCGAAGATGCGAAAGAAAGGCGGCCCTGCCGCACATGTTGATTTGAGTTGAGATGTGATAGAGATCATGATATATGCCGAGTACTATACAAATTTGGTTGTTTTCTGTAGCTACTGCTACTGTATTGTTGGATTACCGTTAGGTATCACCACCTGAATGCTATTTTTTGTTTGTATGTATAATTTTGTTACAAAAATCCATTGTGATCTCTTAAAATTGTGTCTGTTGTTGTAAGCCGGCGCAGCAAGGGTTGGACTGTGCATTTTGTTAATATAATTTGGATCCAAACGGCGGGAGCCATTTAACTTTCATTTAAATTATGTAATCTCAAATAAATTGAAATTTGATTTCATTTGTATTGTTTTATTTTATTGCTTCAACTTAACGTCTTGGATGTTGTATTCGAGATGGAAAAGACATAAGCAAGACACCAATTGGGTATTCTACTGACCAGTCAAATTTGTTACTTTTTACTAAACTTCAAAACGATAAGTTGGAGGTAACTTGTATGAAAAAAGGCTCCCCACGCATAATGACCAATAACTTTTATTGAAAATACGCAATTCGACCAATATGCATAACGACTAATACGCGGAATAACAAATATTTGATTCGCGAAATCACCAATGCGCACAATGACAAAATCTTTACGCGAAATGACCAATATCTATACCTCGGCGACTCTGTTACCTTCAGAAGAGTTTTTACTTCCTCTATAAGTAAAGTAGTTATGTCCACTTCAAATGACATCTACTTATAATTAATTTTATAAAAAGTAAAGAAAAGTAGTGATTTCCTTTTTTTACAAATCTGTCGTTGTACGAATATGTCGTTTTGCGAGCAGACATTTCACGTATTATTTTGTTTCAACAAATGTGTCGTTGTACGAATACCTATGTCTTTACGCGTCGGGAGCGAAAAAAGATTTAGTGACGTCATAAAATTTAATAAGTAGTCAAATCAGTTAGTAAACCTATAGGTTGGGTGGATGATTAAAATTAAATGAAAACTATAAAATAAGAACCGACGCAATTTTTACCGCACTTTTACCATTCTTAATTCAATAAGCTCGGTTAGATAATTTATTCACGCAATTCTATCGATACTTTGATCGGTCACCAAATTACATGTATCCGAGATGATGATTATGGTAGGTATACTACACCGGTAATTGAGTTACTGTTCTTACTACTAAAGTTGAAAGTTGTTAGAACAGTAAAAATAAATTACCCATGTTACTACAGTAAAATTAAAATACAAATACCATACAAAATATAAAAATATAGAAATAAACATGAAATAAAAAAAAGATACAAAGAGGCAAATAATAGTAATTTCCCATGAAATAAAAAAGATAAACATGCCTGCCAATCATCGCAATTGCTTGCAAAATAAAAATAATAAAAATAGGCAAATAACAACAATCGCTTACGAAAAAAAGAAAACAGGAAAATGACAGTAATTTCCCATAAAAGAAAAAAGAAAAACGTGCCAATCACAACAATTGCTTGTGGAATAAAAAAGAAAAACAGGAAATGAACCGCAAGTGCTTGTTAAATAAAAAAGGAAAACAGGAATTTAACCGTAATTGCTTGTAAAATAAAAAAGAAAATAGGCAAATCACAACAATCGCTCGTGAAATAAAAAAGAAAAATAGGCAAAACACAACAATTGGACCTAGTTCTGCAGAAAGCAGCCAAGTGGCAATTTTTTCGAAAATCGAGTTAATAACACAGCCATTCTAAATTCGACAAGCCGGATTTTTGACAAAGACAGCCATTTCGGTATCTCTTCCTACAACGGAGATATGAGCCGTCAAATACAGGCATTCAACAAAAAACATTTTGTTAAAAACAGTCATCATGGTGTAAAATGCAGTCAATTTAAAAAAAAGCTGCCTAACCTATATTGCATAAGTCAGCCTAATGTATGGCTGTTTCGTACCAATTTCAAAATGTTAGGAGGTAAGGGGGTCGGGTATTGTAAAAAGCAGCCAGTGTACGTCGGCTGTTTTTTGTAAATGGTAGGTATATTTGGTTCGACTACCAGTTGCGGCATTTACGGAAAATTTTGAATCTCCTATTCAAAGTTGTTTGTTTTTAAAAATAAAGGAATGTTTCTTTTCCGTGAAATTCACCATATTAAGTATATAGAGTATTTTACTTCCAAGTACGATCGAACATTCCAGCATGCATATCTGCGTCCCGATATGGTTTAGAGAAGTTTGTCCATAGTAGTTAACTTTTGATCACTTCTTACTGTACCTACCATCATATTACATAGTATGATTTTCATTAATGACCGCTCAATTTCAAAACGACGCCAACTTTACCAAAACCCCTTTAACTTAGTCATATAGTGAACTGTAAAAGTGAAATTTACATACGATAAATAGTTTTCAAGATATTTGATCCTGAAAATTCTATTTCTCGCGCCACCCGAAAACACTCCTTATAAAATCGTCCGCAATTGTAAAGACACACTTCGGTTGCGCGTAGTGCAAATGTATGGAGTGCTAGAGAATATCGCATAAATTTATCTCGGTCTTCGTTGCGTTTACACGCACATAGTTCGTAATAAAAATAATTTGAAATTTAATATTAGGAATCGAAAACTTATCTGTAGAGCTGAATTTGATTGCTTTTAATTTTAACTTTTTTTGAGAATTTCAAATACCGAAATGTAGTTCCAGTTTATTATTATATTATACAAGGCAGATTTTTTCAGAACAATACTGCTTAATATGTTATTAAGCAGTATTGGGGAGAATCGACAATTTGTGAAATATATACCTACTATTTGCTTTTTGCCTTTTCTTCTTTTTTTATTTCACAAGCAATTTGTTGTGTTTTGCCTATTTTTCTTTTTTATTTCACGAGCGATTGTTGTGATTTGCCTATTTTCTTTTTTTATTTTACAAGCAATTACGGTTAAATTCCTGTTTCCTTTTTATTTAACAAGCACTTGCTTTTTTATTCCACGAGCAATTGTTGTGATTGGCACGTTTTTCTTTTTTATTTTATGGGAAATTACTGTCATTTTCCTGTTTTCTTTTTAACCCCCGACGCAAAAACGACGGGGTGTTATAAGTTTGACGTGTCTGTGTGTGTGTGTGTGTGTGTGTGTGTGTGTGTGTGTGTGTGTGTCTGTCTGTGGCATCGTAGCACCCAAACGGATGAACCGATTTGGATTTAGTTTTTTTTGTTTGAAAGGTATATGAGTCGGGAGTGTTCTTAGCTATGTTTGAAAAAAATCGGTACAAGATGGCCGCCGCCACAACATGTTAGAATACAAATTTCGTTATAATTCCCTCAATATGGGTATCAAATAAAAGAGCTTGACTAGTAGATCAATTTAAAAAGTATAAAATAAAAATTAAATTAAAAATTTAAAAAACCCCCGTCACAAAAAACACTAAAAAGTTGAAAATAAATGAATAAATTTTAATTCAACGGTTGCCATGTCGGGGGACCTTACGATATAAAGGAGTACTTAACCAGTTACGGTCCCCCGACATGGCAACCGTTGAATTAAAATTTATTCATTTATTTTCAACTTTTTAATGTTTTTTTTTTCGTAAGCGATTGTTGTGATTTGCCTATTTTTATTTTACATGCAATTGCGGTGATTGGCATGTTTATCTTTTTTATTTCATGGAAAATTACTGTTATTTGCCTCTTTTTATATTTTTTTATTTCATGTTGATTAAATAAAATACAAATTCGTCAATTTTGTTTGGTATTTGTATTTTAATTTTACGGTAGAGGCATGGGTAATTTATTTTTACTGTTTTAACAACTTTCAACTTTAGTAGTAAGAACAGTAACTCAATTACCGGTGTTACTACTAGTAATAAGATTGGTAGTAACACGGGTAATAAAGCGTTATTCTTTTAGTCTCAGGTCGGATATTACACGTCAATAGGTACGATAAGGTGTTGGTCAAGCGCAATAAGGGTTATAGAATACCTTTCCATAGCAATTATTTTTAACTACCCTCATTTTTTTCTAAAAGTTTACACTACTGGATATAAGTATAAAATACTATAATAAAACAAGTAATTTGTTCAAAAAATAACTTTTTATTGTTAACTTAACAAATAAGCTTGTATATCATGATATATGTACATTCACTAAACTAAAATTAACTAAACTATAGATGCAGTGCATAGATACCGGCGTATATCTTCACGAGAGAAACGAGAAATATTTTCTGTGAAGCGACTGCCATCTGACCTCCACAACCCAAAGGCGATATCGAAGCATTGCAGCTAGACCAGTTGTTGGACTTTTGAGGGCTCCAACTAACAGTAACGACTGTCATAGATGTTCGTATGGCAACCAGTAGGCTTACTCTTGAAACCAATGTCAATATTAATACAAGTTCAATCCGATTCCAATCTCAATATGTGTCACTGTCAAAGTCCTACTCTCGACATCAATTTCGTCAACATTGTATTGAAATTAGAATTGTACAAGAATTAGATCCCAGTGTAATGAAGTTATTATTTTGAGTCAAAGCCAATATAATCAAACAATACAAAACACAATATTGTGCTGTCAAAATGCGTCAAGAGTACCGTTTACAACATTTGATGTTCCAATACAATATCATTTAATGCATTTAAAATTCACACAATATTGAGCCAATATGGCGCTAGTGTGGTGTTCAAGAGTAAAAAACGCTCAATTCCAATGTCAATAGATTGAAATTGGTTTCAAGAGTAAGCCCGCAGGACCGACGGCTTAACCTGCTCTCCGAGGTACGACCAGATCAATGCAAAAACCCATATTCATGCATACAAATATTTGCACTGAGCAGGGATCGAACCCGCGCCTCCTGCCATGCTACCGCTACGCCACAGAAGCTTCGTTTCATATCCATACTAATATTATAAATGCGAAAGTAACTCTCTCTGTCTCTGTCTGTATGTTACGCTTTCACGCCTTAACCACTGAACCGATTTTGATGAAATTTGGTATAGGGATAGGTTAGACCTTGAGAAAGCACACAGGCTATGTTTGGTCACGATAACCGACATCCACGCGGGCGGAGCCGCGGGCAAAAGCTAGTTATCAATAACTGGTGAATCTCTCATCTACCGCAGTAGCTCCCGTGCTATCCTCAAGACATCCAAACACACATACTGAGTATTAGAGTACATATTGTGACGTCAATGCGGTCAAGATCAACGGCGTCTGTGGCTTGGCGGTAGTGCACGCGACTGCCACGCAGGAGGCGCGGGTTCGATCCCCGCTCAGTGCAAATATTTGTACGCATGAATATGGCTATTTGCATTGGTCTGGGTGTTTCTATGTATAATATGTATGTATTTACAAAAAAATAGTATATAAGTAGATAAGTAGTCCGCATTCTAGATTCCATATCACAAGCTATAAAAGCTTACCATGGGTCTAGATAGCGTTGTGTAGAATGTTGAAAAAAAAAAAGATATTTGCCGGCAACTATATCCCCTTATAAATAAATCAAACACTGATTTAGGTTTAAAAATAAACGTTTTTATCACATTCGAAAATTTCGAAACTATCATAATTTAATATCATAACACAATCTTAAAGCAATTTTATACCTAAATAATAATTAGTTTAATTAGTACAGAAATTAGTTCACCAAAGTAGGTAAAGTAAAGCCAACGAAGCGAGAGAAAAAAGGTAAACAAAGTTTCAGCGGTTCCAAACATTTATCACTTCAAGCGCATTCAAGACAGGAATGAAATTGCTCATAAGATGGGCGAATCTGACAGTTTACATATATATATATAAATCAATGCCACTTTTCGTTGTAATGTTATAACACAACAACGCTTTTACCGATTTGGCTAATTTTAGTCTTGAATTATTCGTGGAAGTCCAGGGAAGGTTTGTATGTAGAGAAAAAATCGAATAATTGCCGGGAACCGACATCCACGCGGGCGGAGCCGCGGGCAAAAGCTAGTTACGTATACATTATATTGTCACACGTACGCGACAATGGCCGTGTTTCGTAGTACAGGAAAGCTGTCAGCACAGCGGTTCCAACCTGTCAGATCCACCATCTTATGAGCAATTTCATTCCTTGTCTGGAATGAGTTTGAAGTGATACGTAATCATTTTCAAATAAAAATGTTTGGAACCGCTGAAACTTTGTTTACCTTTTTTCTCTCGTTTCGTTGGCTTTACTTTATATTGTTGTAGAATATTTACTAATACACCTCTGCCTACCCCTTCGCAGAGTAACAAGCGTGAGTATGTATACATATGGATAGGTTAGGTAGCCGCCTAGTGTTGTACAATAATGACCGTTTGAACTATCCTATCGTGAAATGTACTGAAGAATGAACTCTCGTAACCACGGAATGTCAACACTTTCATATGAGTCTTTAAACAAGAGTTCTACCACAAAAGGCTTAGACGTTTAGAAGATTTGAACATAGCACTCGCGTTGTCTCCTAGAACAAAATACAAATATTTGAATGAATTTTTAAGCAGTTAGTACCTTTATTTAGTATTATATAATATTTAATTCAATTCGAATTTTAATAAATTAATTCAATTTGACGTCGGTAGTGTAATGGCCAGGATTCGAACCCGGGACCTCTCGATCGTAAGGCCGACTCCTTAATCACTAAGCTACCGACGCTTAATATCATGAAGATTGTGAAATGAATGCACTTTATGTATGGGACCTTTTTTTTTTTATTCGTGGTGGAATGCGTTTAAGCACTTCGCTCACCCCCCACGGGGGCAGAGGGTGGACTTCGTGTGGGACTACCCACTAAACCACTACGGTGTCCGTCGTCACCACATATCGACGATGGCGGGAACAACGCCCGCCACTGACCTACGGCAGACCCGTTCCTGGTGCGGCAGAAGAGGAGTCCTTCTGCCACCCGCCTAGGCAAGGCACACGCGACACGACGTCTTCAACCTCGAGGCCTATGTAAGGGCAGCAGACGCCCCCGCGTCCACTACCCGGCCCGATTAGGGGGGGAGGGAGTTTGTGGTGCCGCCTCCTACGAGCCCCGGTTCTCTTGCGGCGCTGTGGGAGGGAAAGGGGGTCACATTCCCTCTCCCTCTCCGCCGCCTCCTTCGTCTGAACCGCTGCCCACGCCTCATCACCGCCGTCTCGCATAGACAGAACTACGGCCGGCAGCGAGAGGACTCCTCCAGGGTGTGCTGCGCCGTGTCACCATCGCCGCCACAGTGGTGGCACCCACTGGTCGGCTCTCGTCCCACCTTATGTACGGGACCTCACACAACATGTTGTAATGGGAAGATAACTTGCAATTAACTGACAAAGCTTTACTGTCATCTTTCTTCCCGGGATTGGGGGGTCTGACGGCAGTCGCTTGTATAAAAGCCACGATGAAGATCGAAGGAGGAGTAAGGCTTGGATGCAGCCAGGAAAAAAAACTAAGATTATGAAGACTACTCTCGAAATAAAACCCTGTACCAACCCGTCTGGCGTGGGAACAGTAGGCCAGAGCTTCCCAACATTGGGAGAGGCCTATGTCCAGTAGTGGACTCACCATCAACACGTAGTAGCTCCGTGCTCCTCTTCTATATGCTTTCTGAACACATTCCTCGACCCGGATTCGAACCCGCACGCGCCGCACACTAAAACATCCGCGTTTTCAACCTCTTCGGTGTCTAAGTGTACTGTATCTGTAAATATCAAAACAAAAAACATAATGTGAATGAAATTTTAATAGCATTTATTATGCTAACTTTTTTAATTCGAAATACACCGGGAAAAAAAAGCGCTCAAATGGGACTTGAACCTACGACCTTTCCCTTACAGGGGGAATGCTCTTCCAACTGAGCTATTGAGTCACACCTGAATCACTTCAAATTTCCCTTCTCTTTATATCCGTCTTTTAGGGGGACGGTGGAGCCATCTACCAGCTTTCTAACGAATTTGAACGTTTATTTTCCCGATGTATTTCGAACATTATAATATTGTGATTTTCTGTATAGTACAGTCAGCATCAGAAAGATGTTGACGAACAGAGTGTTCAAAATTATCTTAATTTAGTTTATTGACTCCCTTCCAGTTGACCGATTGTTCTGCTATTTGGTACACGCCTGTAGTTCGGACAATAATACCATATAAATCAAGCCTAGTGGTATGGGTAATGGACTGCTGAGACGAGGTCTCGGGTTCGATCCCAGGTTTACCATGGCACACACCAATGACTTTTCGATGCTTTTCGAAAGTTATGTGTGTATTTATCGCAGGTTTATAAGTGCCCGGTTAATGGCAATAGGCTCGCCACCTATTACATTGGGACCTAAACATAAACTGGCGAAATGTGGGTGCTAGCACCTCTGCCTACGCCTTCGGGGAATACAGGCGTGAGTTTATGTTATGTATGTATGTTATGTTAAATCAATGAAACAGTTTAATTTGCTCTTAATACGAGAGTTTTAAGATCATTTTGAGATTTCGTTGTCAAGATATTTATGACGCTAACTGTACAATAGAATATAAGGTGTCGTAGAAGGCGTCTGGGATAAGGCTGTTTTACATCAGACAGACAAAACCGGAGAAACCGGTTTAATGACAGTAGAGGAAGTTCGTGAAGTCTCTGCTATGACAATTTGACTTCACCTCGCCTGATGGTAAGCTAAAGGCAAAGTCTCGGAAAGAGGGTCGCCATCATAAACACTCAGTTTGACGGCCTCATCAGATGCGTTTTCACGCCCCGCTTAAAGGACCCGGGACTGTAGGAAGAAGGAAACACGTGAGCTGGCAGGGAGTTCCAGGTCTTAGTGGTGCGGCATAGGATTTATACACCGAACGCTTGGTTCTAGCAGGTATAATCTGCACCGTATGCGGGTGACATCTTAGCCCTGCATGTCGTCCTGTGAAGGAAAGGAGAGGGAGGGACTAATTGGAAGAACTCATCAGAACATTCACCATGGTAGAGACGGTAGAAAACTGCCAAAGACGCAACATCTCTACGCATCTGCAAAGGCTCGAGGGTGTTCGTGACCTCAGGATTCCCAATAATGCGGACCGCACGTCACTGCAACCTGTCGTCTATATACTGTTACGAATGTGACGTAACATGTTAAAGCATCGGAACGATAAATTCAAACTTATTATCAATAGCAGCTGTGACTGAGCGGTTTAGACAACGCCTGCCAAAACGAAGGTCGACGGTTCGAATCCCGGTGTCACGATATGTTGTTTTTGTGTTTTTCTAATTTATATAAATCTTTATTTGGTAAAGGTATCAGAAGATTCTATGTTTAAATTCTTCTAGTTATTAGCAGAACATTCTGGAAGAATGAAAATGAGAAACGAAATGAAGATCAAAAATATAGTTTAGCTCTTCTAGGAGATCATAGAAAATTCTAGAGAAATAATAAAATGAATATCGAAAAGACGATCGAAATTAAGGGTATAAAAGGAGCTGTCAGAGCCGTGAAAGGACAGTTAAGTTTGGGAGTTCAAAGTGAACAGAAGAAGAAGAAGGAAAAAGGAAGAAAAGTGAGAAAATAGTGAAAAGTGCAAGTAAAGTGCAGTAATTGTGCAGTCGCGCTGTCTGTGAGTGTCGTGAAAGTGCAGTGACCTTGCAGTACAGTCGCGTCGTGAGTGTCGTGTTCAAGGTTTGGCTGTTGGGGTGAAAATAAAGCGGTCTCACATACGAAGGTGTTTATTTCCAATCCCGTTACCCGTCTCCCGTAACAATACGTATGTAAAATGCAACTTACTGCTAACTTTCCCGCTCAGGTGTTTATCTTGAACGTGTTTCATGAGCTGGAAGAAAAATGTAAGATATAATTTTGGCGTTTATGTTATCATAAACAAGAAAGTATTTATTTTTATGAATCGGTGTTTTATCTAATATATCACCAATGTTTTACGAAGTTAAAAGTTTTGTGAAAATATTTGTAGCATGTAATAATTATGTAAACGAAGAAGATTTTGTTTCATTCAAGTGTGAAGGCAGATTGCTTTTTATTAAAATTTAGTTACAAACTTATGGCATCGCGTAAGAAATAGCGACTACAAGACCTTTGTTTGTGTTATAATCGTATCACGTACTTGAGTAAAAGAAAATATTGTGTCCTTCGAACACTAAACTTGTGGAACAATAAATCTTCTCGGGCGGGACTCGAACCCGCAGTCTTTCCCTTACAGGGCGAATGCCTTGACCAATTCGGCTACCGAGACACGTTTATAAGTGCCCGGTTAATGGCAATAGGCTTGCCACCTATTACATTGGGACCTAAACATAAACTGGCGAAATGCGGGTACTAGCACCTCTGCCTACCCCTTCGGGGAATACAGGCGTGAGTTTATGTATGTATGTATGAGTGTTCCGTTACCTGTGAGTGTACGGCCCCCCGGAAGGGACAACGAGCACACTGGAGAGTGACCGAAGTCCCGCGGGCCGCTCCGGACCTGTTCCGGGCTCCGCTGCCGTGTTCCGCCGACTGTGGGACACGGAACATCATTAAACACTACTTTAGGCTTAGGACTATACATAAACTCCACACATATTGAGGTTCACCCTTTTTTTTTCCGTGCGGAAATCCCTTCGGAGACCATGAGAAAGGACATAGGCTATGTTTGATCGCGATAACCGACATCCATGCGGGCGGAGCCGCGGGCAAAGCTTAGTAGTATCTAAGTGTACCTTGTGTGCCGACATCTCCTTGACAGCGTTACACTTGAAGGAGCAAAGCTTGCAGGAGTACAGGTACAGCTTGAAGTTGGGGGACGCCAGCAGCTCGTGAGGGGGGGGCAGGTCACTCTTGCGCTTGCGCCCCACCCCACGGCCCCTAGCCGCCGGGGCCGCCAGCAGAGCCCTAGGGCAACAGTACATTCATATCTGAGCCTGAAGCGTCAGTAGCTCAGTGGTTAAGTAGAGGGAATATTAGTAACTTCGGTTTTAATATTCTCTTAAAAAAAAAACGTTTTTAGAACTTAAAAGTTAGCATAACAAATGCTATAAAAAAAATTCATTAAAAAAAAAACGAAGCTCAGTCAAACTCGCATCTAAAGTAAAGCCAACGAAGCGAGAGAAAAAAGGTAAACAATATTTCAGCGGTTCCAAACATTTTTATTTGAAAATTATTACGTATCACTTCAAGCGCATTCCAGACAGAAATGAAATGGCTCATAAGATGGCGGAGCTGACAGTTTAGAACCGCTGTGCTGACAGCTTTCCTGTACTAAAAAACACGCAACGACAGCTGTCGCTCGGCCATTGTCGCGTACGTGTGACATGTGCGACAAGGACAGAGACAATAATCGCTGGTCATCGTAACGTAACTCAGTAATGGTCGCTTTGTTTACCTTTTTTCTCTCGTCTCGTTGGCTTTACTTTAGACTGAAAAATACGGAACCAAACAGGTGAAGAAAGCTTCAGATAAGACTAGGATTATTAAATGAAGAAGATTCTCTTAACTTCGAATACATCGGGAAAAAGAAATGCTCAAGTGGGACTTGAACCCACGAACTTTTAACTGAGCTATTGAATCTTATAGTTAGCACAATTAATGCTATAAAAAATTCATTCATAGATTCTCCGAGTCATTTCTCAACCCAGAAGATGATGATTAAACTAACTATAACTCACTTGGCTTTCTGTAACGCTTTCGCTTTTTCTAATATTTCAGTAGGTGACAGAAGTTTCTGGAACAAAATTTTAATAACTTATGTTATTATGTCATAACATATTAACACGTTACAGTGCGGAAGCCGTTATTGTGCAAATTAACTAGGTATTCTGCAGATTACCTGAATCGATCAGTTATTTTTTTGTTTAAATCGCTCATTTTCGCACTTTACCTAGTCAGTCTGCAAATTAACGGATGGTATATCGTTAAAGTGCGGAAGACGGTAAACAAAATACATTTTTTTCCATTTATGCACACTGTTCAGTGTTCTCGAAGTGAAGCAACGTCGACGGCTTCTACTTTTTAGTGCATTATCACAAGGAAACCTACGAAGGGTACGGCAGAGGTCTCACAGAGATCCTTCTAACCTAATCCATCCGAGTCGGAGCGCACGGTATCCACAAGCTCGCTTCACTCGCTCATGTGCGGTTGCATAATAATTCATGACTAACATAACATACATAACATAAACTCACGTCTGTATTCCCCGAAGGGGTAGGCAGAGGTGCTAGCACCCACATTTCGCCAGTTTATGTTTAGGTCCCAATGTAATAGGTGGCGAGCCTATTGCCATTAACCGGGCACTTATAATAATAATCTTCTCCCGACCAGATTCAGTCACAGCGACTGGCTTCTGTTTAATGAGAGCTTCGTTGATGTGCTCTCAGGTGACTGATGTAGCCTATCTTTGAAGCGCATGTACGGCCACATACGCTACAAGTCAGCACCCCCCTGACGTAGTTATAATATATGGCCCCGGGTGGACGAGCCTTGAGCTCGTTTGGTTTTGCATCGAGCTCCTCTCTCCTTCTCGTCTCAAAATCGGACACCTTGGTGTGCACGGTGTTCCTCCACCATGATCTGTCCGCCGCCACTGTCTCCCACCGTGACGGATCGAGCTCACAACGTTTCATGTGTCTCTTAAGCACATCTTTGTACCGGAGGAATTGGCCGCCTTGTTTGCGCTTGCCATTCTGCAGTTCGGAGTAGAAGATGCGCTTCGTCACTCTGTTGTCTGGCATTCGTGAGACATGACCGCACCACTGAAGCTGTCGTCTCATCAAATGGGCCTCGATTCCGCCTACATTTGCCCGTCGTAGAACTTCCGTGTTTCGAACACGGTCCGGCCAGTGTATGTTCATGATATCGCGGAGGCATTTGAGGTGGAATGTATGCAATGTACGGATATGCTTCCGGTACAGGCACCACGTCTCTGACTTCGAAAAGCATCGAAAAGTCATTGGTGTGTGCCATGGTAAACCTGGGATCGAACCCGAGGCCTCGTCTCAGCAATCAATTACCCATACCACTAGGCTAAAAACTACTGACTAAAAACATTGATTCAAAATGTTTTATTTAAAAAAATATCTATTTTATGCATTTTACCGGATGCCTGTTCGTTAAATTACAGATGCTTTTTTTTTTTGGTAAAAAGACTATTAGAACCGAAGTTACTAATATTCCCTCTAACCCCTCCAACTAAGCTAAATTGCTTATGCTAGGAGTGGGTTCACATCGGTAGTGTAATGGCCAGGATCGAACCCGGGACCTCTCGATCGTAAGGCCGACTCCTTAACCACTAAGCTACCGACGCTATAAAACCTAGGTAGTCTGCAGATTAACGGATAGGCTAGGGCCACAAAGGCCTTAAGGGCCCACAAAGACGTATAAGTACCTTAGGCTCGTCTTTGACTTCGCTATGGTCTTCTGCAGAGGTCTCCTGGAGCGAAGACTTGAGGAACATGAGGGGTCCTTCGCCATTCTCGCCGTCCACCATCACGTACGAGTCCTGGTTATCTGGGTCTGAAATACCATTAAAACGGCAACTGTGAAAAAAGCCGGCCAAATGCGAGTCGGACTCGCGCACCAAAGGTTCCGTAATTTAAGCTAAATAAAACCCGGGAAGCCCGCGCAGAGCGAAGGCGAACCGGACGTCGGAGGTCGCAGAACGACCTCCGTCCTCCATGAGCCGCCGCACACCCTAGCAGAAGCAGGCCGCGTGGGCGTGGGTGGTATCCGTGGGGATTTATCGCACGATAAAAAAAAAAGCTACATAAACCACAATATATTTTAATTGTGCCGACTTAGAAGTCTGATTTTTGCACAGCTTCAAGATGTTATAGACTTGATTATGTGGTGGTGTGTGGAATTTCAACTTGATCCACGCATTCCTGAGATGCTTCGGTAGCTTAGAGGTTAAGGAGTCGGCCTTACGATCGGGAGGTCCCGGGTTCGCATCCTGGCCATTACACTACCGACGTGAACCCACTCCTAGCATAAGCAATTTAGCTTAGTTGGAGGGGTTAGAGGATCGTAAGAAAGTTCATCATCATACTTAAGCGGACTCCAGATTCTAAAGAGAAAGTCTAGGGTGTTTTTTTTATTGTTTTTTTTTATACATGACACGTCAATTTGACTTCACCTCGCCTGATGTTAAGCTAAAGGCAAAGTCTCGGAAAGAGGGTCACCATCGTAAACATTTACCATGTTAACAGTGGTGGCACTCAGCTTGACGGCCTCATTAGATGCCTTTTCACGCCCCGCTTAAAGGACCCGGGACTGTAGGAAGAAGGAAACACGTGAGCTGGCAGGGAGTTCCAGGTCTTAGTGGTGCGGTATAGGAATGAATCACTGAAACGCTTGGTTCTGGCAGGTATACTCTATATTGTGTGGAAAATCCCCTCGAATACCACCCCCACGGAGCCGGTGGATGTGGGACTCGAACCGACTAAATCGCACGACGTCTTGGGTCTTTGGTTGCCGGAGGTGAGAATGCCGAAAGCATATCTCTGGCACCCCGGCAGACCCAGGACCATCTCTGTTGACATGGCCCCTTTCGTGTTGTGGGGACCTCGGTGTCCCCAACCCTTTACGCTATGTATGTCTAATACGCAGTGCACCTAGCTCGCGTTATGTCTAAATGTTATTTTCAATAGCATTTAGCCTAAGTGGACGTATACCTATAACGCTATTTGCCAATTTCGCATAAGGACTATTTCGACAAATGCCTAAATCTCAGTTCAAGTCTAAATGACCTAGTAAATTAGCATGTCCTAGCAAGCAAGTCCTATAAGTATACTACCACTGGACATTCATTTAAGTTTAGTTTTCAATTATAACATAATTTTTAAAGGACTAGTGTTTTACTCTCTGATCGCCTTCCTTTCCTCGCTGTTGAACTGTAATGCAGTAAGTCTATGACTCTTTTTGTCTTCCTATGTTCTAACCTATATCGCAGTAGGTCTAATTAGCGTTATGCCTACTTATCCTTACGACTAGTCATAACGCGAGCTAGGTGAACTGCGTCTTAGACATACATAGCGCAAAGGTCCCCAACTAGCCCCGGGTACGGGGACCGCCGCGGCCTGCTTCTGCTAGGGTGACAGGCGGCTCCACCGGTCACCCCCAGGCCAGCGCTCATGGAGGACGGAGGTCGTTCTGCGAAGGTCTAGGGTGTGGCGATAACTAACGCAGGGATGATGATGATGATAAGTGATATTCATCTTCTCTACCTACCCTCAGTATCACTAGATTGAAGCACGCAAGTGACGGTGGCATCCGCCGAGAGTTCATCAGAGCCACTTGCATTAGCCACAAATTGGTAGCCTTCTTCACCGTCCGGACACCTGCAGTTTGAAATATGTGGTGAAAGTCAAGGGGAAATATGAGATTCTTGGTGAAAAAGAATATTGGGAATTTGGAGGTCGCGTTTATACAAAAGAAATTCCAAGATAAAATATAGCCTAATAACTTTTAAAAATAAGGGTTTGTTATGTAGAAAAAATTATGAAAAAAGTAGACTTATAAATGCTCAAAATGTAACGCAATAAATGTTTAAGTAGTAAATACCTAGTAACGTAATAAATTAACATAACATAACATAAACTCACGCCTGTATTCCCCGAAGGGGTAGGCAGAGGTGCTAGCACCCACATTTCGCCAGTTTATGTTTAGGTCCCAATGTAATAGGTGGCGAGCCTATTGCCATTAACCGGGCACTTATAAACCTGCGATAAATACACACATAACTTCGAAAAGCATCGAAAAGTCAGTGGTGCCATAGTAAACCTGGGATCGAACCCGAGACCTCGTCTCAGCAGTCCATTACCCATACAACTAGGCTGCCGCAGATTTAGATAAATTAGTATAAAGTAACGTAGTAAATTATTATAAAGTAACGTAATAAATTCTGGAAATGTAGTCCGACAAATTGATTATTCGGAACCTGACCCGGTTGCGCGTTAAGTTAGAAACTTGAAAAAATATGTGATATTTGTTCCGAACGTAACCCTATTCCTAACCTGACCCGACATCTCGTTCCTATCAACACCCGAATTGCACATATTCCTGTTACTTTTAATAGCCGAAGTGCGGTAATTCCAACTTCTGCAGGTTAGGTTAGGTTAGAACTGTGACCACAACGCACGAGCCGAGCGAGTGAAATACCGGATCTGCGCAATTCGGGTTATAATAGGAACGAGACGTCGGGTCAGGTTAGGAAAAGGGTTACATTCGGAACAAATTTCCAAGTTTCTGACCCAACCCGCGACCGGGTCAAGTTTCCATGTCAGATTCGGAATAAACGATTTATATTGTTTGAAAAGTTCCCTAATATGTAGTTCAAAAATGGCTGACAAGCACATCCATACCTCACTAGCGTCAAGTTTAACAGGTCCAGCTGCACCAAGCCCTTGCTCGTGTCCAACACCTGCATGTACTTCGTCTGCTGGTCCTCACGCTCTCTGACAGGCAGTAGGGTACCATCCTGTCAAGTAAAAATACATCTATGATTATAAATACAGCGCTATGTACAATCAAAATAAGTTTAGTTTATAGAACTACCCAGGAGGCAGCCGGTCGGGTCCAGACTAGACTCCGGGGCTGGGAAGCCCGCGAAGAGAGAAGGCGGACCGGGAGGTCCGGTCCGCCTTCTCTCTTCGCGGTCCTCCATGAGCGCTGGCCTGCGGGGGGCGGTGGAGCCGCCTGTCACCCTAGCAGAAGCAGGCCCCTGGGAAGTGCACCTCCCCGTACCCGGGGCTAGATGGGGACACTAAGGTCCGAAAAAGATGGTCCTAGATCTGCCGGGGTGCGAGAGATATGCTTTCGGCAATCTCACCTCCGGCAACCAAAGACCCAAGACGGCGTGCGTTTTAGTCGGTTCGAGTCCGACATAACCACCTCCAACGGCTCGGTGGGGGTGTGGTATCCGTGGGGATTTTTCGCACGATACAAAAGAAATGGAACTACCCAGACCATTTGCATTGGTAAGAGTAGTTCTATGCCTCGGAGAGAACTTACGGTGTTTCATAATGAAATGGCCCACCCAAACACCCAGCTTCCTGTTATGTTATGAAATAGCAAATTAAAAATATAATTACCCTGTCCTTATCAAATGGAGTCACTTCAACTATTTGCAGTTGTCCTGAAAATAAAATTAACAATTAGAGTCACTTTTTTTGAGATGGTTAATGCGTTTGGGGTGAGAGGATGTTTGCGTGTTTGTTTATGCACATCCATGTTGTCATTTTCTCCGAAACTACCAATTCAATTTTGATGCAGTTTTCAGTTATGGATTCGGCTTTATTTACTTTAACATACTACAATAATAAAATATTCGTTATATACATACCATCCTTATACTCAGCAGCCAGGATCTGTCCGTCTGTGGTCTCCACAGTAACCTCTTCATCCGACATGATGGTAAGGATCTAGAAATATTTTTTTATTAGTTTGTATTAGAGCAAATTTATATAGCGAGGCTGAATGGGCAACCGAAAGGTCCATCTAGTTGTACAGTAAGCATTAGAAAGTTGTTGACATACAAAGTACTCAAAATTATCTTAATTTCGTTTTTTTACCCCCTACCAGCTGACTGATTTTTCTAATATTTGGTAAACACCTTTAGTTAGAACAATAATCCATACTAATATTATAAATGCGAAAGTAACTCTGTCTGTCTGTCTGTCTGTATGTTACGCTTTCACGCCTTAACCACTGAACCCGATTTTGATGAAATTTGGTATAGGGGTAGATTAGACCTTAAGAAAGGACATAGGCTATGTTTTGTCGCGATAACCGACATCCACGCGGGCGAAGCCGCGGGCAAAAGCTAGTATTTTATAACTTTGTTTTATTTTTATTTTATTATTGATTTTGTTTGTGTATTATTATTTGTGTTTGGCAGAGCGACTAGTGGCGCCATCTGAAAACCAGTGCTTCGTATACCCTAGTGCGGGTGTACGAAGCATTCATGCTGAGATGGTGGCCCTTTCAGGTTAGCACGATGAATATTACTGTAATTCTTTGCCTAGTAACTATCTGTGTACGTTGTGTGTATCCTAAATAAATGTTTTTTTCTTTCTTTCATCTTATTTCTAATTCCTCATTCATTCATTTCCTTTTATTTTCATTTTTTATCTGTTTTTATGTACACTTCACATCCCCCTTCATGACCTTAACTTCTCTGCGACTCAAAGGTTTGCTGGTAGAGAACTCATTTTGAGTTAAGTTAGCCATTGTACAAGTTCTGTGAAATGTTTTATGTATGATCTCTGTATTATGTGTGTGTGAAATAAAGAATTAAGAATTAAGAATATCATTTAAATCAATAAAACAGTTTGATTTGCTCTTACCACAAGAGCTTTAAGATCATTATGAGACGACTGTACTCAACTAGGCCTCAATAATATTGAAGACAGATTGAGGAATGGCCAGGTCAGCTCAGGTAAATGTAACTAACGGTGAAAGAAGTTTTCAAATCATTCTATTCATTTTTTTGTAATAATTTTTAGTAAATCCATACTCCATACTAATATTATAAATGTGAAAGTAACTCTGTCTGTCTGTCTGTCTGTATGTTACGCTTTCATGCTTAAACCACTGAATTAATTGTGATGAAATTTGGTATAGGCGTAGATTAGACCATGAGAAAGGACATAGGCTATGTTTGGTTGTGATAAGCGACATCCACGCGAGCGGAGCATAAGCTACTCTAGTATATAAAATTCAAGTGTCACTGTTTGTAGTAAGTCCTCCGAAATGGCTTGACCAATGCTCATGAAATTTTGTATGTATATTGGGTAGATCTGAGAATCAGACATCTATTTTTCATCCCCCTAAATGTTAAGGGTAGTCCACCCCAAAATTTATTTTTATTTTAGAAATAATATAGGTACATGGTAAAACAATATTTCCTGTTACATCTTTGTATACCTGTATACCGCAATAAAATATATTTAAATTTGACTTTATATATATTTTTATACCACTTAGGTGGCAGACAAGCACACGGCCCACCTGATGGAAAGTGGTTACCGCGGCCTATGGACGTATGCAACACCAGGGGCGTTACACACATTAGCAATGGGTATGACATATATCCACCTATATCTTTTACATCACATACTAAGGGTCTTTCCCATCCACGGGATGCTTTCAGACATACTGGTTAATAAATTCCTAATAACCTAGCCTACATTGCCTTTGATAGCATTGATTTAAAATGTAGCCCTACCAAAACTAGCCCTACCTAAAATAAGGCAGAATATCATAGCTTCGGGATATCTAATCCACTTAAAACGGAATAGATGTGATTATAACATAAAATTGTAGAAATATATCGCAGAATTTAGTCTTTTTTGGCACTATATCTGGACTTGTCATTCATCAGGGCGATGCTTCATTGTGAAAGGTTGCTAATAAAATATTCCATTGAAAATAGTTTTAGGTTATCATCGTAAAATATAAATTTGTGGACTTATTTACAATAATAAACAAACTATAATAGATTTCATCCGTCAACTGAGTTTGGCTAAAATATTTCTTGCAACACCAAAATACATATTGCGGTGTTTCTATGCTATGGCGATGACTTTTAAAATTTTATTATTGCAACAATCAATACTTACATTTGATGGCAACAATGAATACTTATTAACGAAATATTATTACACAGCACACAATGATGATTAGAACTGGATTTCTTACAAAGAATAGCAAAAGAACACGTTAATATGGCGCCGACATGAAATAATTTAATCTTTTTCTGTCTATTGTAAAATAATAAGTTGTTCTAGAAACACGACTTTCTGCCAGGGATGCCAGTAGTAATCATAATTATTTTATGAATATTTAATTATTTAACTCCATTTGCGTTGTACGGTGTAGATATTTTATTTATCTTTTGAATTACAATAATGTACTTATTTAAAAAGTATAAAAAACAATAATTATTTTATTTTTCTTAATCCAAATGCGACTTTTTTAAGGCTGGCAATAAAAAGTCAATATTCGGATAGAATGTTTCAAATAATATTTTGTTTTTATTTGTTCATTTGTTTTTCTTCTGTTTTATTGATTAATAAAAAGAATATCAATATCTGCTTTGTACTATTTAATTTATTAATATTGACTTTACTACGTTGTTTTGTTTTGATGACCGAGGTCAACGTCAATGGTGACCTCAATTAGTTTTTGCTAGAAGCGGTTACAGATAGAATATATCCGTCTCTTTCTGTCGCCTTTGGATTTGTATCAGTTTTTTCATAAAATCAATGTTTTCCATTTTCACAGTAGGTAGAGTGGTAGAGCTACAAATTGATTTCGATATGTGTAAATGTCGCAGGAATATGGATAGAAATAGGCTTTTGGTGAAAACCCTGAGTTATTTTTAACACACCGCGACACGGAATATGTAACATGATTGTACCGTTTCGTTATAAAAGTAATATAATAGAATAACTAGACCTTCCTTGTTTGGCATAGGTTTTACATTCCTTTAGTATGTAGCTTATGTATGCTTTTTTTGCAATCACCTAAAATAGACGCGTAGGATAATGTGGTGTTATTTTTGAGTTATTTTTAAGTATCTTTAAGTAGTAAACTGCTCGACATACAACAGCTACTTTGTTTAGGTGCTATTCGGTATCATCACAGATATCGGTGGCTATCTTTGTGTGTATAAAGGTAAGTATCATGTCATTGTACTATTTTGTCACTTATTATTGTAGTTTAAAGATTACAATTAAGTATATAACTATTTTACCGTCCTTCGAAATTTATAGAACCCGTTTAGGAATATGTCCAAAAGTCTGTTTATCTCTTCCTGCAACATAACGTATCCAATAAAAACGTGAGAGAAAACAACTATCTGTCCCTTTCACTCCAATGGGATTCTCATAAGAAATGATTAAAATATTAAACTGGCTTTTAAATAATCAGGGAGCATTCTAATTTCAAATAAATACGACGACTTGAAAGATTTTGGTATTCTTTTTTATATAAAAAGTTCATTTACTAAATATATTCAGCCAGTAACGAGAAATTAGAGGATAAAATTTGAATCCTGAATCGCGATATCAAGATTTTTTGCTGTTTTTAGAACGTATACGATATTTTGTTAACTAATATCGGGGAGTCCGTAGCTACTACGTAAGCCGGTACTGACAGGGAACCGGTCAAAGTCCCTGTCATCAGATATGTTGAAGCGTAAGCAATCATATAATGGTAAAATATAATGTCAAATATGTCAGAAAAATGATAAAGAGAGACTTGGTCTCATCCACACGGTAGTAGCTGATTTGACTTCCTTTTGTCATCCAAAATCAAAATTTAGAAATTCAACCTATTTGCATAATAGAACTTTTTGTAATTTTATCTATATTTTTTAAGAATTGTTTTAGCTTATTTATGGCTCTACGTTCTATTTTCAAATTTTCAGACTGACATTGAACATTATAGTTACACATTTATACTGTTTGAAATGACGAATGATGATAACTTTGAAATGACGAACTTACCATACAAACGTTTATCACCTATTTTACCCTCTTAATAGTTAAATTTTGAAAAACGCTGATACACGTGTTCATTTATTTCTTAAAAGACACAGGTTTATGAAATTTAGTGCTCATTTATTTCTTAAAAGACACAGGTTTATGTAATTTAGTGCATCTATCTCAAAAAATTACGGACTTTCATATAAACTTCCATACCTTATTTTACCCCTTTAGTAGCAGAAGTGGATGCTTACATACATCATAAAATGCAGCTAAAAAACGTATCGCAGTTTCATTGCAATCGGAATATTACCTTAGAAATGCAATGCGACCTAGAGTCCGAAGTAAAAACACATTTTTTTAAAGAATAAAATCGAATAGACAAGTATTTCTGAATAGTTTCATTTTGCAATATAAACTTAATTTTAGCTATAATAGATAAATGTCAGAATGTCGTACACAGCGCCATCTAGGCGTGGTAATCGAATGCTCTACCATTACAAAACTTTGGCCCGTACCCTTTAGCGAGGCCGCGGCTGGCCGTACCGCTTTCTACACCAGGTTATGAGCCTTTGCCAGAGCCTAGACTGCCAACCAGCAGGTTACTGGCTTGCAGGTGTGGCCCTCCATAGGTAGGCATTACTTTAATTCATATAAGATTCTCAAATGAATCGACTCTACTTTGCTACTGTAATAGTGAGGCTCAATAAAAAAAACATTACCCTCCTTTCTTCGGCAGTCGGGTAACTCTTACAAAAATTCCAAGAAAATAGATTTTTTAAAATGTAGAGTTAGCAAGAAAGTTATTAGAAAATGTAGTTACCTAAAATACTACTCCAAAGTGGTTCTACTGCCCAAAGTTAACATCTTTATCACATAGATGGCGTTACTAGTGATCTGCATCGTCAGATTTGTACGCACAGACATGCGTGACAAGGCTGCAGTTCCATTGACGCGAAGCGGAGAAAGATTAACCAGTAGGATTGAATAAAAAACTCCGCTTAGCTGCAGGTGTTTTATGTAATGCTATTGGCACAGAATAGATAATAGTCTATTGGTAAATATTAATAAAGGTTGGGTGGATGATTAAAAATAAATAGAAACTATATAAAACTAAAACCCGACTACCGAAAAATCACGCTCTCAAAAGTAACAAAAAAGAAAATATCAAGAATAGCCGTGGTCGTATGCCACTTTTCCCTTGCATTACATTGTTTTGTTAGAGTAAGTGGCATACGACCACGGCTATTCTTGATATTTTCTTGTTTGTTACTTTTGAGAGCGTGATTTTTCGGTAGTCGGGTTTTAGTTTTAAACTTTATTTTTTATTTATATTATTTTGGGGCAGGGTAAAGCTAATAATGATACATATTTGAAATGTGCTTATTAAGCCCTTTCATTTGATACCAAACACGGCATATTTATGTCAAATTATTTTTTTAACACAGCACCTTATGAGCGCTAGAGGGCGCCACACCAGCTGGAGCAACACGTCATATAGCTTATAACCATCGGACGATAAAGCCGCTTGTAACGATACCTCATTTGTCCAGTTCTAATAAGTAGTTGAGGAGCTATGAGGGAACAAATGAACATACATACATACATACATACATACATACATACATACATACATAGCCTGTCAAAATCATAACCCTCCTTTTGGCTTCGCCGTAGTCGGGTAAAAATAAGATCCGACGCCATATTCACCGCTCTTTTATCATTCTTATTTTAAAGCTCGCTTACTTAATTTATTTTGTACCATTGACCCTCGAAAGATTAATTAAAAACAGTGATTAAAACGCTCTTTTTTTCATTGAGTAAAAAAATTGAATTTGGAACATGCGTAAATAAATGATTAGGTAGAGGGATAAGTTAGAAAAAAAGAACATGCAAAGAGGATGCACACTCTCTATATAAAAACGTAGGTATTAAGAACGGGTCCGATCGAGTACAACCTTTTCCCAAAATGCCTGATCGCACTATTAGTACGGTCAATAGAGTAGTTGTAGAGTGCGTGAGCGGGAACCTAAGCGATTTCTTCAGAAACTTATTCAGACTACTTAGAGAGAAAACATACTAAAAGTCCTGACGTCTAGGTGTCGAGCCGGAGGGGGGAGGGAGGGGCAAAGGTCTCAATTTTAGGTTTTTTGTTAATAAATCAAAAACGGTGCGTTGTAGCGAAAAATGTTCAAAGATGAAATGAAAGCTTATAAAATTCTCTATAACTTTGATCTTAGATACTTTTCCATACTCCTACCCGTTTTTGAACTACATGCTCTGGAAAAGTGAAAATTAAGGAATTTAATGGAAAAGTGAAAATTTTAATTTTAGTTGAGTTATATTTTTATCCTCTTAGGTCGTGAGGGTCCTGGCAAATGTTCGTTGTCTGCGATATCATCTTCCTCGCCCTCTTCGGTAGTAAGTCGTTCTTGGTGAGAGGGCTCTATATCATCTTCATCGTCATTCTCATTGTCTTCCTCGTTAGACGACACGCCGTTGAAACATTTTCCTTGGCAATGAAGGCATGCAGCAGAACATTTTAGCATAGCCTTCCGGCATCCACATTTGCCGCTACTACAGTCCTTATTGCAGCGACAAAATATTGCCTTCAATAGAACCTCGGGTGCTGGTAAATCTTCTGTTGTTCTTGGCGCCAAAATATCTTTTTCAGTTTTCCAGCCCCACTCTTGAGGGGGCAGCTCATTTCCGAGCCACTGCTGCACCTGGTGCTATGTTCGCCAAGAATGATAATTAGTAGCGCTCTCAGTTGGTGGGAGGGAGCTAATATCAGGCTTAATTTTTGCTACTGACCTCATAAACGACTGGAAGCGGTACTGATTGAGAAAGGTCACTTTTGTTGGCGCCCCATACCATTTTAGGAAGCACACCTTCCCAGCTTCTGCAACATCACTATGGCCGGAGTTGGGATTGTAGAAAACCTTTGCTGCTTCTTGAATTATTTCTGACTTTAAATACAATTTACAGAAACCCACCTTGCTTTTTCTAAACGTTGCTGATGTTGTGTCGCAGCCGGTAAATGAGTGTAAGAAGAGGATGTGTTCATATCCATACTGTTGCATCTCTTGAGTCGATAGTGCAATTGTTTTTGTTTTTCCTCGGCCGGGTTTCAGAAGTAAGATGTCTTGTGCAGGAGGAGTCCAATTTACCAAAAGAGCAGCTAGGTCCACATCTTCACCAACGACAGCTACAGAATTATGAGATGATTGTTCCACAGCAGTCTTCACTATAAGAACGTCAGCATCGTCCATAGCCTGCAGAGTGTGTATTCCATTCTCCTGAAGCTTTGTCTGCAGTAAAGAGATTAATTGACTTTTGTTGGTAGGATTGGACAAGAAATCTTCTTGCTTCACTGGTATTGTGGTGTTCCAAGTTAAATTAATTTCAGTCGACCTCTTCAGTCTGTAACGTCGCTTCTGTTCTTGTGACTTCGTACTGTTGATTGTGTTTGCGTACCCATCAAATACTACAGTAGAACTCATTCCAGGATAGTGGTGTTTGACGTAGGTGGCATCCATCGCAAATAGTGTCAATACAGGCATCTTTTTTCCAAATTACTCTGTGCAATAGAAATCCTCCGTCCACTACTATGGTCATCTCAGATAGTTGGACAGTCTTATCGGTAGGCTTGAATAAAGTAAACAGTACTGATTTGCTGGTCTTCCTCATACCACTTTCATTGAACAGCGCTAAAGGAAACGGGGCCAACTCATACTTCAAGAATTCCACCAAATCGTCTTCTGAACGTTTGCTGATACACATCCGCTGAAATAAAAGTTTTGGGTCAACTGCCACCTTTTCATCGTGAATTTTTATTGATGAGCTTACAGAGGAAAGTGGTAATGCACGATATTTCCGAGACAACTTTATTTCGGAGAAAGGCAAGTCCACTATTTATCTACAGTGAGTATTAGGTACACGAAAAACAATCTTCATAATTGTTTTTCTCACCTCAACTCAGTTATCCGCTGTTATAAAAAACGCAATTTCTTACTGTTACCGCCTTCACCACGTGGAGGTACTCCCAGCTTATGTTAAAATAAATTTTAAGATAATTTTTCACATCAGTTCACATCAGGTCATCACGCTGTATAACTTTAATTTTCACTTTTCCAGAGCGTGTAGTTAAAAAACGGGTAGGGGTATGGAAAAGTATTTAAGATCAAAGTTATAGAGAATTTTATAAGCTTTCATTTCATCTTTGAACATTTTTCGCTACAACGCACCGTTTTTGATTTATTAACAAAAAACCTAAAATTGAGACCTTTGCCCCCCCCTCCCCCCTCCGGCTCGACACCTAGACGTCAGGACTTTTAGTATGTTTTCTCTCTAAGTAGTCTGAATAAGTTCCTGAAGAAATCGCTTAGGTTCCCGCTCACGCACTCTATACCCTCCTTTGAGCCACTCGTTGACCGTACTATATAAACGAATGTCAAACCGTCTGTTTCCCAAGATGTCTGAATTCATTATGACTTAGGCCCGATTCGCCTGAATCCTAAAATGTCTTATTCCCACTATGCCTGAAATTCCTAATGCCTTATTCATAAAATGACTGAAAATATTTTTTACATATTTAATAAAAAGTATAGTAAACCGCGTTAGAACCTTGCCTCTCGCGGTTGTATACCAGCTCGATTCTTCACGAATCTCCCGAAGAGTCGGGAGATACATAAGCTGCGTCGCACCCGCGCATGCGCCCGACCGCGCCCTGGTCCGACCGCGTCCGCGCTCGCGCCGCGGCTCGGCAGTCTTCCGCTGGCCACGCTAACTGTAAGTTACATACGCGCGCACACGCCTATCGAACCCACCTATCCTAATTTTAAGTGCTCATCTTAGTAATTATTCCAATTTGTACTTCTGATTTGTGAACATTAAACAAGGATACCTTTAAGACTTCTCGTGTTTATTTCTACTATGAGAACCCGTACCTCATATATGGCGCCCAAGTGAAAAAAGATGGCTGCCGCGCGTAAAGTATTATTCAGTTAAAATCAGTGTAAAATAGCGTGACTGACTCCACCTGAAAACTATTCCACGAACAATATAATTACAGTACCTACTTACCATGTGTCATACCGTACGTAAAGCACCTACTCAATTAATAAAAAGGTTGCAACCACGTGTGTAAGTACATACCTATCGCGTCTAAAACAGTGATCCCGCCCGCGAATAAAACAAGATGGAGACTCGTAGTCGTAGTAACACTCGTCGTGTCGAGTACGCCGCTGACGAAGCGCCGTTCCCCCCTTCCGACACGACCACGTGCACAAGCAACGAGCCGACCGATCACGCTGCCCAAGATTTCGGCCACAAGGATATTGCCACGCCTCAGCACCAACGTCGAGTGCTAGACGCTGGTACCGGTGCGCCAGTAACATCAACGCCCATCGCGAAGATGTTTTCCCAGGACAGTGTTACGGCCATCATCGCAGCGATGCAAAAATCACAGACTAAAGCGATCCAAGACCTCATGAGAACGATGATAAATACGACCGCCAACGCTACAGCGACATTAAGCGATGCCGCCACCATGGCTCGATGCCGAGCCACGTTCGGAGGCCTAGCGACGGAGTCCGTAGACACGTTCATTGACAGCGTCGACAGTTACGTGGAATGTTGTAAGGTGCCAGACTCAAATATCTTGAAAGGCCTATCTATGCTACTGACGAAAAACGCCGCCACGTGGTGGATCGGTATAAAAGATAATATAAATAGTTGGGCGGAAGCAAGAGAAAATCTAACCAGAGCTTTCGGAGATCATCGCCCGCCCCATCGCATATACATAGAAACATTTAGTAACCCACAACAAAATGAAAACACAGATTTGTTTGTGTCAAAAATAAGGGCAAACTTCGCGAGGTTACCTAAAGGCGACTTATCGCTGAACGCAATGCTAGACATAACCTACGCGCTAATGAATGCCAAAATAAAGTCGAAATTACGACGGGAAGAGTTTACCTCTTTCACAGAACTCCTAGAGAAAGCTAGGAACATCGAGGATTCGTACGAGGAACTCGAAGAAATGGCGCGAACTATACGCGCGACTCGCCCCGGCGGCGCCCCTCCCGCGCACGCGCCTAGCAACAGCGTCGCGAAGGCACACGCGCACGCGTTAGCGCGCCCCACCGAGCCGCGCCGAAGCCCCGGCAGCGCAACTGAGTCTCGCGCGACACTCGCTGCGCCGGAGCCCCGCCCCGCGCCGACGCACCCCGCAGCGCAGCCCTCGACGCAGCCAGCAGCTGACCCTGCCTCGTCTAAGTATAGTCGCCCGCAGTGTTCCTACTGTCAGCGGTATAACCACACCCGAGAAGAATGTCGTAAGTTAAAAACCACTATAAGTGAGTCAAAACTTTCAAATAGTAAAGTGAGTGATAATGTTAATGACAACAGTACAGAAACAGGGTTTTATAGTGTGGAAATGAATAGTTGTAACTCAACAGACAGTTGTGATAACTTCTCTACATATGATATTCCTAAGAACAATACATTTTTGAACTCTAATATTTGTAAAGATAACTTCTCTATGTGTGATAACTCTAATAATGATAATTTGAATTCTGTTAATTCTAACATTAACTTTTCTATGTGTGATATCTCTAAAGATGATAAAAATAGTAATATGTGTGATATTTTTGAAAATGATAATTTGAATATGTTATGTATTACTTCTAAAGATAATTTGAATTCTTTTCATTCTGATGATAATACCTTTAAGTGTGAAAACATATGTGTTGCGAATGATGCACTGAACAATTTCCAAAATTGTTCACTCAGCTGTTGTGATTATGTCAACACCGAGGTCAAGTCCGATCAAGTTGTTAATAAAAACAGTTCGTGCACCATTCAAAACAAAAATATTTTTTTATGTTATCGAAAATGGTTCCCAAATAATTATGATAATATAAATATAACATGTACTTGTAACTCTCATACTTCTAATTATGTATGTAATAGTCAATCAAAACATGTTGGTTGTCATGTAATTAACAAGGATACATGTTCTAATCAAGGAGCCAGTGTTTCTCAAACCACTTGGTTACCTAAAAACATAGAATATAGTATTGATTATAGTAGGGGAGCTGATGGAGTTTATTTTGATAAAAATTGTATAAACAGAGAAAATTGCCTATGTTGCTCTATTGTAATGTCTAGGGACAACCGTAAGAGGCATGCATGTCGCGAAGAGCGTCCAATTTTAAAAATTAATATTTTAGGGATAGGTGCTTCATCGTATGCCAACAAAGGTATAAAAGGTAAGCACCCACTTGTAACACAGCCAGTCTACCGATATGCTCCATATCGGTCTACTCCGGCGAAGGTCAATCTCGTAGCAGACACACTCAGAAGACCAATCTCTTTGAGTGACACTCGCGACGATTGTAAAATCTACGACATGTCAACGCAGTCGTCCGGTCTCATGCAGACACCACTTCACAGCCAAAGCAATGAAGTGCGGGCCAAAGATCTTCTCGGCCCATTACCAGCAGGAGACCAGGGGGAGCGCAAGCCCCCTGATAAAAAGGTAGGTAATTTGGTACTACTTAAACCTCACGCCCACAGCAACGCAGCGAAACATACGGTGACAAAGTCTGTACCCAAACGTGATGGTACGTATCAAATCTCAAATAAAGTAAAACCTACCACTTATATACTGTCAACGGAAAAACAGCCAAGTGAAGTCCTAGGTAAGTACCATATAGAAGGCTTATCAGACTATTATGGCGAAAATAATCGTTCTCCACCCGACCCAGCCAACCCAAGGAAACGGGGACGTTCTATGACTAACGCTAGGAAGCTAGTCCAGGAGCGAGGACGCCCACCTGAACTGGAGGGGGAGGATATAGTAAACCGCGTTAGAACCTTGCCTCTCGCGGTTGTATACCAGCTCGATTCTTCACGAATCTCCCGAAGAGTCGGGAGATACATAAGCTGCGTCGCACCCGCGCATGCGCCCGACCGCGCCCTGGTCCGACCGCGTCCGCGCTCGCGCCGCGGCTCGGCAGTCTTCCGCTGGCCACGCTAACTGTAAGTTACATACGCGCGCACACGCCTATCGAACCCACCTATCCTAATTTTAAGTGCTCATCTTAGTAATTATTCCAATTTGTACTTCTGATTTGTGAACATTAAACAAGGATACCTTTAAGACTTCTCGTGTTTATTTCTACTATGAGAACCCGTACCTCATAAAAGATATTTTGACAGCCTCTGTGGCGTAGCGCTTGTAGGCTGAATACCAATGGACCCCGTGGGTCCTACTGCTGAGCTCCCACTTGCAAATTATGTGCTGGGTTATAACTATTTCTCGTTTAATTATACTTCAAAAATGTAGTAATTATATTATCAAAGTGTATGTTCAAATTAAACTTAATGCTTGAACAGGCTATAAATTAGAAATGTCAGCGGCTGCCAAATTCAGTCATGTTGCTATTCGGTTATTTTGGGATTCAGGCCATTTGGGATTTGATCATTTTGGGATTAGGTTTATTCGAAAATCAGGCAATTTGGTTCTCTGACGATTTGGGCTTCAGACGTTTTGGCATGAAGACGATTTGAATTTCAGGCGTATTGACATCTCAGGCATTTTGGGAATAGGTTGTACTCGACCGGACCCTTAAAAACCACAAAAAAACTGAACAAGCTGTATGGAATATGGCTCTGTTTAAAATTTTAAATTAAGAAAAATTGATTTTTAATCAGAGACCTAATTATCTTCTCGTAGTCAATGATAATAAGTAGCCTACCTAACACGTGAAAAAAAAATTCATGTCGGCTCTTGTATCCCTCGATCCGCTCAGGTTTTTATCTAGAATCCCTCGCTACGTTGGGGATTCTACCGTAGAAACCTTCGCTCCTCTCAGGATACGACTTAGGGCCTCGAAAAGAATTCACCTTTTTTACACTCGTTGGGATTACCCAACGAGTGTAAAAAAGGTGAATTCTTTTCGAGGCCCTTAGGTTACATTAGTACTATTAACTATAGGATAATACCTACCCAATTATAATCATTGGTCCGTTGCAGGGTGGTATGCCAATCGCCTTTTATCTTATTGCTTGTTTGAATCTGTGGCGATACCACATGTACCCAGCGCCATCTAGCGACAGCAAGCAAAACTAATACGTCACTACGAATCCTGCATCGCGAAAGTGAAGTTCTCGTGCTGGTACAATACATATGCAAAATCCCAACGACATGTAAATTATCGTTGGTTGGCGGCCCGCCAGGCGTGATCACCTTGCCTGGTCGGAGGATCCTCCCTTTGTGTTGGAGGAACATCACACCTCGGTCCTCCACAAAAATCTAAGATCGTGACTTGCTAAATCATGAATGAGGCTGTTGCACAGGCTTTTCTCTCGGATTTGGGAGGTTATCGGTAGTCGCTACCGGGAAATTCAACATTCCAATCATAAATAATAAGTAACCCGGTTCCGTAGTGTTAACATTAGACGTCGCTGGGAAATTGCTAGGAGGTGATGATGATGATGTACTGTTTGCTTATTGACTGTCTCTACATAGCTACCATGATAGAGAAACCTAGCATAGGCCTATATACGTGTAACGCCCCTAGGGTTGCATATTGCATACGTCCATAAGCCACGGTAGCCACATTCCATCAGGTGGGCCGTGTGCTTGTCTGCCACCTTAGCCTCACTTCTTGGGCCACTGTACGTGAAGTAGCCTAATAAAAATGATAAAATGCTTCAAGATAAATCATGATACAGTTTATTCTAATGTAAAGTCTTTGAGTGTTTTTTTTTTTTATATCTACTGTAAATAGGTTTCCTTGGAGTAGAATTCCGATTACTTCATAGAGTTTGGACCTATTGAGAACACTAATGTACTTTTTCCACAGTATTTATTATATTATAACCTGACGGGTTTCGCCTCATGGCATAAAAACTGTGGAAAAAGTGCAAGTGTTCTCAATAGGTGTAACAAAGAATTCCACCAAGTGCCATCGATCAACAATATAAATGGTATTGCATTAGCTCGAAACATTTATCCAGGACCTTAAGAGGACTTCCTAGCTAGCGAATAATCCTGAAACTGTCATTTGAACGCCACTATTGCCGTCACCCATGTCTCACTCCTGTCCACGTAGAGTGCGATCAGCCGCAGCTCAGATCGATTCTATCACAATTCTTTTGGGCAAAATCGAGGTTTCGTATTTCCCGTTTTTTTCATCGAAAACTAAGCCGATTTAAATATTTTTGACACCGTTTTATTAGGCAATAGCGTATTCATGTTCCTGTTACTTTTTATAACGTTAATACCTTTTCGAATTTGTCTGGTAGTCCTCCAAACATGTCGGTAAGAATTAGTAATTTTTTATCATCTTTAAACGATCATATTTTCTTATTTTATTGACTGCCGACAAAAATAAAATAACAGGGACATGCGTACAGAAGATCTTGATTTTACGAAAACAAAAATATTGTTCTAGAAGCAATATTCAGGTAGGAAAAAGGGGAGAACGGTACTATGGAGAAACATTTGCTAGGAAGTCCTCTTAAAACGTCCTCTATATTATGCGCAGTACATGTTCCTTGGATGTATTTTGAAGATAGCACAGGGTGTACGGCGGTGGACGAGCTCAAATTCACCAAGCATAGATTCGATCCCCGCTCAGTGCAAATATTTGTTTGCATAAATTGGCTATTTGCATTGGTCTGGGTGTTTCTATGTATATGCATGTATTTACAAAAAAATTTACTTATCTAAGTATGTTTATCCACATTCTAGATTCCATAACACAAGCTAGTTAAGCTTACTATAGGTTGTAGTAGCGTTGTGTAAAATGTATGTATGTATGTAGCGTTGTGTAGAATGTTGTGGAATATTACACAGTTTAAAGTTATTTTAAAAGAAAATTTAAACCAGAAACTATAGCATAAATTTATTATAAACCTTATATACTTCTTCATCTTAGCGTTAATTCACGAGTTAACCTACGATACTTTCCGTGAAGCGACTAACATGTGACCTCCACAACCCAAAGGCGATATCGAAGCATAGCAGTTGGACCAGTTGTTGGACTTTTGAGGGCTCCAACTACCCGTAACGACTGCCATAGATATTCGTATGGCAACTGGGACCGACGGCTTAACGTGACACGACCAGACCAATACAAATATCCATATTCATGCATTCAAATATTTGCACTGAGCGGGGATCGAACCCGCGCCTCCTGCGTTGCGGCCGCCTTCACTACTGCCACGCCATGGAGGCTATTCTGTGATAAAACAATCCGCGCGCACCAGGGTATTTTATCTCGCGATTTCGAGCTATATGTACCTGCTATCAAGGTTGAATTTAGAGTAGGTGTAGAAAAAGTGGTTGGTGGCAGTTACGTAGCTCCGTAGATCCGTAGGACTGCGAGTCCGTAGACCCGTAGACACATAGATTCGTAGACCCGTACGCGCGTAGATTCGTAGACCCATAATCATAGACATCTGTTTTTAGGTAAGTATTTTTTTTTTTTTTTTTTTATACAGGACACGTATATACATAATTAGTTCTACTGATACGTCTACCCATACATGTGTTATTTCATGAATATTTTTATACCTACATCAATAGATTCGTAGATTCTTTTTTTTTTCGTAAATAGATTTAAATGGCGATTAGAAAGTGGGGTAGGTTGTAAAATACTGTACTATCTATCTCAGATTTACGAAATATGCATATAAAGACATATTTATACTCACGTCTGTAAATCCCCTAAGGTGTAGGCAGAGGTGTATTAACAATATTAACACCCACATTCGCCAACTATGATTTTCTGTCCCACGTAAGAGCATATTGCCGTCAAGCGGGCACTGAGCATGGGCATATACTATCGGATGCAGAATAGCCCTATCCCAGAGTCGCCTTCTACGACACCCACAAGATGGGGTGCCTCTATTCTACTCCGCCGGGAACCAACTCTAGTAAAAAGATACGAGTTACAAGTATATCTAATAAAATTTAAAAATTAGAAAAAACCCACGAAGTATAAAAAATAATTCAAAAAAAGTTTACTGCAGCGCCCCCTAGTGGGTTGTCACCGTGACACCTATCTAAGAACATGCACCAATCAAACCCAAACCAATAATTGAAAACTGCATCAAAATCGGACTAGTATTTTTCGAGAAAATTGGCAACATTGATTTGCATTAAAAATGCTTACTGTAGCGCCCCCTGTTGAGTTGTCATTGTAACACCTATCAAAGAACATGCTCCAATTAAAGCCGAACCCAAAACTGGAAACTGCATCAAATTTGGATTGGTAGTTTCGGAGAAAATGGCATCATAGATTTGCACAAACATACACACAAACATCCTCTCACCCCAAACGCATATACCGTCTTCGTTCCGTCGTAGGTAAAAATATCAATAACTTTTCTTGACAGTCGGGTAAAAAGGGCAGCAAAAGGAAGTCAAAGTGGCTACAATCGTATTAGGCATATTGTGTCGTGTATTCAGTACTTAATTATTTATATATTCCGGATTATCCATTCCAAGTTTAGCGGGATTCAGCCCGGCCTCCCGCTACGACCGGCTTCCGACGTAACCACGGACTCCCCGAAGATTGTACAACACCTCTTGTATTTATACAGAATAGAGCGAATAATTTCTATAGCGGGGTTCAGGATCTCGACTCCCATTGGACGGTTCGTGTGACGTCATCGGGCTCGAAGGTAATGGGGTGGGTTAGAATTTTCTTTGTTCGTTTTACTACGCGTTAGGATATTTTATTATAATTCGTTGTTTGTTAAGAAGCAATGGTGTTTTGGATTGATAGTGATTATTTTGGAATTTAAAAGCTCCCTTGTCTCCTAAGGGGAAGGGGAAAGAAAGGATAGTAAGTAAACAATAAAAAAATATGGTTGGGAACAAAAAAAAATGGCGTCGAACCTATAAATTAAAATGAAATTATGAAAAAATGGCGGTAGTTAGGAAAAAACTAAAAAGAGAGTTACAAGCTTAATATTTCAAGGCGTTACTAATTAAGTGATGCCACAATCATCTTCCTCATATTAAACAAGAGCGAAAACTGTGAGTGTGATTCAGGATCACGGTCCTCATTGGTCGATTTGTGTGACGTCATGTTGCCCAAAATAAAGTAGGTAGAGTAAGTTAGTTTTTTGAATTTCGAATTCGAATGTTGTGTATTATATCTAGCCAGGTTTATTTCACTCTAGACCCTGAATAGTTTGTAACAACAGAATATTTGCCAAGACAAAAAAAATGAGACCAAACTCGATAGGCTTATCTTGTTTTGTTTAGGAGTTCCCATGTCCACCTTCTTCATCAGACCAGCCCCATAATATTCATGCGTTGTATTTTAAACTAACTGCAAACTTTTCTCTCATTCGATAGAAAAATCGCTTTCAAACTTCAGTTGCAAGATTGACCCGAACTAACAAACATATGTACATACATATAAACATATATAAGCACGCACGCATGCACGCACGCACGCACGCTCCCTCGCACGTACGCACACACACACCTCCCCATACCCGGGGCTAGATAGGGACACTATGATCCCCACAACCCGAAGGGGGCCATTTCGAAAGAGATGGTCCTGGATCTGCCAGGGTGCGAGAGATATGTTCCTTGCACTCACCTCCAGTAGCCAAAGACCCAAGACGGCGTGCGTTTTAGTCGGTTCGAGTCCGACATAACCACCTCCACCGGCTCCGGTGGGGGTGGTAACCCTGGGGATTTATGCACGATAAAAACAATGCGCTTACTTACGAACTAGTGCACACCATCCATGTGCCTAGAAAGGTAGAAAACTCCGGGAATTGTCATATAGTACTATACTTTCGCTATCGAGATGGTCTATTACGGAGTAATACTTACAATTGTTCAACAACACAAAATATTATACTTACTTAAAAAAATCAGTTCCTGACTTATAGCACTGTCCCACCGGTGCGACCAAAGCAAAGGTTCCCAAGGTTTCGTTCTACATCACCCCCTTAAAATGACCGTGGTGGTTCTCGGTGGTATAGAATAGAGCCACCCCGTGGTTGTCGTAGAAGGCTACGAAAGAATCCTACTACTATTATATTACCACTACGCGAAAGTTTGTAAGTATAGATGGATGAATGTTCTGGGCTCCTTTAAATGTCGATTGAAGGAAGCACTGGCTGATTGAGCAAGCTTTTTACTCGGTTGACGAGATGATAAACATGAAACCGTCAAAATGACCGGAATTGACATATTGTTATTAATTCTATTGTATTTTATTATTATTGACATCCTATATTGTTAGCTCTAATAAAATATATTCTGTGTGTAAACTAAAAGTAGCTAAACTGACTAAACTATGTCATCTATTTTGTTGATTATATGTGATTCTCAAAATATTACAAATATTAGTTAAAATAAATCTAGATATCAGTAATAAAATATGAATCTATTTATAAACTTATTAGCCGGTCAAATGCATTGAGAAAACAACAGTTATTTTGTTATTGTTAGGATATTTACACCAAAATGGTCATGGCGCGCTTCCGCCCGGGTTGATGTTTGACCGGCTAGCAAGAGTGAGAGGATTCTCGTGTCGACGGTCGATAAGCAACGATTATAATAAGTCAATAACCACCGTTATTACAACTGCATACTGTGTTGTATGTGTCTACAAACTGTAATAGTGGAATAGTACCTATCTAATACAATTACCTACCTATTGTTGAATATCCCGGCTTTTATTTCCTGACCCTTCTAAAAATATATTATTTTAATTTGTGTTTTTTTTTTTTTTTTTTTTTATTTATTTATTTATTTAGATACATCACCCTTACAGTACAAACCAATACAGCAATGATCTTACCACTTTTATACAATTCATTCGTACGGCACAAAAAACATGTAGTACGTCTGCTACTGACTCAAAAATCCAAAATTTGTGACTGTTGGCTTTGACGATTTGAATGATAATTACAAATGTTTACGATGTAACGGACACTAGTTAGTTTAATTTTGATTTTAACTTTAGTTTTGGATGAACGTGTGAATGAATTGTAGGGATGTGTTATACACAGGCATCGCCTGATGAAATGTTTATTTGATTAGTCAAGTAAACTTTGATAATTTAATTTAGTTTTAATTTAATTGGATTGTTTTTGCTGTTTTTGCTACTGGCACTATCGCCATTGTGTATTACTTATAAGGCTGTATTTAATGTATGCTATGTACACCGTAATCGGAAACATTGCTATAACTAAAATTGTGTTAATTGTGTCACTACATATAATGTGGTCGTACTTATTATTATAAATAAATAAATAGACACTATCCCACCTGTGGAAGCACGATTATCTGAGTTGACAAATGATGTTTTTTATACACTGACATGTAATCTGCCGTCTTATTGTAAAAAGGCATAACTAACAAAAACAAAAATGTAAGATAATCGAGTTTGAAATTTTTCAAGGTTTTTTTAGCAGAAAAAATCGTTGGTGTATTATTAGGAGAAACAAGTTATTAATTAAGGTACACAATCGAAATACCTATTTAACCATGTATAGGAATATATTTATTTATTTATTTTTTATACAGAAAATCGCAATTTTCCCTTTCATCTTAACAAAATAATTACAAATAAAATATATTTTTATCGTTTTAAAGGCACAACTAACCAGATAAGTCTTTTCTTTTTAAAAACAATTCAGTATTAAAAAGAAAGGACACGTAATTTATGTAATTATGTCTTTGTAACGTAATCATAAAGGTTCATTGCGAGTTTAAAAGATTATAAATTTTACCTAAAATTGTTACTTATAAAATGATTGACTTTTTCACTTACTTTTTAACTATCAACATTTTTAAACCACCGTATTATCTCTGATTTTGGAACAAAATCTAATTCTACGGGGCCGGACCCACGCACGAAGTGTTTCTGTTCAATGATCTAGCTGTAATGGTTCATGAAATAATAACAAAACCTGGTAAAAGACACAGCGAATCTTAGTAATATAGTCCCATTTTTACCCATTGGGTACGGCGCACCTTAATAATTCAAAGCAAACAAAAATTTAAAATTAAACTAATTAAAATGCTAAACAACTCCATTGTCAACAATTGTTTATTTCTTTGAGTTATTAATTTTTAATATAATATATGACTTTTCGTCCATTGCGTTCTAATAGATTTAGAAACACAGCTTCAGGTATCCGGCACAAAAACTAGAGACTTCAGCTTTAGTGACTGTTAAGTACTATTTACTTATAATATACGTCGTAAGCGCGCGCGGGTACTCTCCTAACAGGCGCGTGCGTAGAGGGTAAGTTGAAAATATTACTAAATTTTACAAAAATTGGATGACATAATTTGAAATATTAACATTTTTTTGTCAAGTTAATATTTTCATCCTACCCTCTGTTCATACTACTGTTATATGTTTACCTATTTATCTATTTGAGTTATCAGAATGAATTTGAAAAGTTATGATTATCTAAACAAAACATCTGATTACATAATCATAACTTAATTTAAGATATTACAATGAAAGACAATATTACTTACTAATAAATCAGCTTGCGTTTACCTTGAATTGAAAATATTGGCGCAATGATGAGCGCAAGGACGAGGGAAGGTAGGTAAGGAATGTGGGGGCATTCCTTACCTACCTTACTGACGTCTTAAAGAAAAGGCACGACTGGTCACTTGTGACTTCTCTTTATAACACTTTCAAGGCATAAGTGCGTATTTATGTTGTTTCTTCTTAATCGGTGTCAAATAAGTCTTTTCAATTTATTCAATAACAATTTAGCTGTTAGATGTGCCTATCGGGCTTAATGTATTTCCGTAGATTCTAGAGATAAAATTACACAAAAAATTGGGTAGGTGCGCCTTTATCTCCTGATTCCGAATATGTATATAACTCAATTTTGAAAAAAATGTTAGTTAAGCCTTTTCTCTGTAATACGGCAGTAATATTCTTACAAATAAATGAGTTATGAGTTATGAGTTATGTTTGCTACTAATTCTCCTACTTAATATTATAAACGCGAAAGTTTGTAAGTTACTCTTTCACGTCTAAACGGCTGGAGCGATTTTATTAAAAGGTGTGGATTCTAATGATTTTTTATACCATTTATTATCCTAAATTTCAAATTCGAATACATCGGACAAAATTAAATGCTTAAGTGGGACTTGAACCCACGACCTTTCATTTACAGGGGGAATGCTCTTCTAACTGAGCTATTGAGCCACACTTTCAAATTTCGCTTCTCTTTATATCAGTCTTTAAGGGCGAATGTGGAGATATCTTCCAACTTTCTTACGATTTCATTTTTCCCCACCTATTCGAATTTGGTGTGGAATTAGGAATTAGGAATTAGGAGGAATTACCCTAGATTAACACAAGGCTATGTTTGGTCACGATAACCGATATCCGCGCGGGCGGATTACGGGCAAAAGCTAGTAGAAAATAAACCTATAGCCCACTAAGACAAGGCAATAGGCTCGCCCCCTATTACGTGAGACCGAAAATGATAGGTGGCTAAATGTGGGTCGTAGTCGTGGTAGGCAAAGGTCGGTAAACAGACCTCTGTCAACCCCTTTTGGGGGATTTACAGACGTGAATAAAGGGAGGGCCAGATCGTAAGGATGGCCCTGGGTCAGCCGGGGTGCGAGGGATATGTCGAAGACAACCTCACCTCCAGCCTAGCACCGGTTAAATGATCCCTTAGTCGGTGTGTGGTTTTAGTCGGTTCGAGTCCGTCATAACCTTCCCTTCCGGCTTCGGCGGGGATTTTTTTTAACTGTTATTTTAAATTCACAATTTTGTATAGGTACCTTTGGAAGGACATAATTTTTAATACTATACATAGCTAAGGGCAAGGAGGCTTTCGGGACCCGGATTCCCCTTTTAAAGTATTGGTTTAATCTTTTACTAGCTGACCCGGCGCACTTCGTACCGCCAATTTCCTGCTGCACCCTCTACTATATTAAGAGGACTTCCTAGCAACTGTTTTTCCATAGTACCGTTCTCCCCTTGTCCTCCCTGAATATTGCTTCTAGAACAATATTTTTGTTTACGTAAAATCAAGATCTTCTGTACGCATGTCCCTGTTATTTTATTTTTGTCGGCAGTCAATAAAATAAGAAAATATGATCGTCTAAAAATGATAAAAAATTACTAATTCTTTGTTTGGATATGGATGACTACCAGACAAATTCGAAAAGGTTTTAACGTTATAAAAAATAACAGAAACATGGATACGCGATTACCTAATAAAACGGTGTCAAAAATATTTAATTTTTTTTTTTTTTGTATAGGACACGTCAATTTGACTTCACCTCGCCTGATGTTAAGCTAAAGGCAAAGTCTCGGAAAGAGGGTCACCATCGTAAACATTTACCATGTTAACAGTGGTGGCACTCAGCTTGACGCCTCATTAGATGCCTTTTCACGCCCCGCTTAAAGGACCCGGGACTGTAGGAAGAAGGAAACACGTGAACTGGCAGGGAATTCCAGGTCTTAGTGGTGCGGCATAGGAATGAATCACTGAAACGCTTGGTTCTAGCAGGTATACTCTGCACCGTAAATGGATGACATCTTAGCCCTGCACGTGTCGTCCTGTGAAGGAAAGGGGAGGGTGGGACTAATTGGAAGAGCTCGTCATCGGCGTAGTTTTCGCTGAAAAAAAAACGGGAAATACGAAACCTCGATTTTGCCCAAAAAAATGTGATAAAATGGGTCTGAGCTGCAGCTATCCTTATCGCACTCTACGGGGACAGGAGTGAGACGGGGGCGACAGCAATAGTATAGGCAATAGGATTATTCGCTAGCTAGGAAGTCCTCTTAAGCATGTATTATACATATAAACCTTCTTCTTGAATTACTCTATCTATTATAAGAAACATCAGTTAGTTTTTTCGTCGTCGTTAGTTAGTCGTCAGTTTTTTGAATTTCGAATTCGAATGTTGTATTTTATATCTGGCCAGGTATGTTTCAATCTAGAGTTGGAATTACCGGGAATTATAAGAAACCACAACAAAATCTGTAGCGTAGTTTTGAAGATATAAGCGTACATACCCAAGTAGCACAGATAGCTGTATAACTACTCACTTTAAGACTTATTTGAAACTCTGTGCGTATTAAGACGCTTCTAAGAGTACACTGGTGATGCTACAGCTGTATAATAGCGGTCAGTGATATTTAAACAGCTTTAGCTAATTAAAAGCTGTATTAAGGCTGATTAAGACCGACAAAACCACCATTAATACGCTAAGAGTGCTATAAAGGTATGTTTTTAATGACTCTATTCAGTTTCTAACCTTTTCTATTGCCTAAACCGTAGTAAGGCCTGTTTAATGCATAAAATTACGCCAAATGCTGTTTAAGAAGATATTTGTGAACTCCTATTACACTGACTTATTAAAGGGGCACGTGTGAACTATTTTAAAGTGAATAGCTGTATAATGGACGATATGTGGCCCATATTACAGCTTATACCTGAATATGTCTACCGCTAATCAGCCTTTATACTGCAATTGATAGTATTTGCATAATGGCTATTTAAACATTCACTAGATGCCTCGCAGCTGCTTAGAGACTCACTAGTATATAGAATTAACGGCATCTACTTTATAATGGTTCACATAAGTACCTTAAATTCGACGTTATCTGAATAAAAGTAACATATGTGGTACTGTAATCAGTCAGTGGAACTAAGTTGAGACCATATCCAACGTATTTTTATTTGCTATATATTAAAATGAATTCGCTTAATTCGTGGAAATTGAAAGCAAGAACAGGAGGCATTAGAAGAAAGAAAAATACCGCTTTGACAATTTTGTAATGGAAGTCCATGCGGTGGTTTTAGATTTAATACTAGGGACCCCTAAAGATTCGTTATAATAACTGTTTAATTGTTCACATCATGGCTAAAGGTAGAGCTTGTGAATAATTAAAAGTGAAGAAAACAGCTTATAGCTGTATACAGTTCACATGTGTAATATTATTCAGTTTTTTAGTAGAATAACAGCGCACTAGTGAACTATTAGACAGCCTGTTGTAGAATATAAGAGTTTTAACTATTCACGTTACTGTTTAACATAAATCCACCATTTTATTTTATAACCTAAACATATTCTGACTGAATTTTCAACCTTTACGATGTTTTGTGCAAGAAATAAAATGTATTGCATTAGTTTTTACTTCCTAATATCATAATAATAACTTTTTATCTTATAATTCTTTTCAAAGCACTACAAATTATTTAGTCATAGTGTACATCACAGCTTATTTATATCACAAAACTAATTTAAAACAAAATATTTTCATGGCGCACTAAAATTTTCTTAGATAATATATATGTATAATGTCAGTAAAATTAAATTCCCAATCATTTTTCCTTTATTAATATGTAAATCAATGTACTTAACAGGGATATGAATATATTATCCACCATTAATTTCGTTTCCAATATTCACTTCACGTAACAAAGTGCAATATTGCATGTTCATTAATACACAGGCCGCAATTAAGTAGCGTTTCGCGGTTTAAAATATGTATAGAGGCGCATTACAGACATATTTTCTGAATAAAGAGTAACTTGTGATCTCTTAGTCAGTCGGATTTCAGCGCAAAGTACTGTCGATACCCTTTATAACACTGTTACATTTCTGCTACACAGCTCATAAGCAGCTATGTGAACTTGAGGCTATATAATTTGTGCTGTTACCCTTTATAACACTGTTAAGTTGCTGCTACACAGCTCTTAAGCAGCTATGTGAACCCAAGGCTGAATAATTTTGTGCCCATTTAAGAGGTATAAGAGCTGTGTAAGGTCGTATACAGACTTAATGCAGCTTCCATATTCGGCTTTAAGCGTTTTGGAAATCCGTTATTCGGCTATTAAGCAGCCTCGTGTGCTACTTGAGTAGGGACGAACAGACGCGGAAAGCGACTTTGCTTTATACTATGTAGTGATTAGAAATGTTTTGCTACCCTAGTATCTAAAAAGCGAACTAAAAGTTTGAGAAACTCGGTACACGGGTGGTTTTCTTGTAATTTGTTTGTCTGCGCAAGTTGCCATATTTTGTACCACTGCGCTGGTCATCAATAATGGAGAGGGTGGGACTCACCCCTCGGCAGACACCCTTAATTAGCGTGGGGTTGGTGTAACATATCGTGAAGAAAATACCTCTGAGGCGCAGTGGTCGAGCGTTCAACTGCTAAGTTAGAGTGAGTTCGATTCTCACTCAGTGCAATATTTATTTGTATTAAATGATGCCCATAAAACAGTTTTTTAAAAACAGTATGACATGACGGTTCCGATAGTTCCTAAGAACATCGGTGGATGACTCCACCGTCGCCTTAAAGACGGATAAAATAGAAGCGAAATTTGGATCACATCGGGCGTGTCTCGGTAGCCGAGTTGGTCAAGGCATTCTCACTATAAGGGAAAGATCGCGGGTTCAAGTCCCGCCCGAGAAGATTAATTTTTCCTTATGTATTCGATTTGTATAGTTAGCATACTTAATATTGTAAAATTAATTCAAGTATGAGATACGGTTTTTGGTAAGAAAGTAGTTTTTATTTTTAAAATCTGAAAGTGACAATTTGGCGCTGAGTGTACACGTATTTAATAAAAATTCCCAAACTTTTTACACAACGCTATCTAAACCCATGGTAAGCATAGCTCAACTAGCTTGTGTTATGGAATGTGTTGATACTTACGCTATTTGGTATAAATTCACGTCTGCCCTGTCCTTTAGGTATAACAGGCGTGAGTGTATGACATAAACATTCGTATTGAGCCCATTTCCATTACAATACACACCCTAACAACTGACGTCAAGGATGACGTCACGGATCCGCGCCCTAGCGCACCCGTTGGAGAACTTATACACGCCTAATATTACAGTTTTGTGTTTAGAATGAGTTAGTACAGTCAAGGACAAAAGTTAAAGTGTGTGATGATTTTCTAAAATAAAAAGGTTCATGAAAATGATTATGTAGTTACTACCCGTCTGTGATAAGTTGAGACTTGAGTGCTCTGATGTCAGTGGAGGCACGTGTTCGTACAGACTCCAATTTTTTTTTATCCCAAACCAGCTTCCACGTGAGATTTTTGCTATAGTTTTTGCTGTTCTCGGGAACAGTGGAACTTTATAATCCACTAGCTTTTGCCCGCGGCGCTCGCGTGGATGTCGGTTATCGCGACGAAACATAGCCTATGTCCTTTCTCAAGGTCTAATCTACCCCTATACCAAATTTCATCAAAATCGGTTCAGTGGTTGAGGCGTGAAAGCGTAACATACAGACAGACAGACAGACAGAGTTACTTTCGCATTTATAATATTAGTATGGAAGTATGGATTGTGTCCATACTAATATTATAAATGCGAAAGTAACTCTGTCTGTCTGTTTGTATGTTACGCTTTCACGCCTAAACCACTGAACCGATTTCAATTAAATTTGGTATAGGGGTAGATTAGACCATGAGAAAGGATATAGGCTATGTTTGGTCGTGATAACCGACATCCACGCGGGCGGAGCCGCAGGCATAAGCTAGTATCATCAATAAATCAATCAATTAGCCTATCGCGGTCCACCGCTGGACATAGGCTTCTTCCAATATTGGGAGGCTTAACTAACTTACGAGTACTACACTTCCCCATCGACTGTTCGCTCTGAGCCTCTGACGTCACAAGTGACAATATGTATGATATTGTCGCTGTTTTTTTTTTCTTTTAATGGCTCACGAAACTGGACTTTACATATGGCATAGATATTACATAAACAATGTGTCGAGAAGTGATGTAAAGTCCTTCTAGACGTGAACACTACGTGCGTTTTTTAACATTAAAAAGAAAAGTAGATACACAATAATAGGGACAAAAGATTACAAAACAGTAATGATGCTTTTGTCATGTCAGAGGAGAAATTAGAAATTAACTCTATTTGCATAAAAATTAGTTAGCAAAAAACAATGTAGGTACCTAAGTATAAAAAATGCAAATGAAAAGATTAGGTTTGTGAATATTCACATCGCATCGCATTAAAACATATAGTATAGGTACCAATAGCAAACTAAATATGATCTCTATATTTAAATACAGGCCCCCATTCACTCGTACTCTGGGTTAGGTTGCAGGGTCACCATTGGCATTACAGATAAGTAGATCGCGAATAAATATAATACCGTAGAATTTTTTCAAGGCTTGCATTTAGCAACGCTTTTTGTAAAAAGGACAAATAACTGTATAGAAATCCGTCAATATTTAATGAAAAATAATATAATATACATAAAGGTACACGGTATACGTCACCAGTTACAAATTGCAACAACCAAAATTTTATATCACAAAATTAAACGAAACCAACTTACTACACTTCGCCATCGACTCTCCGCTCTGACGTCACAAAAGCGACCAATCAGAATCAAGAGCCTGCATCGCGCTATCGATGTACCTCACCTCATTTAATATATATACAAAAAAAAGAACACCTATTTCGGGGAGTCCGTTGCTGCAGAGGAAGCCGGTCGTGGCGGCGGGCCGGTCTAAGCCGCCGCCATCTTTGATTACGTTCGCATAGATTGTAAGTCGGACTATATGATACTTATAACTGGTAAACAATGAAACGTTCAAGCAAATGAATTAATCAGAAGAGAAAACGAGAATTATTCTCACAACCACTCTACAGCCAATTTGACTCCCTTTTGCTACTTTTAGTTGACACCTTTTTAACCAATTTTAAAGGAAAAGAGAACTTCAATCCCTACAAAAAAGATCTTGTTTTTTTTTAATGATTTTTTTTGACAATGGTAGCTAGACCTTTATGTCAAGTCTTATTTTGTATGATATAACTTTAGTTAAAATGATTGATGACGATGATGATAATGGGTTAATGATGTTGATGATAATGACGATGAATGAGATGATTGCTGCCTCAGAAAAGTTTTGGGGACTATACTAGATTTGGATTGAACACGTAGAGTCACAATTCACAGTAATATGCCACTTTCCTACATGCGTGTGCGTTGTCCAAGACGTTATGTCTAAAAATCCACCATTTTTATACATAAAAACTCGAATTCACACCAATTTCGGAAAATAAAATAATACCGCGAAGCGTCTAGCGGCGGGAAGGCGTTTCCCGCCAAAACTTAAAAAAAGAATGTCAACTTTCATGTCCGCCATCCATAATTTTATAAGCATATTCTTACTTGAGATCATCATCATAAAATCAAGAAAAGGAAACTCTAATTGTAGGCGCTGTAATTGATTTTCAGTAGCCATGATAGTTGTAGACGACAAATCGCGATGAATCAGCCACACATACTCCACTGCTGAACATATGCCTCTCCCATAGACTTCCAAAATGGCCGCTCGAAAGCAGCCCGCATCTAGCGGTTCCCGGTGTTCAAGGAAGTAGAACAGATCGCCGAAGGAGCAAAAAAGTACTGGAATGGCGACCGCGTACGGGCAAGCGTAGTGTAGGACGCCCCACGGCCAGGTGGAAGGACGACCTCATTCGTGTCCTACTTAGTTATATTTCAATGCGTCATAATTGCATAATAAGCGACGGGTCCCTGCTCTCTTTCCGATGGGTTGCATATTGCATGACAAACTATATCAAGTTAAGTTATATTCCTTTTGACAATTGTCGTCAGTGAGTCCGCCTATTAGTTATACAATTTATATATTTCTTTTTTCTCTAGGATAGTGTAGACAGGGCTTAAGACAGGGCTCTACGAGTCCGACTACGATTTTTCAATTTCTTTTTTTCTCTAGTATAGTGTAGGTACCTACAGACAAGGGGCCTCGGTGTCGTAGCGGTAGTGAACGCGGCCGCTACGCAGGAGGCGTGGGTTCGATCCCCGCTCAATGCAAATATTTATATGCATGATGTGGGTATTTATCTTTTTTTTTTTTTTTTTTTCGTACGGAAATCCCCTCGGATACCCCCCCTGCCGGAGCCGGAAGGGGAGGTTATGTCGGACTCGAACCGACTAAAACCGCACGCCGACTGTGGGTCTTGGTGCTAGGCCGGAGGTGAGGTTGTCAAAGACATATCCCTCGCACCCCAGCTGACCCAGGGCCATCCCTTACGGTCTGGCCCTCCTCAGGAGGGGGGACAACGGTGTCCCCAACTCAACTCGCCCCCGGAATGGGGAGGCGCGCTGTTCAGCGCGCCGCCGCCGTGGCCTGCTTCTGCGGGGGTGACAGGCGCCTCCACCCGTCACCCCCAGGCCCGCGCTCATGGGGGACGGAGGCCAGTCAGTGCCCTCCGACGCTCGAGTTGCCTGCGCGCGCGGGCGGCGCGATCCGCGAGTCTTTCTCGCTCGCGCCGCCTCTCCCGCTCCGCGCACCCGCATTTTATCTGCAACCACGGAGGACAGAATATGATTATACCTACCAATTAAAATCAATAAGTAATATTCGGGCATCAAAGTTCAACGGATGCAATTTAGAAATCGCTATAAAAGGATGATGATTCGAATACATAGGGAAAAATTAAACTACTCGGGAGGGACTCGAACCCGCGATCTTTCCCTTACAGGGGGAATGCCTTGACCAACTTTGCTCGCTAGCCGAGTTAGCCTAGTTGGTCTAGGCATTCCCCCTGTAAAGGAAAGATCGCGGGTTGAATCCCACCCGAGAAGTTTCATTTTTACCCGACTACGGCGAAGCCAAAAGGAGGGTTATGATTTTGACAGGCTATGTATGTATGTATGTATGTATGTATGTATGTATGTATGTTCATTTGTTCCCTCATAGCTCCTCAACTACTTATTAGAACTAGACAAATGAGGCATCGTTACAAGCGGCTTTATCGTCCGATGGTTATAGGCTATAAGACGTGTCACTCAATCTTGTGTGGCGCCCTCTAGCGCTGATAAGGTACTGTGTTAAAAAATAAATTTGAGATAAATATGTCGTGTTTGGTATCAAATGAAAGGGCTTAATAAGCACATTTCAAATAGGTATAAATTATAAGCTTTACCTTGCCCCAAAATAATATAAATAAAAAATAAGTTTAAAACTAAAACCCGACTACCGAAAAATCACGCTATAAAAAAGTAACAAACAAGAAAATATCAAGGATAGCCGTGGTCGTATGCCACTTGCTCTAAGAAAACAATATATCCTAGGGAAAACTTGGCATACGACCACGGCTATCCTTGATATTTTCTTGTTTGTTACTTTTTTATAGCGTGATTTTTCGGTAGTCGGGTTTTAGTTTTAAACTTATTTTTTATTCCCTATCTATTGGATTTGTATAGTTAGCATACTTAATGCTGTAAAATTCATTCAAATGATGATGATTGCCAGTTCAAATTCAAAGTGAACATTTTTGAGAACGTAACAATGGTATGATGGTAGAGCGTTTGGCCCTGGCTCAGCCGGGGTGCAAGGGATATGTCGATGACAACCACACCTCCGGCCTAGCACCACGAACCTCAGTCAGCGTGCGGTTTTAGTCGGTTCGAGTCCGACATAACCTCCCCTACCGGCTCCGGCGTGGGAGGTATCGGAGGGGATTGCCGCACGAAAAAAAATGTGGTAAGTAGAGCGTACGACACTGCTGTAAGAGGAGTCAAAGGTTGCGGGTTTGATGCCTTACTGTACCTACAAATATAATATACCTACTAGCTGACCCGGCAAACTTCGTACTGCCAATTTTTACCCACTCGCGTGACGTCTGATCCCGATCCCGCTGCACCCTCTTAAGCATGTTTTATTTATATAAACATTCCTCTTGAATCATTCTATCCGCTTCAAAATCCGTTGCGTGATTTTGATTGATTTTAAATCGTTTTATTCTTTTTAAATAGTACAAGTTTCGTAAAAACATATCCCACAAAACCGTGTGACTGGTTTGTCTGTGGGTCACAGTCTCTTTTATATTGATGACAACTTACAAACATCACAATTATATACAATAAATCATTCACATACGCCCATATAGTTTTTTTTTCAATTTTGTTTTGAACTTTTGAACTTGTAGTTTTAAAGATTTAAGCATACATAGGGACGGACAGATAGTGACAGTGACTTTGTTTTATACTAGATAGTGATGATGATTTGTATGCATGAAATGGGTGAATTTCAACATCTATGAATTTTTAGCTAATTTTGGTGTTTTTTTTTTATTTCTAGGTATTTAGGTAATCTCTTTCAATATTTAGCTAGAAATACATATTTAGATGCCTGTTTGCTTGAATAGTCTAACTAGCCCTGGGAATTACTTGTTTATTTTATACACCTGAATTGCCAATACACCGAAATTGGTGTCTAACACCAAAATTGCATATCAACTTATTTTTATTTTTTATTTACTTAATAGGTACCTTAATATATATACCCTTAGTTTTCACCCTATTATAACCAACTTCATTTTTATATGGCAAAACCACTTTAGTTGTCAGTAGTATCAGTATAAAAGCAAAACATTTGATTGTTTAGAAGCAAGGATTATATTTTACTCTAATGGCGCCAATATTATCGACGAACTTATTCAAGATTGCTGGGAAAAGATTTAGGCAGTTATTCTCAAAGTGGGAGAGGTGGTACTCGGTATGCCTACGGGTGGACAGAAGATAGGCCATGGACACTTGGTAGTGGCAAGACAAGTTGGTAGTGTGATGTCTATTTCTGAATTTACAAGAGTCCTTCAACTAAGTTTCTCACGCGGTGAGCTGATGGGCAATGCGGTTCAAAAGGGTTCCAGAGGTTTACACCATCCGGGACATGTACCACGATTCTAATTCCGTTGTTCGAACCGCTGTTGGCAATATGAGAATCTTCCTTATCACTGTCGGGGTACATCTAGAATCTGTCCTTAGTCCATTCCTAATCAGCGTGGTATTTTGGTCGGATAGCATCAGGCAATCACTCCGTAACTGCCCATGTATGCTGTTAATATCGGTGGTGGACGCCGATAGATTGGTGCAACATGTGAGGATGTGGATGTAGAAGCTTGAGGACGGTAGAGGTCATAAGCCTTCTGTGGAGAAGATTGAGTACCTTTTACACGATAGCAAAGTGCTAGCTGCTGGAGCAACATAAGCAGGAGCTGCGTGTCACCTACATCTTCGACGTCGTCGCTTTGTTGCGTGGAGTCACGTGCAAAAGATTGCATGAGGCACTCTTGCATCCACGGTAGCTTTCATGTAAGTAAGAAAGCAGAGGAAGAAAAGCCAAATGATGTTGACAGTGGAGAGAAGGGAAGAAGGGTGGGCAGGTTTTAACGGCGCAGGCTTGGTAGTAAAGAGTGAGGCCGCCTTTCACGTCAGTAGAAGCAGGTGACAGAAAAGCGCACGATGCTCCACCACACCGGCCTTTCCCTACTGCGGCATCAGCTGACTGCACCCTGTCTGCTGTATGAGTAGTTCATATGCTAATGGTTAATCTGAGAGAAAAATAGGAAAGCTTCCGAACAACCCTCAACAGCCAACAACCTCTTTCCTACCTAAGGAGAGAGGCGGTGCTTTCTCCATTGCCCAGGTTATACCACGTAGAGGCCACTTGATCTAGTAGCCCGTCGGAATACGTAGGAGCTTAATCAAATAACTATGAAAACAAATTTTGGTGTAAAAATACAATTTTGATGATTAGTAAAACCCCCCCAAATTCACCAAAAATAGTTTCACGTCAAAAAAAAATTATTTATAAAAATACTATTTAGAAAATAGTGGCTACATTACCAAAATTTTATACACATACTGAACCTGTACACTATACTTAAATATTAAAACATACAATGAGAATAAACCGTTTTAAATAATCAACACAAAAATTACAATATTTTTGTCAGAGGCTTATGAAACGATCTACTTACGTGTTTGGCAGAAAAACGAAACGGAACTGGGGACATCTGGCACTGGTGCTCATTAACACCCAACTGAACGTTTCCAATGATGATAGTGTCGTCCTTATAGGTACTTTCAATACGACTCCTTCGATGTTTTTATAAATCCCACCAAAATTTTACATTTGCCGCGGACGCATCTTATCAATTATTTTTAAGATAAAGTATAGTACTAAATACTACCAATGACCTTATCGAAGATAGCTAAAATAATGCCGAATCGAATTATTATTAAGTATACTCAGTAAACTAATGAAGTTTCGATTAAACTGTGATCATTCCCAAGAAAACAGGTTGTGGACGCGCCACCAAGCTTAGAATTTAGGTGAAAATATTTTTTTTACACACTCACAATAATAGTTTCAATATATAATTTATACGTGCATATAGAGAAAAACGATATCTTTCTTACAAAAAATAATCATTACTATATGGTAACTTTAAGGTATGATTTTCAGTCACGCCGCGAAAATTTTACGTTTGAGAAATTCACCCAAATCCCTAATTATTATCTATTCTATGCTCATGCATCTAAGTAATAGGTAGGTTAGGTACATATTTTATTTAGGTGGTTCAAAATGCGTTTACAAAAGAAAGGAACTAAATACTTGTGCATAATCCGCATTTTTTTCCTGGCTTCTTGCTACGCATTTAGCCACAAACAAGTGTTATCTTATTTTAAGTCTTATTTTATATTGTTATTTTATTGTGTATGGTTATTTTTTAATGCAGGAGAAGTGACTGATATTGGCGGCGTGTTGTTTCGATTACGTTGGCGTTTGGATTGAACATGTAGACACAGATTAGGTACCTAATAGTTGGACGTAGAGTCACAATTCACTGTAATACCTATGCCCTTTGTGCGTTGTCCAAGACGTAATAGCTAAAAATCCACCATTTTTATACATAAAAACTCGAATTCACACTAATTGCGGAAAATAAAATAATACCGCGATGCGTCCTCTACACTTTCCCGCCAAAACTCGAATCCGCATTTTAGAACGCATGTATTTTATTTTTTTATTTACGTTTTTTTGTACCTACGAACGTAGCGTAAGAATTTCACAGATTATATTGCTAAACATAGGTATTCATTTATTTTTAATGCGACCTCTAATCTGACAGTAATATACTGTGACGTCATACTTCATTCATCATTTGACGTTTCATAAAATAAACTGTACGGTCAGTCAATCAAATACGTACTCAATTATACTGTCCGTTCGTCTGTTATTATCAACGATAAAAAGACTTCTCGCTCTATTTCTCCCGTTAAGGCCAAGACTGCTCTGAATAATACAATTCTACATGTAGGATTGTATTTTTTTACGTAGGTACAGACATCTGCCCATCTAAAGCAAATAGATGTATGTATGGGATTAACATGGGTAGGAGAGAGTTATTTATATTGAACCACTTTTGATTTAGACTTGGATATTTGTTATTACAAAAATAAGTAGGGAAATAGGTAGGCTGATCATATTACCTAAATAAAACAAATGATTAAAAAATAAAAAAACACGACTGCCACTGAAAAGATCGAAATACATTCGATAGGATTTGCCAATCATAAACCGAAAGAAAATTAATGGGTACCGCCTGCTATCAAACTTATTTCGATCTTTTCAGTGGCAGTCGTGTTTTTTATTTTTTTATCATTTGTTTTATTTTTTACTTTTTAGTTATGATATGACATATTGTATATCTTTTTGTAATCTCTTTCTAATTTCCTTCATTTTGATACCCTGCTCGATAAGTCTGAGTCAAAAATATTTTTGACAACATCCGTTTTGGCGCCAAAGTCCACCATTTTGATATTCTAGAAATTTTCAATATACCTGGTGTCACTTACACAATCACGACGAATCAAATGACACCTCACATGTCCAAATCCGTCAAGCCGTCCAGGGTGTAGGCCGTGCCAAATAAATGGACATATACATACATAGTCTCGAAAAATGTTACCCTCCTTCCTTCGGCAGTCGGGTAAATACAAATTATACAAATTGCCATTAAAAGTGACAAATTTTTAATGCATACTTCCATACTAATATTATAAATGCGAAAGTAACTATGTCTGTATGTCTGTCTGTCTATATGTTACGCTTTCACGCCTAAACCACTGAACCGATTTTGATGAAATTTGGCATAGGGGTTGATTAGTTCTCGAGAAAGGACATAGGCTATATTTGGTCGCGATAACCGACATCCACGCGGGTGGAGCCTTGGATAACAGCTAGTCTCAAATCCATAGGTACTTAATATTATAAATGCGAAAGTAACTCTGTCTGTCTGTCTGTATGTTACGCTTTCACGCTTAAACCACTGAATCGATTTTGGGGGCAGATTAGACCATGAGAAAGGACATAGGCTATGTCTGGTCGCGATAACCGACATCCACGCGGGCGGAGCCGCGGACAACAGCTAGTCTTGAAAAAAACTATAATATTAACATTTATTCCTTAAATAACTACACAATGAATAATAAAACAGTTTTATTTAAATTCAAATTTCGAATGCGAAAGAAAAAAGTAAAAGTGAGTATGAATGAAGTCCGTATTGCTTCGCCGAAATGTTCATATTCTTTCCCTTCTCTATAACATTCTGTTTCATCCTCTCACTCCAATATACTTAAAAGAACGCTTCAACTTTCTCTGCGACACTCACTCAAGGACCTTGAGATCGTCAGTGAATTTGAAACTGAAAATGCCTAGACACTCCACAATGTTCATGGATAAATCTTTCACCGTTCAAGCGGTCCGATTGTGGAATGCCTTACCTATCACTATAAGACGTGCACAATCACTGCCAGTTTTCAAAAAATTAGTTACGGCTCACTATTTGCAGGAGGAATAGTGTTCATTTTAACATTATACTTATTTTACCCTTCCTCTCTGTCTTACCAAACTATATATCTACTGTGTCCCATAGTATGTGAATAATAATATTTAAGTCTACTATTTACTGTTCATTATAAACAAATTCTACCGAAATATTATTAGTATGTATGTATGTATGTTTTATTATGTAATATATCTTTCTCTAGGTACTCATCACATTTATCTAATCATCTACACTATAATATTTAATATCTATGTACACCAACTGCCCCAAATCTCTTCATATGTATCCTTCTCCATCCTATGGTTGCCTGTAAGAGATTGCCTCAGTGCGATAAGGCCGCCAATTGTCTACCACATAACCTGTACCTAAACAAAATCTATTTGTTGTATATTGAATTGGTGAACAATAAAGAGTTCTTTATTATTATTATTATATTATTGTCTTGGCCTTAAGACTTGCATTCAGTAAACTTAATGTAACCCTCTATTTACTACGGTACTCCACAGAGTAAGTAGCGACAGAGACTTTCATTCATGGTCGATGTTTTTAAAAAAGGCGCTAGGTTTTGGGGTCTTTCGGGGTTGGGGTGAGAGTTGCTCCAATAAAATTCAAGCGAACATATTGAATGATACCCTTAAAGTTTTCCACAGAGTTTAATTTTAATTTTAAACCTGACTGGTTTCGCCTTACGGCATTCTCAAAGATTTACATTGATGGTTTGAATAATCTAATTCCCAAACAATACGATGCCTTAAGGCAAAATCGGTCAGAATCAAAAATAAAATTAAACTCTGTGGAAAAGTACAAGTGTATTATTCAATAATATGTGTCGTAGAGTAGATTCCAGTAAGTGTCATCAATCTCCAGTATAAAAGCGAAGCTAAGTTATGAAAACCAAGCTATGAATGCAACCGAAGTTCACATTGAAAATTATGGTGATGATGTCTCTACAATACGTATTAGCACAAATTAATATTATAGGTCATTCTATATAGCGCTATCTAGACTCAAAGTAAGCATAATCGTAGCCTAACCAGCTAATGTTGTGTTAAGGCCTCTTAAATGCGGATAATCTTTTTAATAAACACGTACATGTTACAGATAGAAATATCCAGACCAATATAATTACATAATCATGATACAAATATTTGCACTGAGCGGGCATCGAACTCACGACTTTCTACCGCTACGCCAGTCAATGAAAAGTAGTACCTACCTACTTATGTACCTAGTTTCGAAAGTGTCCTGTATTAAAAGGAACCAAAAGATATAATCACTTAATTGACGCATCAAAAAACACTGCCTACCCTAAAAGAATGTAGAGTCATCGAAGTAAAATAATTAAAATGAATTATCTGTACATCTACACTAACCTACAATCATGAATCGCGATATGAAAGTTTTCACAACATTCTAAACTAGAACCACATTTCACGCCAAACTGCCGGGAGTCCGAGCCACAAGGTGAAGCGGTACTGTGCAGCCGGTTCACTCAAATGCACTACAAAGAAACCTCAACCTTATTCCGTTAAGCTTAAGACTCAAACTTCAAGATTTGCCATTCTGTCAACCTAGATTTAATTGCTAGACTGTATTTGGAATACCCGTGACGCGTTTAGAATGACGAATGCTTGAACTTATCAGAATGCTGACAGCACCTATGTGGTTAATTTGACTCCTTTTTAAATTTCGAATTTAGAAAAAATGTTTTTTTTTTTTCAAAATGGTTGATTTTGTTTTCTTTCTACTTAAGTTTAATACCCGTGACGTGTCGAACGCTTGAACTTATCAGGGTTAATTTGACTCCTTTTTAAATTTCGAATTTAGAAAAAAATTTTTTTTTTCAAAATGGTTGATTTTGTTTTCTTTTTACTACCATTTTTATTTATTTTTTAGATTTAAGTTAGTTAAACAGAATGTATTTTTGAAACGGGAACCGTTGTCATAGTCATAGTCATTTATTCATAGTCATAGTCATAGTATAAAGTTGTTTGTAGTTACAGCAAAATGTTCTTAGGAGACCTATCCTAACTTTTTGAGATATTATGAACTGCATTCACTGATTATAGAAAAAACGTACTCTCAGCAAGAAAAATGCTAAAAGTGAAAAAAAATGGTGCCAATCAATCCTATTTTTTTTAAAGAATATTAGAACCGAAGTTACTAATATTTTCTCTTACCCCTCGAACTAAGCTAAGTGCTTGTGCTAGGAGTGGGTTCACGTCGGTAGTGTAATGGCCAGGATCGAACCCGGGACCTCTCGATCGTAAGGCCGACTCCTTAACCACTAAACTACCGACGCTTTATGTGAGGATCAAAATACTCTTCGGGATAATTTTAGCTTTGAATACTAGGAAAGACATATCGCCAAAAACACCTTTATTTCCTTTATCTCTATTAATATTAGGTAGGTATGTCTTTTCCATAAAAATAATATTAAGTTTATCACAGCGACATCTACTGTTTAGGTACCTACCTACTGAAGTTCTTACTACCTGCACAAAGAAACGAATACCACAAAATAGGTACCTGCCTAGTGCCACACAATAGTGCTCATCAACTCATTTCCTTGGTTTGTAGAGCGCAACGCATAAATCTACAACAAAAATTGCAATATACTACGCTACCCAGATAGATGGCGCTAGTTGTCCTAATCACATTTTTTTATAAAGGACACTTTAATTTGACTTCACCTCGCCTGATGGTAAGCTAAAGGCAAAGTCTCGGAAAGAGGGTCACCATCGTAAACATGTACCATGTTAACAGTGGTGGCACTCAGCTTGACGGCCTCATCAGATGCCTTTTCACACTCCGCTTAAAGGACCCGGGACTGTAGGGAGAAGGAAACACGTGAGCTGGGAGGGAGTTCCAGGATTTAATGGTACGGCATAGGAATGAGTCACTGAAACGCTTGGTTCTAGAAGTTATATTCTGCACCGTATACAGATGGCATCTTAGCCCTGCATGTGTTGCCCTGTGAAGGAAAGGAGAGGGTGGGACTAATTGGAAGATATATAGTAGTATGTATGGTAGCCTAGTGGTATGGGTAATGGACTGCTGAGACGAGGTCTCGGGTTCGATCCCAGGTTTACTCTGGCACACACTAATGACTTTTCGATGCTTTTCGAAGTTATGTGTGTATTTATCGCAGGTTTATAAGTGCCCGGTTAATGGCAATAGGCTCGCCACCTATAACATTGGGACCTAAACATAAACTGGCGAAATGTGGGTGCTAGCGCCTCTGCCTACCCCTTTGGGAAATATAGGCGTAAGTTTATGTATGTACTAGCTGTGCCCGCGACTTCGTCCGCGTGGAATGTACTTAATAAAAAAAATCAGTTTATTTTTTTTTGTTTTTGGCTTTTTTTTTTAGCCTAAGTTACTCCTTATTACATAAGCTATCTGCCAGTGTCCCAATCGTCTGTCGTCCAAATCGGTCCAGCCGTTCCAGAGATTAGCCAAAACAAACAGACAGACAGACAGACAGACAGACAGACAAAAAATTGAAAAATATATATTTTGGTATGTGTACCGTATATACATTCATATGCATGTAGTAGAAAGCGGTTATTTTAATATTACAAACAGACACTCCAATTTTATTTATTTGTATGCATGTATGCATGTAGTAGAAAGCGGTTATTTTAATATTACAAACAGACACTCCAATTTTATTTATTTGTATGTATAGATGTATGTATATATAAAAATGTTTCACGTCTTTATTCCTGAAAGGGTGGATAGAGGCGTTTATTACGCCCACATTTCGCCAGTTAGGTACTTTGTTTACCCCAAGTTATAGCTGGCGAGCCTATATTACCCGTTACCATACCCGTAAGCAGCACTGTTATTTCAGTAGATACTAAACTCTAAAGTCAAAAGTGAGTCAAAGTCCCAGACCCGTTCAAACAGTTTTTTTATACCACTTAGGTGGCAAACAAGTACAGGATTCACCTGATGGAAAGTGGTTACCGTGGCCTATGGACGTGTCCAACACCAGGGGAGTCACACTCGTGCTACCGACGCTGTAAGAACAGAGAGTTTCTGTGCCGTCAGTGCAGAAGACAAAGCAGGACAAGCCTTTGGTCTTCCCACTGATAGCACACAAACTCTCCAGTGAGCTCTGGCTACCCGACTCACCACTGGGAACACAACACGAGGTTATTATGGCCGCGGTATTCTGTAGGGTGGAGGTATTTCCTTAGTGGGACTGCTAAATTGGGATGGAAATATCTATGTGTCCTACCTCCTATAACCATACTAATATTATAAATGCGAAAGTAACTCTGTGTGTATGTCTGTAGGTATGTTACGCTTTCACGCCTAAACCACTGATTTTGATGAAATTTGGTATAAGGGTAGATTGGACCTTGAGAAAGGACATAGGCTATTTTTGGTCGCGATAACCGACATCCACGCGGACGGGGCCGCGGGCACAAGCTAGTGTTTTATAATGTTTGAACGTGATTGAGTAATAAACATACATCAAAATTCCATTCTATATTATTAGTAGCAGTTAGAGTATCATTTGGCTGCACCCTGCCAAGGGTGAAGCATCTATTGTGAAGTCCTACAAGTACTTAAAAGTATTTAAATGAAATTTTTATAGCATTTTTATGCTAACTTTTTCGAAATACATCGGGAAAAAGAAGCGCTCAAGTGGGAGCCATCTACCAACTTTCTTACGAACTTTTGGCTCCATCGTCGTCACCCTTAAGGACGGATATAAAGAGAAGGGAAATTTGAAATGATTCAGGTGTGGCTCCTCTAGCTCAGTTGGAAGAGCATTTCCTCTGTAAGGGAAAGGTCGTGGGTTCAAGTTCCACTTGAGCGCTTCTTTTTTCCAATGTATTTCATACTTAAAAGTAATCATTCAAGCTATGTTTCGTTTCTGAAATATACATTCAAATTCTTAGTTTCACGGCTTCCAAAAATGCTATTTCAAGCCGCTCAGAGAACGCTCTACAATATGTACCGAAGCAAGCTAATATTATGAAAGCCAGTTCGGAAAACGGTAAACGAATAATTATGTCAATAACTGTGTCTACTGACAACACCCAGCAACCCTTACTGCGCAGGTCACAACAGCGTCAGATTGGCTATTGTCAAACTCTTCGACGCAACAACAATCCCTGGTACGTAAATATTAATTTTATTATTTATAACTTACTTATTTATTAGTACAATCATAGAAAATGTTAAGAAGTGATACTAAAAATATAGTTTGTAAGTCTGTCAATGTTATTTTATTACGTTCGATATAGAAAACCATTATTTTCGATGCAGTAATGATGTTACCAATTTTGCAACGATTTTTGTCTATCAATAAATGCGCCTAGTAATATGCCGAAAATATATTGTAGTGTTTAGTTTTTGTTGTAGCATTTATCTGCGGTTTTGTCTACTTAAATATAGATTTTCATTTAGTGCGGACACAAACGAAATTATGGTTTAAAATGAACCAATGTCCTTCATAGACACAGGACGTGTGCATCTGGACTGAGGGCCCAACTTGTCAAACGAAATAAGACTTATAGGGCATTTTGTAAAAAAATAGTAAAACTTAATGCCAGCAATCATAAATTTCTAAAACGTAAGATACAACTATTGTATTCAAATTATTTGGGCCCTCAATCCAGACGTTTGCATAAAATTATTATAGCCTATTATAGTTGGGCCTTCAGTTCAGATGCAGACGCTTAAGACAGCTAGGTCTTCTTTGTTATCAAGTTTCATTATAAACCCCAGAACTATTCAGGAGGCCTACCATAAAATGTACTGTACACGAAACTTCGGAACATGCTTATGTAGCATTCAGATGACATGTTGTTTCCCTCGGAGAGGTTTTTAGGTCGAGTCACGTGCGGACTTTAGCCCCGAATATGGGGCCAATGCTTTTACTGGTACCAGTCCAATTACCCGAATTGCTTTGCTTTTGCGTTGGCGGGTTAGACGATAGTCGTTCCCGATAAAGCCAAACCCAGCCAAGAGAAGTAGGTAGAAGATGCCATTCGTATACGGTGTAGAATATACCTTCGTTTCAGTGACTCATTCCTATGGCCGCACCATTAAGACCTGGAACTCCCTGCCAGCTCACGTGTTTCCTTCTTCCTACAGTCCCGGGTCCTTTAAGCGGGGCGTGAAAAGGCATCCGATAACGCCGTCAAGCTGAGTGCCACGGCCACCACTGTTAATGATATGAACCTACTAGCTTTTACCCGCGTCTCCACCCGCGTGGATGTCGATTATCGCGACCAAACATAGCCTATGTTCTTTCTCATGGTCTAATCAACCCCTATACCTACCAAATTTCATCGAAATCGGTTCAGTGGTTTAGGTGTGAAAGCGTAACTTATTAGACAGACAGACAGAGTTACTTTCGCATTTATAATATTAGGTATGGATTAGATAAAAAAAAATATCGACATCTAGACATTAAAAAAATGTGGCGACATAATCGGGACAGTAGCTAATTGGATATATTAAAGAAGACATAAAAACTATAATCTATCAGACAGCATAAGTCTCTGTCATAGCTTCAAAGCCGACTATTTATAATTTAACACCAGTGTAAAGTAAAGCCAACGAAGCGAGATAAAAAAGGTAAACAAAGTTTCAGCGGTTCCAAATTCAAACGTATTCTAGACAGGAATGAAATTGCTCATAAGATGGCGGATCTGACAGTTTAGAACCGCTGTGCTGACAGCTTTCCTTTACTACGAAACACGCAACGACAGCTGTCGCCCGGCCATTGTCGCGTACGTGTGACATGTGCGACATGTGTCCTACAGTTCGGGTACAGTGCCCTCGGCTTGGAAGGAGGCGAATGTCCAGCCGATCCCCAAGAAGGGGGATCGCTCGGACCCAGCCAACTATCGACCCATAGCCGTCACCTCAGTGCTGTGCAAGGTGTTCGAGCACATAATTAACACACAGCTCATGCGCCACCTAGAGGATCACTCCTTGCTTAGTGACCGGCAATACGGTTTCAGACCGAAACGGTTAACGGGTGATCTTCTGGCGTACATGACCCACCTTTGGGGAGAGGCTATGGAGAAGCACGGTGAGTCACTGGCAATTAGTCTTGACATCGCCAAAGCTTTCGATAGGGTATGGCACAAATCGCTTCTTTCCAAGCTACCAGCCTTCGGCCTGCCTCCTAGACTGTGTAACTGGGTTGCAAGCTTCCTGCAGGGGCGCCGTATTCGCGTCCTTTGTGATGGACGAGCTTCGGAGTTCTTGCAGGTAAATGCTGGCGTGCCGCAGGGTTCCGTTTTATCTCCCACTCTCTTTCTTCTGCATATCAATGACATGCTCTGTAACGGAAACATTCACTGCTATGCAGACGACAGCACCTTACACGGGAGTTATTACGCACATCCTGCGGCCAAGCAGTCTGATATCGCGGAAAAAAGGCAGCTTCTTGTCACTGAGCTGGACCGGATCCTGGACCACATTTCTCAATGGGGCGCTAGGAACCTGGTCGAGTTCAATGCCAAGAAGACCCAGGCATGTGCGTTTACAGCAAAAGTATCTCCTTTCCTTCCCCTTCCCACTCTTCAGAGCACACCACTGCCACTGCAGGATCACCTCACTATCCTCGGTATGGATGTTCGCTGCAAACTGAACAACAAAAACTATATCGAGAGTATCATCAAATCAGCCTCGCGTAAACTCGGAGTCCTGAACAGAGTGAGACGCTTTTTCACGCCGGAGCAGCGGTGTCTTCTATACAAGACCCAAATTCGTTCCTGCGTGGAATACTGCTCACATCTCTGGGACGGCTCCGCAAAGTACTTATTAGATGCTCTCGACAGGTTGCAGCGACGTGCGGTCCGCATTATTGGGGATCCTGAGGTCACGAACACCCTCGAGCCTTTGCAGATGCGTAGAGATGTTGCGTCTTTGGCAGTTTTCTACCATGGTGAATGTTCTGACGAGCTCTTCCAATTAGTCCCACCCTCCCCTTTCCTTCACAGGACGACACGTGCAGGGCTAAGATGTCATCCATTTACGGTGCAGAGTATACCTGCTAGAACCAAGCGTTTCAGTGATTCATTCCTATGCCGCACCACTAAGACCTGGAATTCCCTGCCAGCTCACGTGTTTCCTTCTTCCTACAGTCCCGGGTCCTTTAAGCGGGGCGTGAAAAGGCATCTAATGAGGCCGTCAAGCTGAGTGCCACCACTGTTAACATGGTAAATGTTTACGATGGTGACCCTCTTTCCGAGACTTTGCCTTTAGCTTAACATCAGGCGAGGTGAAGTCAAATTGACGTGTCCTGTGTAAAAAAAAAAAAAAAAAAGAAAATAATCGCTAGTTATCGCAACGTAACTCAGTAATGGTCGCTTTGTTTACCTTTTTTCTCTCGTCTCGTTGGCTTTACTTTAGGTACTTAGGCTTTTTTAAAATGGACACCTATATATTATAAAAATTCGATGTTTGTCTAAGCGCCTTCCACTCCGGGCACCCCGCTGGCCCTCGATTCTTGTTCTTCTTATGCCAGCGCAAAAAATGATATTAAATTGTAGACTTTATTTTTATACTTACACATAAAGTCCAAAATGTAATGAAAAAAGTTTCATGCCACTTTTTCATTCACTCTGCAAAAAGTCATTTAATTTTGAACTTTAACGACATTGCATTACAGTCTATTGCTGCTGTTTATTGCAATCGCTGCGGCACGGCTTTAGTAGAATCGAGGCCCTGGGGCGGTGGCAGTCCAAAAGACCTGCCACTTTACTCCTTGCGTACTGGGCTTGTTCGGCCCGGCGCCACTGACTAACAATAAAGCCCAACTTAGTCAAGGTGTATGCCAGGTCAAGGTGTTGGCCCTTCATGGTCAACTGAGCACACAAAAATATATATTATTAGAATCCTCATGAATCACTTGGCTCTACATTGGCTTCAAGGATTCTCCAAATAGAAGCTGGTAACGCACAGATTTGGTACAGCGTCGGGCCGATTGTGCCTGATTCGCAGTGAACGTATTAAGGTTTAAGTACTCATGTTGGAACAAAAGTTACTACTGTAAGTGCTTCTCGTGGTGCACCTTGCTTTGCTGTAACTCGACACTACAAGCGGGACTTTGGCTATGAGGCGAGGCCCTTTGCCCGGCGAGGCCGTGGGTGATCGTCCAGTCCGCCCATAGTCTCCGCCGCCTCTGCAATCAGCTCTCTATTCTCCAATAACGAACTGATTGGCCTCAGTCTTTCGGATTAGTCAATAGAACCCTGATAAATATATGATAGTGCAATAAGAATCTGTTCAAACATAACCGATTCAGATCCACCATCTTTTCAAAACGTGTGATTTCAATTCGATTAGAAATACGTGGAAAATTTTAATCCAATGTTTGTGCAAAGCCAAATGAGAATCAGTATGCCTTGGGTCTTCTTCTTAACTTTAATCACAGTCGGATCCGAAGATTTCAGCTTGGAATCTGGGGTCCGCTTTACCGGTCTAACTGCAGACTTAGCAAAACTTCGATATTTTCTGTGAAGTGATTGCCACCTGACCTCCACAACCCAAAGGCGATATCGAAGCATTGCAGTTAGACCAGTTGTTGGACTTTTGAGGGCTCCCTACCCGTAACGACTGCTATAGATGTTCGTATGGCAATCGGAACCGACGACTTAACGTGCTCTCCGAGGTACGACCAGACCAATGGAAATACACATATTCATGACATACAAATATTTGCAATGAGCGGTGATCGAAAACGCGCCTCCTGCGTACCGGCCGCGTTCACTACCGCTACGCCACGGAGGCTGTCAAGGAGTTGTGGAGGAACGAGGTATGATGTTCCTCCAACACAAAGGGAGGATCCTCCGACCAGGTAAGGTGATCACGCCTGGCGGGCCGCGGCCCAACGATTGTCGTTGGGATGTTGTATATATATTGTACCAGCGCGCGAACTTCACTTTCGCGATGCAGGATTCGTACTGACGTAGTAGTGGCGTAGTAGTTCGGCTTGCTGTCGCTAGATGGCGCTGGGTACATGTGGTATCGCCACAGAGTATACCTTGGGTATGCGTACGTGTACCCCGGATACCAGTATTTTCTGCTGGCGAGTAATACCGTAATAGGTTCCTGTTCCTACTGATAACTAGGACAGGCTGGGCGTCAATAGAATATGTGCTATTTACATGTGACCTTACCTTGCCATGAATAAAGAATGGTCCTCTTTTGCAGATAAAATGGCCACCAGTGGTTCCGGAGCTGTCTTCTTTCTAGGAACTCGTGCGCATTATCAGGTAAATTCATACCTACTAGCAATATACAGGGTGGAAGATATTTTCATGCCACCTGGAGGGAGAAATACTGGAGATAGAGAACATCACTCAAAGGAAACATTCCTTTATTTTAAAAATACAGACGAATTGAGAACCTCCTCCTTTTTTGAAGTCGGTTAAAAGAAATCAAACTGTATTCAAATATTTTCGGAAACTTGCTTGACACCCGGTAATCGAACCAACTAAAACCCGAATCTGCGGTAGCCTAGTGGTATGGGTAATGGACTGCTGAGACGCGGTCTCGGGTTCGATTCCAGGTTTACCATGGCACACACCAATGACTTTTCAATGCTATGTGTATTTATCGCAGGTTTATAAGTGTCCGGTTAATGGCAATAAGCTCGCCACCTATTACATTGGGACCTAAACATAAACTGGCGAAATGTGAGTGGTAGCACCTCAGCCTACCCCTTCGGGGAATACAGGCGTGAGTTTATGTTATGTTATGTTATGTAAAACCCGAATAAAATACAGGTTTTTATAGCATCAATCGATAGTGGTAACCAAAATGAACAAATCTTTCTAACAAACATGGCAAATTAAATGAAAGGAAATCCCTGAAATCTAAAAAAAATACTAACTATTCAAGTTTTCCAGGTCCTCAATCAACCAGAATCTCACTTCGACGTAGAGAACGGCAACGCGTCCACAGAAACCATATACCAGAACCCATCGGTACAGAGTCTCTGGCCCCGCGATCAGAACCAATCAGCTTCGTCCGTTCAGGCTCTCTGGCCTCGCGATCAGAACCAATCGGCTTCGTCCGTACAGGCTCTCTGGCCTCGCGAGCAGAACCAATCAGCGTCGTCCGTGCAGGCTCTCTGGCCGCGCGATCAGAACCAATCCACGACGTCGGTCCAGGAGTTGTGGCCGAGGGAACAGAAGCTGGAGTTGGACAACGAGCGGTGGTATTGTGACCAGACAGAAGTCAGGGGTGAGTAATCATTATAATAGCGTTGATTCCGGTTACATCCGAGACTTTCGGGTCTGATATCCTGCGTGGGATAATTTTTCTTATACCACTTAGGCGGCAGACTGGTTGCCCACCAGATGAAAAGTGGGTACCGTGGCATATGGACGTGTACGTCACCAGGGGAGCAACACACTCACACTCGAGCGTCACACTCGGGCATAAACAAAGAGTTCCTGTGCCGTCAGTGCAGAAAACAAAACAGGATAAGGCTTTGGTCTTCCCATTGACAGCACAAAAACTTTCCAGTGAGCTCTGGCTACTCTACTCACCATCATCATCTACATAAAGACGTTAGTCCTGATTGCATCCGAGGCCACGGTGCCCTCGGAGCTCAGGGTCCGCTTTCCAGCTCTTCTTCCTCCACTTCACACGATCTTGAGCGTCCAAGGTAGTGAACCCGCAGTCTTTCCCTTACAGGGGGAATGCCTGACCAATTCGGCTTTTTTTTTTTTTTTATCGTTAGAAAAATCCCCACGGATACCACCTCCACGGAGCCGGTGGAGGCGGTTATGTCGGACTCGAACCGACTAAAACGCACGCCGTCTTGGGTCCTTGGCTGCCGGAGGTGAGATTGCCAAAAGCATATCTCTCGCACCCCGGCAGACCCAGGACTGACCAATTCGGCTACCGAGACACGCCCGATATGATTCAAATTTCCCATCTTATAAATTCAAATTCAAAATTCAAAATTCAAATTCAAAATTCAAAAATAATTTATTTTGCATAGACCATTAAATCGGCACTTACAAAACGTCAACATAAAGTAAATATTAAATACTAACTAATACTAGTAAATGGACCACCGGTTCGAAACGCGGCCCAGACCTGAGAAGACTCCGGCAAGAAACTCAGCGGGCTTTTTTTTTTGGTCTATTTACAAAACATTTACTTAGCCTAAAACTTATGGTCTAGATACAATGTTTTGCTTGAGTAGCACAGCAGAGCGAACAGCTCATTTCCAAGCTTGTTTATCATTTAAATATTCTTGGATTTTATAATAGCCTTTCTGGCACAGTTTGCTCTTTACTGTATTTTTAAATTTATTAACAGGTAAATCTCTGATTTCATTAGGAAGCTTGTTAAAAAGCGAATACAGTTGCCCTGGAAAGAATTACTTATTTTATGGAGTCTGCTATGACAAACTACAAGATTGCTTTTATTTCTAGTATTTATATTGTGCCTGTCACAAAGTCTTGGAAATTTTGCAATATTTTTCCTGACATACATTAAGTTTTCGAAAATGTATTGTGACACTACGGTTAGAATATTCATCTCTTTAAACTTATCTCGGAGGGAGACTCTTGGGCCCAAATTATAAATAGCTCGCACAGCCCGCTTTTGCAAGACAAATATCGTGTTTAAATCTGCGGAATTACCCCAAAGGAGAATTCCGTGGCTCATAATACTATGAAAATAGCTGAAATAAACTATTCTAGCCGTATCCACATCTGTTAAAGTCCTAATCTTTTTTACAGCATAGGAAGCTGAGCTTAATCTACTAGCTATTTTTTCTATATGTGAACCCCACTGAAGTTTAGCGTCAATACTCAAACCTAAGAACACTGTCGATTCCGCAAGGTTCAACAATTGTCCATTGAGTTTTACATTGGTTTCTACCTGTGCAACATTAGGCAGAGTAAATTTAATACATTTAGTTTTATTCTCATTAAGGCAAAGATTATTTATATTAAACCAATGGACCACTCTTTTGATTGCACCATTCACTTCGTCATAATTATCGTGTTGCCTTTTAATTTTGAAAATTAACGAAGTATCGTCAGCAAATAAAATAATACTATTATTGTCCCTTACATAGTAGGGAAGGTCATTTATGTAAATTAGAAATAAAAATGGTCCAAGTATCGAACCCTGCGGAACGCCCAACGAAACCACAGATCCTGCTGAACATGTACCGTTAACATCGACCCTCTGAATTCTATTGTTCAAATATGAAGTCAGAAGCTCGAGAGCCTTGTTCCTTATTCCGTAATGTTCTAATTTCCTGATTAATGTGTCATGGTGAACGCAATCGAAGGCCTTGGATAGATCACAGAAGACACCTAGAGCATCATGCTTATCCTCCCAGGCTTCGTAAATACAATTTAAAAGTTCTACACCCGCATCAGTAGTCGAACGTCCCTTAGTAAACCCAAACTGTTTATCATGAAACAATTTGTCTTCACCAAAATGGGTCAGCAACTGTCCTAGAATTAGTTTCTCAAATACTTTACTCAAGGTTGGCAACACAGAAACGGGTCGGAAATTCGAAGGATCTGTGGCGCTGCCGGCCTTGAACAAAGGTATGACTTTGCTATATTTCATTAAATCAGGAAATATACCACTGTTGACACAGTCATTAAACACAGTTGCTAGATGGGGAGCAATGACATCAATTATACTTGCCACAGTTTTGACTGATAATCCCCATAGATCCGCGGTCTTTTTAACATCAATTGTTTTAAACGCTTTAACGATGTCCTTGCTATTAACAACCGTGAATACGAACGTGTTCTGACACCTGTTTGTTGATTCTACAAGCAATGCCTCAGCGGAAATGGAAGACGACTGAAGAGTTTTGGTTGTAGTGGAAGCTATATTTGCGAAGAAATGTTCAAACTCTGTCGCAACCTCCAAATCCTCCGTGACATGGCGATCTTCTATTTTTAAATGGAAATCTCTTACAGTTGATGAAGATTTCCCACATTCGGAATTTATTATACTCCAAGTAGGGTAAGTGTACCAGTGAATGAACACACCCCAATGAATGAACGAAACGTGTTTTTATCACTATATTAAGAAAATAGGCCATTTCTACCATAAATACTTTTATATATTTCATAGGCAACACAATTTCTAAATTGGTAATACAAATTCTGGTGACGTATACAGCTCAGTTGCAAAATGGTGGCCAAGTAAAGTGGACGAGTGTGTGAAAAAAATATTTTATATGAGCAGGAATTTAGGAATCAGGTAAGGCACAGCTCATCTTATCGTAGATTTGTATTCATGTTTTAAGTTTTTACACTGATTTTTGCTAAAATAAAGGTTATATATGAATCAATGCTTACTCTTTGACACAATTCTATTCATTTTTCGAAGTAACTTTTAAATAAAACAGATGTTTATGCACTGGTTCACGAAATTTCAAAAATCCTAGTGAATGAACGGCTGTTCATTTACTGGGACATTGATTCTTTTTAAGATTTCTTAATTAACTAACTTCGGCTAATTGTATTAAAGTAATTCTTATAAAAATACGTTCCAAAAAAGATTTCAGATCTTTTGGCTAGTATTGGAACACAGGTGTTCATTAATTGGTTTTTAAAATCCATTGAATGGACTATGGAAAAACCGACGTGTTCAATCACTAGTGTTTCATTTTTTATTGAACCATTGAATGAATGGATTTCACTTTGCCTCAGATATCGAGGATGGATCTGGAAGTTGTCACTCTCAGAGTCATTATTAATTGATTTCTAGACAGCATTTTAGAAATACATTTCTGCGTAGGTATTTTACTATATTTATGTAATCTGCTGTTGCATGTTTTAGGCCCACAGAATGGATCCCGTCAAAAAACCATACACCAGATTTCAGTACACCCAAGAGACTTTAGAGAAAGCACTTAATGCTATAATCAGAGGTGAAACCAGTTTAAATAAAGCGAGCAAAATTTTCAAAATTCCAAAATCAACCCTACACAATAAAATAAGCAATAAAGTGCCATGGCAAAGAAAAATGGGACCAATGTCAGAACTAACGTTAGAAGAAGAGCGTAAACTTGCGAGCTGGATTTTAAATAAAGCCAAAGTTGGTTTTCCTATGCACCCAGAAGAAGTTTACGACACAGTAAAAGAGTTTTTAGATACAAACCAACGAAATTCCAAATTCACTGACAATAGACCTGGCAGAAAATGGCTTGCATTGTTTTTAAAAAGACATCAAGACGTAACAAAAAGAAGTGCCGAACTTTTTCTTTTCCATTTGCAATCTCGTACGTATTTTTATAATTGTTGGGTTCAAGAATGAGCCCCGTTTTTGGGCATGTCATAATGCCAGTTTCGTCGGCATTAAAAATACGACTAGGATCTTCCTTTATATCCAGTAAGTTTTCTTCCACAAGAAATTGATCCAACTCCAAAAACCACTTCCTTAAGCTTTCCTCAGTAACAGCAGCTCTCGCTTTTGAAATAAGTTCGGCACTTCTTTTTGTTACGTCTTGATGTCTTTTTAAAAACAATGCAAGCCATTTTCTGCCAGGTCTATTGTCAGTGAATTTGGAATTTCGTTGGTTTGTATCTAAAAACTCTTTTACTGTGTCGTAAACTTCTTCTGGGTGCATAGGAAAACCAACTTTGGCTTTATTTAAAATCCAGCTCGCAAGTTTACGCTCTTCTTCTAACGTTAGTTCTGACATTGGTCCCATTTTTCTTTGCCATGGCACTTTATTGCTTATTTTATTGTGTAGGGTTGATTTTGGAATTTTGAAAATTTTGCTCGCTTTTCAAAATTTAATACTTTAAGTATACCTACGTTCTTTTTAAGATAATATATATATTTTATAGTCACATATTAGGTATTTAATTGTTATATCTAGAGAAGTAATAACAATTTAATTTGTTTTATTAATAACTGTTAAATTTTTGATTTTTATTAAATGCGAAATTGGTGTTCATTTACTGGGTTTTATTGCGTTCATACACTGGAAAATGCCGTTCATTCACTGGTGATTTAGGGTATTTTCGTATATTTCATCAAATATTCTGATAATTGTGTAAAATACAGCACTGAACAATCGTTTTACTAAATCTTAAATAGTTTACGGTGATTATGGTAGATGTCAGAATGTTGGCATACTGAGAATGTATTCTTTAACGAGTTTCAAAGTTGAGAATTTCCTTAAGGTTTCATTCACTGGTACACTTACCCTAGTCTTAATTTTATTAACAGAATTGGTTATTTTCTTCCTAATGAAGTTTGATTTCGCAAAGGAACAGGCTCGCTTAAATACTTTTGAGTAATTTTTAACATAGTTCTGAAAAGCAGGGTTGAAATTGTATGACTTTTCAGAATACAGCTCTACAATCTCCTCCTGCTCCTATAAATCCCCGATGTTGCCCAGTCACTGAATACAGGGCGGCCGCCAACCGATAATGTTTTTGAGGTAAAAATTCTCCCAAACTCAGTATCGATCAGGTTGGTTAGTTCTGCGTAAGATTCTTCTACACAAGTGTACAAGGGCAAATCAGGTATTTTACTCACAATACTTTCCCTGAAAGCGTCTAAACGATACTGGTTAATCGGTACAAATTTAATTTCTTTTTTAACATTTTTACAATTATTTCTTTCAATGGTTATTAATTGGCCACGGTGATCCGAGTGTACAGCATCCACAAGACATTTGTTGATTGGATTAATATTCGTGTAAATATTATCAATACCAGTGGCACTATGTGCAGTTATTCGAGTAGCTTCTGAAAACATATTAATAAGATTAAAAGACTTGAACAGATTTAACATTTTTTTTCTCTCTGCTGGCACTATAGTGTTTTCTAAAATATTTACATTGAAATCTCCACAAACTATTATTGCCTTATTGGAACGGCATTTAAAAAGCGCTTCTTCCATCGTTTCTTCAAATCTTGCAAAGGGCGCAGCCGGGGGACTGTATACGCTTAATACAATGAACTGCTCAAACTCAATACTAGCTATCTCAATAACTCGCTCAATAGAGAGGCTCACTAAGTCTTTACGCTCTTTAAATTTTATATTCTTATTAATAATAATTAGGGAGCCTCCACGATCCAAATTTTTTCTACTGAACGAGCTAGCCACCTGGTGATTTTTGAAGTTGAACATGACCTGATGGTCTTTCAACCAATGTTCAATTACACAGAAAATATCAATATTATTCAGGGTCATGTGCAACTCCAATTCCAATTCTTTACCATTTATCAATCCTTCCACATTTTGATGCACCAGGTTTAATCTACTAGTTTTAGAATTTAAATTACATATAGGAGACTGAACTGTCTCAAAAGCCGTATGGCTATGGCCGCTAAAGTCGGACATAGTATTGTTCAACTCAATAAGAGTTTTGTTAATAGCCAGTTTGGCTAATGTATTATTTAAAAAGTTTCCTAATAGGAGCGCAACCTGTCGTTGCAAATATTTTGATAGTGAAAAACTATCTATTGTACGTCTTTAAGGCGACGTGGCGTCATCTACCGATTTTCTTACGAACTATCGGAATCAATGAATGATGTTACAATCATTTTTAAACATTGATTTTTGATAACTGCGCCCAAACAATTGAAGGAATTTTTACAGCATTAAGTATGCTAACTATACAAATCGAAGTCGATCGAAGTTCGAGTCCCGCCCGATAAGATTCTTTTTCCCTATGTATTCGATTTGTATAGTTAGCATACTTAATGCTGTAAAAATTCCTTCAATTATCTACTCGTATGAATCTACGTCTCCGTGGACAGTGGGCTTTTAGTCGCCTTCTTACGACCCCCACAGGAAGAGCTGGAGTGGTCCTATTCTACTCCACCGGTAATCAACACGGCATCCAACGTGTTTTTTTTTTCACAGTGACGGACGAAAGAGACAAAATAGACGGCAACGTGAAGAAATCTCGTCGGAGAACGAGCGAGACGGCGCTATGTGAAAAAGACGATATGAAGCCGGCTTTGTTGAACGCTGTTGGGGACAGGTGACTGATCTTACATTAAGGTATAGCGTTGGCAGCTTAGTGGTAAAGGAACCGGCATTGTGATCAAGGGGTTTCGGGTTCGAATCATGGTTATAACACTACCGAAGTGGTGTCACTCCTAACACAAGCGTATTGTTCTTCATGAGTGACATGTAAGTCTTTGGAGAAATAAACTCATTAAACCTACAAGCAATGTAAACTACATTGTTATTTGTTGTTGCGAGGAATGAACAAGAATAGAAGAAAAAGTACTTTGTATCGGTTTACTTGTATTCTTTATTCTTTATTTTTTTTTCTTTCTTGGCGTCCTCCGTGGCGTGGTGGTAGTGAACGCGACTGCCACGCAGGAGGCGCGGGTTCGATTCCCGCTCAGTGCAAATATTTGTATGCATGGATATGGCTATTTGCATTGGTCTGGGTGTTTCTATGTATAATATGTATGTATTTACAAAAAAATAATGTATTTAAGTATGTTTATCCGCATTCTAGATTCCATAACACAAGCTAGTTAAGCTATGCTTACCATGGGTCTAGATAGCGATGTGTAGAATGTTGGGAAATATATTTTTTTTTTATAAAATAAAAATCAATGCCACTTTTCGTTGTCGAAAAATAAATCTAGTTTAGATTCAAACTACGAGGATTCGTTACGATCACACTACATCCGTCATCAGTTGGGGACTCCGCGGTCCCCCTTCCCGAGGAGTGCCAGACCCGTAGTTATGGCCAGTGCGTCCGCCGAGGTGCGAGGGATATTTTTTTTTTAGTAATATATAGTACCTAATATTTATTTTTCTTCCACAGCGTAAAGCCGATGGTAAGGTTGATGGAAATACCAACAACCTCACCATCGGCTTTACGCTTCAACCCACAGACGGCGTGAGTTTTAGTGGGTTCGAGTCCGACATAAAAGCGTTGGTAGCTTAATGGTTAAGGAGCCTTTTTTATTTTTATAAAGTACACGTCAATTTGGCTTCACCTCGCCTGATGGTAAGCTAAAGGCAAAGTTTCGGAAAGAGGGTCGCCATCATAAACATGAAAGTACCCAGCTTGACGACCTCATTAGATGCGTTTTCACGCCCCGCTTAAAGGACCCGGGACGTGTTTACTTCTTCCTACAGTCCCGGGTCCATTAAGCGGGGCGTGAAAAGGCATCTAATGAGGTCGTCAAGCTGAGTGCCACCACTGTTAACTTGGTAGGTACATGTTTACGATGGTGACCCTCTTTCCGAGACTTTGCCTTTAGCTTAACATCAGGCGAGGTGAAGTCAAATTGACGTGACCTGTATAAAAAAAAAGACAGACAGACACTAACAATGTGATGGGCCTCGCCTTGGGGCCTCATCAACATCGTCATCAAGTTTTCAGACATCCATTCCCACCATATCGTGGAAAGACCGTACAGAACTTTAAAAGCCCGATCTCCTCCACAGCCCACCCCAAAAGAAATGCGCCAAGGCCCCCCTGCTGACGTTCCTATGGTCCCTGGCTCGCCGCAAGCGCAAGCTGGACACCGACGAGATACAATATCTGCACCACATCGATACAGCACTCACCAGCTGCACGTACAGAGAGTCCTGCCGATGCCTAGATTGTCAGGTAAGACCTTAAGTTTAGATAGTTAGATATATACCTACTTTATTGCATTCCGCCTCACCGCGCGCAGGCAACTCGGGCGTCGGAGGGCACTGACTGACCTCCGTCCCCCATGAGCGCGGGCCTGGGGGTGACGGGTGGAGCCGCCTGTCACCCCAGCAGAAGCAGGCCTCGGCGGCGTCTCCCCATTCCGGGGGCCAGTCGGGCACACCATTGTCCCCCTTCCCGAGGAGGGCCAGACTGTACAGCCGGGGTGCGAGGGATATGTCGAAGACAACCTCACCTCCGGCCTAGCACCACGACCCATAGTCAGCGTGCGGTTTAAGTCGGTTCGAGTCCAACATAACCTCCCCTTCCGCCTCCGTCGGGGGAGGCATACGAGGGTATTTCCGCACGAAAAAAAAAGTTGTGCATCGATTCTCATGTGCATTAGAACTGTTGTTTATATTAAAACCCGTCATCAGCTCAGTTATAAGTCGAGATTCAGACCTGCGCATAGTTTTGCAATACAACCCTAAGTGTGATACGGCTGAATTTCAATATTATCCGACTGTCATCTGAGCTCTAGAATCCATTGGCGAAATCGAAGTATTGCAGCTAGACCAGTTGTTGAACTTTTGAGGGCTCCAACTACCCGTAACGACTGCCATAGATGTTCGTATGGCAACCGGGACCGACGACTTAACGTGCTCTCCGAGGCACGGAATCAGTATTCACGGGTATGGAACCGTCGCCCCCTAGTTAGCAGTCGCGTTCACTACCGCCATGCAACAAAAGCTTGCCTTATTTTCAGACCTAGAAAGGGACTAAAAAGTATAAAAATAAAATCAATTTTATGTTTACATGCTTTTATTTGCCCTAATCGATTGGCACGAAGTCATATAGCTTACAATCACTTTTTGTCTATAAAAAATCTTCACATTTCCGTCTGGCGTTTGAATTATACAGAAAAGGCAAGAGATAAAGGCTGTCTCTAAATAATTTTTGATTTAGTCAATATGGGTCCTCATGATGGTCCCTGGGGGAGTCATGTCATCTCTTCATGTGGTTGTCGTAGAAGGTAAATAAGGGATAGGATTCTTCTCCACCCGACAGTAAACATACAACCCGCTAGTGCCCGCCTGACGGCAATAAACACCCCTTCTGACGTGGGACCGAAAATCGGCGAAATGTTGATGCTAATGCGACTCTGCTTACTCCTTCTGGGACTTACAGGCGTGAGTATAATGTATAATGATTTTACCCTACGCCTTATGCCTTTTCTGTATGATTCACGCCTAAGCTCTGCTCTAACAGATGTTGCTCTGTACGTCATCATTAAACATATATAACAATATAAGCGTGTCAATAATAATAAATCTTTTCAACGTCACATTAAATCAGCATTAAACTGGCATTATTCTGAGTGACATCGAGTTTCAAACGCGGTCCTAACGTGAGAAGAAGGTGGATTATTTGTTAACATAGCAGAGAGTAATGGCGGAAAACTGGACGAATATAAATATTCTACCTCACTAGGACGCTGGCTACGTATCCATCCCGAGGAGGGCCAGACCGTAAGGGATGGCCCAGGGTCAGCCGGGGTGCGAGGGATATGTCAAAGACAACCTCACATCCGGCCTAGCACCACGACCCAGTCGGCGTGCGGTTTTAGACGGCTCGAGTCCGACATAACCTCCCCTTCCGGCTCCGGCGGGGGAGGTATCCAAGTGGATTTCCGCACGAAAAAAATAGGCTACGTATCCAAGAAGTTAGTATTTAAATGTATGTTACCTCACTTGGCGACAGCTTGGTACTATCTGTTTGGATGCGTAGCCTAGCCGGCGACATCGCTTCGGCGTGATAGTGAGGCACGGGACTTAAGAGGACTTCCTAGCTAGCGAATAATCCTGAACTGTCATTTGAACGCCACTATTGCCGTCGCCCCCGTCTCACTCCTGTCCCCGTAGAGTGCGATAAGGATAGCGGTAGCTCAGACCGATTTTACCACAATTTTTTTCGGCAAAATCGAGGTTTCGTATTTCCCGTTTTTTTCAGCGGAAACTACGCCGATTTAAATATATTTGACACTGTTATATTAGGAAATAGCGTATCCATGTTCCTGTTATTTTTAAAAACATTCAAACCTTTTCGAATTTGTCTGGTAGTCCTCCAAACATGCCGGTAAGAATTAATAATTTTTTTATCATCTTTAGACGATCATATTTTCTTATTTTATTGAATGCCGACAAAAATAAAACAGGGACATGCGTACAGAAGATCTTGATTTTACAAAAACAAAAATATTGTTCTAGAAGCAATATTCAGGGAGGAAAAAGGGGAGAACGGTACTAGGGAGGAAAAAGGGGAGAACGGTACTATGGAGAAACAGATGCTAGGAAGTCCTCTTAATGTGTTGGCTTTAATGAACATAACGAAACGGTTTGTCACTCAGAATAATGCCTGATTTCACATTAGTAATATAATTATCTAGACTAAGGTTATATAATATGGAAGAGGCATTATAGTTAGGATAACCACATACACACAACACAATATATAATAAAGGACCGTAGCGTCCGTAGCTTAGTGGTTAAGGAGTTCGCCTTATGATCAAAAGGCCCCAGGTTCCAATCCTGGTCATTACAGTTCCGACGTAAATCTACTCCTAACATAAGTAATTTGGCTTAGCTGGAGGGCTACAGGGAATATTAGTAATATCGATTTAATATTCTAAAAAAAAAAGAAATTGACACCAAATGAATACCTTTGTGGTGTGGCGGTAGTACATTCAACTGTTTAGGAAGTGCAGGTTCGATTCCCACTCAGTGCAAACATTTGTATGCTCCATGCATATGGATTCATAAAATGTCTATTTGTACTGGTATGGGTATATCTAGGTATGTATGTATAATATTAAGTATTTCCAAAAAAATTGTATAAAAAAAACAAAGTTCAGCTCAGACCGGACTTGAACCCGCGACACAACACACCTTTTTCCCGATGTATTTTGAATAAGAATATTCTATCTTTCACGTCAATTTGACTTCACCTCGCCTGATGTTAAGCTAAAGGCAAAGTCTCGGAGAGAGCGTCACCCCATCGCAAGCATGTACCATGTTAACAGTGGTGGCACTCAGCTTGAAGCCTTTCATCTATCTATGTATCTATATCTGACCAGAATGTTATAGAATATTTATTTATTATTGTCACTATCATTGCATGTATGTGGTTAGCATAATGATAAATTTGACAGCTTTGCTATCTATAAAGTAATCACCAATGTATACCCATTGTTAGGTTATAAACTTAACACGTAATAAATAAATCAATCCACAAACTTATCAATCTCATACTGTAAGGTATCTGTGGAGTCTTCATCAACAACGTCAGTAATTTTCTTCCGTTCTTCCAAACGTAGGCACTTTAAACATTTCTCACCTTTCCGTAACCAGCAACTTCGGTGATACATTGAATTACATTTGTCGCACATCAACGCACCACTGTCAAACGGGTATAAAATTTCGTTATTACCGCATACTTCACATAAATAACCTTTACCGGAACAAAGTGAGCATTTTGTTATGTGAGAACGGCATATTTCTGTTAATTCAGTCAGCTGGGTCTCCAAAGAGCCATCGTTAATAGCTTCTAGATGTGACATGCTGTATTTTTTGTTGACATCACCGAGTTGGACAAATAACGGTGACAGGAGGTTTGTTCCATCTGTACAAGCACATAGATATCTCCGCATCCATTCTAAATCTCTCCTCATCTTGTGCACCCATTCTAACTCAGCTATAAAATTGAATAGCTTAGAATTAACTCTCTCTATGTCTATATAAGGTCTTGACCACGATAAATTCAGCATTTGATATGCTAAACGTGACACATATCTCTTTTCCCAATCCCAATTATGCACTACTCTTGCTGGTATAGCCGATAGATCGTTCCAATGACATGTCGCACAGAAATAAAGGCCAGTGTAATCACACAACCGTGGTTCGTTCCAAGAATCTTTAAACGTTAACGCTGTATGACATTCTGCACATTTGTAATTCTGCTCTGCAAGTCCTCTTTCTGGGCAAATACTCATTTCAAAACATCCTTTTTCTGTCATGACAACATGTGCGCAAACTCTACATATATGGTCTACACATTTATAGTGACATAAGTATCCACAATCAGTACATTTATAAGACCCTTGTACAATACTCCAAATGACTCCAGAACAATGATCACAGTACTGTTTTCTATTTGTAGGACTACTTTGCTGCTCAAAGTGATGCCCTTTTATGGCAACCCGAACTCTGGCTTGGCCATTGTTGTCCTTGAAGTCTTCTAAACGTAGCCTAAGCTCAACTAAATATCTCACTAACCATTTTCTCTCGTCTGAACACTGTGCGCTATTTAAAACAAGCTCCTTACATTGTATAATCGCTTTTTCTATGTCTTCCTTTGTCGCTGAACTGTGGATTTTCAACTTCTTGTTGGCTATTGACTTCGGGATGTAGCAGGAGTCGTAGCTATCGTCTGCTGAAACACATCCTGACGTTGAGGAAGATGACGCTCGTGATGTTATTTCGACGTTAGGACTGCAGCAGATCAAACTGTTCTTGTATTTAGGCGAGTCGTTTGCTATCGCGGCCGCCATAGTATTGTCATTTACATTAATTTTACAACAAAGGATATTCCTTTTATGGTTGATACATTTTACGACAGCGACGATTGATTTTCAGATTGGCACTGTTTACGTTTCACTATGTGGCGGGGTGGCGTCACTGTTATCTGACGTTCGTTACGTAGCATCTCAATTTATGATTCACAAATATTTTGGTAGGATTTTGTAATTTATATTCGCAACAAAAATAGCGTCGTCATTTTTGACAGATGATTTATTTAATTACATTTTTGTGTCTGTCATGTTGGTACTTCAATTTTACGTTCCATTTCTTGTTAAACTAAACGTAGAAAACATTCTTGATGGTCAATACAATAGAGTTACGTGAATTCATCAGTAAAATATCACATTTAGAAGGTATTTATAAAAATTATGCACGAATTTTCCCATAAACCTCAAATAGATTGAATTTTATCGTTTAATTAATTTTTTATAGGTAACTTTACTCGTCTAACATCTTTCAGTAGGTAAACGGAACGATCTAATACACAGTCGTACCAACATAACTAACACAACACTTTTGGTCTCTGTCATAGAAACGGAACGTAACGTTTTGTTATTTTATTATCAAAGGAAAAATAAATATTGACTAATAATAATTAATAAATCACGTTTTATTGTTTCGCAATTAAAATATAGTTCGATCTATTTACCTAGAATAAGCAGTAATTGGGCTTCCAGATTGAAACAAAGGCTTGTTGACTACAAAATACGATCATACGAAGTAGTTTGTACATGCATGAGTCAGACACTCAGCGTAATGGTATCATTACCATTACTCTAACATAGGTACTTTAATGATATCACCGTCTATGTTTGTGCCAATTGCCTAGATGCCTACATAATCACTAGTTCCGACCTTTAGCCTGACACGTGTAGATAATATTGTCAGGATAAGTTTGTGTACAGATGGAGGTAATTAAGATACGATGTGCTCTAAATTTTGTAGACTGGTCACCAGACATGCTCATTGCTCGTGACCATTTTCTAATCACCATCGATAAATAAATAAATTAATTAAATATTCAGCTATATTCTAGACTGCGTTATCTAGACTCAAAGTAGGTACCCAGTACATAGTGGGTACACATTATATTAGACAACTTGTACCCATAGCGTGGTGGTAGGTAGGTATACTTACTCGTAGAGTCGCCTCAGGAATCGCGGGTTCGGTGTCCACTCAGTGCAAAAATTTGTCTGATCATGTCAATTTATAGGTATACGTTATCTACTATATAAAAATAAGTCGGGTTTATGCTAAGCTAATTTTGGTCTTGAATTTATTATTCGTGGAAGTCCAGGGAAGGTTTTTACGGCGAGAAAAATTCGAATAATTGCCGGGAACCGACATCCACGCGGACGGAGCCGCGGGCAAAAGCTAGTTTTACATAATATGTAAAAAAAACCCATAATATTATTTTGTAACCAATATTGTGGAATTAATGACATCTTGAAGTAATTTAAAGCAAATTTTTTCTATAAATTTTAATCGAAAAGTAACAGCGCAATTCCCCAACACAATTATGAGTACCTATTATGACAAATTCACTTCCCCAGGACGTGTCCAGTTTATTTGATAGACTATGAAGCGAACTGCATACATATTCACGCCTGTATAATCCCCGATGAGGTTAGGCAGAGGTGTTGACACTATCAGCACTCGTATTTCGCAGAAGAGTTTTGGCGGGAAAGCGTAGAGGACGCGTCGTTATTTTATTTTCCGAAATTGGTGTGAATTCGAGTTTTTGTGTATAAAAATGGTGGATTTTAGACTTAACGTCTTGAACAACTCACACGCTTGTAGGAAAGTGGTATAATCCTACAGTGAATTGTGACTCTACGTGTTCAATCCAAATCTCCTCAGGGAGCTTTTAGTAAAGTCCCCACAACTTTACTGAGGCAGTAATTATCTCATTCATCGTCACTATCATCATCGTCAACATCATTAACCCATTATCATCATCGTCATCAATCATTTTAACTAAAGTTATATCATACAAAATAAGACTTGACATAAAGGTGTAGCTACCATTGTCATAAAATCATTCAATATAAATAAATATTATATAGTATTAGTATTTATTAGTATTTTATATAGTATTTCGCAAACTTTGATTTTCGTTCCTACGTGATAGGGGGCGAGCCTATTGCCGTCTAGTGGGCAAACTGTGAACCGAACTGTACAGTAATATGATGGTGTTTCAGAGCCGTTACTTCGAATGCGACGATAGTGAGGAAGAATACAGCTCTGATGATAGTTACGTACCTCGGTATGTCGCTCAGCAGCTGTATGAGACGCAAGACCAAGTCCATCATCAGGAGCTCCAGGAAGAGGAGGAGGAAGATGACGAGGTAAGTAACAAATGCCTGACAATGGCGCCCCCACAGGGTCCAGGTAGAAGGGGTAGGCCCACGAAGTCCACGCGTCGTGGAGGGTGACATTCGTGCAAACGGTCTCACTACCTTGGACGCCCAAGATCGTGCGAAGTGGAGGAGGAAGAACCGGAAGGCGGACCCAGAGCTCCGAGGACACCATAGCCTTGGATGCAATCAGGACTAACGTCTTTATGTAGATGATGATGAGTAACAACGGTAGTCAGCCTCGTAAATGCTCTGGAGGCGAGTCGGGGAGACCGTTGTTCTCCCGAGGAGGGCCAGACCGTAAGGGATGGCTCTGGGTCAGCCGGGGTGCGAGGGATATGTCGATGACAACCTCACCTCCGGCCTAGTACCACGACCCACAGTCGGTGTGCTGTTTTAGTCGGTTCGAGTCCGATATAACCTCCCTTTCCGGCTCCGGCGGGGGAGGTATCCAATGGGATTTCCGCACGAAAAAAAAAGAAGGTATGAAGTTCCCTTGACATGGAGTCTTCAGATCAGGCACAGTGAACACAACTGGGCCAGTCTATTATTTAATGCCATTTTTTGCATTGGCCAATGCAAATGCAACGGCACTATATGGTTTTCCCAAGCGACTACAATATGGGGTTCTTCAGGAAGGCCATTAGAAGGTTTCTCCAGGGTAGGGAGCACGAGTGTAACGCCCCTGGGGTTGCATACGTCCATAGGCCGCGGTAACCACTTTCTATCAGGTGGGGCGTGTGCTTGTCTGCCACCTAAGTGGTATAAAAAAAAGACATTAAAGCGATACAGTTATAGTTCAAAATTTGCAGAGTAATTGAATTGGCGCATATTTTAGTGTTTTTTATAAAACATAAATTTGACTTCAACTTGCCTGGTGGTAAGTTGAAGATGAAGTTACAGGAAATAGGGTCACCTTAACAGACATGTACTTACCATGTTCTAATGGTGGCACTCAGCTTGACGGCCTCATCGATAAAAAATGGAGATTCCTAAGATAAAACATATAATGCTAGAATGAATTTACCAGCATGGGCGTGTCTCGGTAGCCGAGTTGGTCTAGGCATTCCCCTGTGAGAGAAAGATCACGGGTTCGAGTCCCGACCAAGAAGTTTCATTTTTCCCCATGTAAGTAAATAGAGCTTTATTTTCCAATAAAATATTTTACATTTCATACATTATAAGTACATAAGTGTTACTTATGTTGAATTTAGTTTGTATTCCTTTCGGGTAAAAGCCTCCTCCATTTCTTTCCACTTATCTCTGTCCTGGCTTATCTCCAGCCATACATTTCCTGCAATCTTCACTATCCGCCGTTCTCAATACCATACTTACAGTTAAAGATAGATCACATCTACGGATAAAAGCCTCCGTGGCGTGGCGGTAGTGTACGCGACTGCCACACAGGAGGCGCGGGTTCGATTCCCGCTCAGTGCAAATATTTGTATGCATGAATATGGCTATTTGCATTGGTCTGGGTGTTTCTATGTATAATATGTATGTATTTACAAAAAAAAAAGGTATATAAGTATGTTTATCCCATGGAGAAGGAAATGATAGTTAAAAGGAAATGATAGTTAGTTAATTACTTCTCTCCTCCGTGGTTTATCCGCATTCTAGATTCCATAACACAAGCTATAAAAGCTTACCATGGGTCTAGATAGCGTTGTGTAGAATGTTGTGGAATATTTATTTATTTATTTATATATATATTAGATATTAGGCTGTTTAAATTCAAAACATAGTAACTCCTATTTCACACCAATTGCGGAAAATAAAATTATACCGCGATGCGCTTTCCCACAAAAAATCAGTTACCATGTTTTCAATTTAAACAGCCGATACGTCAAGTTTGACTATTGCGATCTATCTCTAACTGTAAGTATGTTATTGGGAACGGCCGTATATCATCGTTTCTTAGGTTTTCCTACGTTTCTTTTTCCTAAATAACCCTTCTACTTTGTCGCTTGCAGGATCCATCTCTTGTTTTTTACTCTACTGACATGTCCAGCCCATTGCCATTTCTGCTTCAAAACGTATTCCAGAGCATCTGTTATTTTAATTTAGTTTCCTTAGGTATTCGACCTATATATTATATTTGACAGCCTCTGTGGCGTGGCGGTGGTGCACGCGACTGCCACGCAGGAGGCGCGGGTTCGATCCCCACTCAGTGCAAATATTTGTATGCATGAATATGGCTATTTGCATTGGTCTGGGTGTTTCTTTATCCGCATTCTAGATTCCATAACACAAGCTATAAAAGCTTACCATGGGTCTGGATAGCGTTGTGTAGAATGTTGTGGAATATTTATAATACTTACCTACTCTTTCCAGGTGTTCATAGACACGGTACCAGGAGACAACACGTCCACCGACCTCCTTCTAGACACCAACAAGATGTCCGTCTCTAGCGACGAGACTTCACCGACACAGTCTGAAGCCGAACACAATCTACAGCTGGAGGTGGCTGCTGGAACACCTGTGTTCCTCAACTATCTACTTACACATCCAATTACTTGCGCTATTCAGTGAGGAGTCTGGTGATACCAGTAGGAAGTTTGGTGAAAGTAGTGGGTGGTACAGGGTTTTGTTAAAAGCGGGGAGGGATGCAAAGCTTTGTTGAAGGGGTCAAATATACCGGGTGTAAGGGGAACGCCTTTTTTTTCCGTGTGGAAATCCCCTCGAATACCCCCCCTGCCGGAGCCGGAAGGGGAGGGTATGTCAGACTCGAACCGACTAAAACCGCATGCCGACTGTGGGTCGTGGTGTTAGGCTGGAGGTGAGGTTGTCATCGATATATCCCTCGCACCCCGGCTGACCCAGGGCCCTTTTCAGCACACCGTCGTCGTGGCCTGCTTCTGCTGGGGTGACAGGTGGCTCCACCCGTCACCCCCAGGCCCGCGCTCATGGGGGACGGAGGTCAGTCAGTGCCCTACGACGCCCGAGTTGCCTACGCGCGCGGGCGGCGCGATCCGCGAGTCTCTCTCGCTCGCGCCGCCTCTCCCGCTCCGCCGTCTCCTTCATGACCATTACCTGCTCGCTGAAGGAGACGCCGGCCGCCCACGCGTCCGCGCAGCGGACCATTGCTGTGAGCAGGGTGGCGAGGGTGAGAACTCTCACTCCCAGGGCCGCCACTAGCTCCCGCCTCGGTCCGGCCCCTAGCAGTACTCCAGGTACCTAGATAACACATTGGCATAAAAATAAAATCGATTTGGACGAAAATTTTATTTTTGGAAATGTTTTTTGCATTATTTACTCTCCATCTAGTTAGTAAAGCTAAATAAATAAATATTCCACAACATTTTACACAACGCTATCTAGACCCATGGTAAGCTTTTATAGCTTGTGTTATGGAATCTAGAATGCGGATAAACATACTTAAATACTTTTTTTTTTGTAAATACATACAAATTATACATAGAAACACCCAGACCAATGCAAATACTCATATTCATGCATACAAATATTTGCACTGAGCGGGAATCGAACCCGCGCCTCCTGCGTGGCAGTCGCGTGCACTACCGCCACGCCACAGAGGCTGTAATGAAACGGTAATTTCATAAAAAACACCATTAGATACAAAAAGCACGAGCTTGGCGCTAGTTGTTATTTTTTGTACTCATACTGATGTTCTTTTTATTAAATTACCGTTTCATTTAGCTTAACACGATGAAGAGTAAATAATGCAAAATAAAAAATTTAAAAAAATAGAAAAAAAAAGATCGAAAAAAAAAATTGTCCAAATCGATTTTATTTGTATGCCAATGTGCTATGTACCTGGAGTACTACTAGGGGTTTTCGCATAGATTATTATTTCGGCTTCGGGAGTTACACCCAGTATCGTTCAAAAGGGGGGTTACAGCTAAAGTGAGGGAGTGGGGCTAATTTCGTTGAAGAGGTTAGGAGGGATGGGTCAAATATATTGTTCAAAAGGGGAATAACTTATAGTAGTTAGTGACTAAATGGGGCTAGATTTCGTTGAAGAGGGTAGAAGGGAGGGGTCAAATAAGTATTATATAGGATTACGTAGAGAACTTGTTCAGGTGGGGATTCTCAGATGGCTCTAACTTGGAGTGCAAGTGTGGTGCTGCCCCCCAAACGATGAAACACTTGACTTCATGCCCTGCGTGCCCCAACAACTGCACGCAGGAAGATCTAATGAATGCTACTGACAATGCGATTTTAGTAGCAAAATTTTGGGCCGACACCATCTAGGTTTGCTAACGACACGATAAGAAGAAGACGGTCTTAAGGGATTTCGTTATTTTTAAGCTATCGCGGTGTAAACTCATGGTTATTTCCTATTCGGGACTTCACGCGATATTTTTTTTTCACTTACTTTTGCCGACGTTTGTGGTCACGACTTGACAAAAAAAACCACGGGTGTAGCATCGCACCCGAAACGTCGGCAAGAGTGAAAAAAAAATACCGCGTGAATTCCCGAATAGGCCTAAAAACCATTAAGGGATTCCATTTGAAAGAGGCCTATCTCTCCTAAACAATAAGCTCCTAATTTATAACTTACTCCTCAAACCTGTCTGGCTATATTATGGTATCCAACTTAAATATAGCAATACTTCGACGCATGCAAAATATTACTCTTCGCATTGGAAATCCAATGTTTCCTTGTTCAAACATTGAAATTCACGAGCAACTCGAGCTGACGAGTAAAAAGGGGGAATCTCAAAGATAAGAGAACAATTGGAACAGACTCAAAAGTCATCCTAAAGTACCTAAAGCCAACGAAGCGAGAGAAAAAATGTAAACAAAGTTTCAGCGGTTCCAAACATTTTTATTTGAAAATTATTACGTATCACTTCAAGCGCATTCCAGACAGGAATGAAATTGCTCATAAGATAGCGAAGCTGACAGTTTAGAACCGCTGTGCTGACAGCTTTCCTGTACTACGAAACACGCAACGACAGCTGCCGCTCGGCCATTATCGCGTACGTGTGACATGTGCGACAAGGACAGAGTAAATAATCGCTAGTTATCGCAACGTAACTCAGTAATGGTCGCTTTGTTTACCTTTTTTCTCTCGTCTCGTTGGCTTTACTTTAGTTATCACAAGCGCCTCAAGAGAAAAGATGCCTTCTCTTGTTCCAAATAAGGAGTTGATGTTCTCACTGGAGGATACGCTATGAAAAGTGAAACATTTCACCACATCCGCCAAAAACCAAAGGCTGATGAATTTAAATTAAAACACAAAATAAAATCCAAAGGGGGCATTATAGGTATGAAAATTTGTCCAAGCAGGGGTTTTTTTTAATATAGGACACGTAAATTTGACTTCACCTCGCCTGATGTTAAGCAAAGGCAGTCCCGGAAAGAGGGTCACCATCGTAAATATGTACCATGTTAACAGTGGTGGCACTCAGCTTGACGGCCTCATTAGATGCCTTTTCACGCCCCGCTTAAAGGACCCGGGACTGTAGGAAGAAGGAAACACGTGAGCTGGCAGGGAGTTCCAGGTCTTAGTGGTGCGGCATAGGAATGAGACACTGAAACGCTTGGTTCTAGCAGGCATATTCAGAGTTTCGATTAAGGGGTAGTGAATAATAGAATTTTGTCAGAGGAGCTAATATTAACACCCACATTTCGCCATATTGCCGTCAAGAGGACACCATATTTACTGTCGGATGGAGAACAGTCTTATTCCTTTTCTTTTTTTGAATGATTTTTTTATAGCATATATTATGCTAAAATGAAATGCTCAAGTGGAACTTGAATGAAAGGTCGTGGGTTCAAGTCCCACTTCGGCATTTATTTTTTCTCGATGTATTTGAGTCTTATTCCTTAATCGACTTCTAGTACACCCGTGGGAAGAAATGGAAATGAAGATTTGGACTAGATCAACTAGCTTGTATTAAGATATACTTAGCAGTATTATTATGTAAAGTAAAGCCAACGAGACGAGAGAAAAAAGGTAAACAAAGCGACCATTACTGAGTTACGTTGCGATAACTAGCGATTATTTTCTCTGTCCTTGTCGCACATGTCACACGTACGCGACAACGGCTGAGCGACAGCTGTCGTTGTGTGTTTCGTAGTACAGGAAAGCTGTCAGCGCAGCGGTTCTAAACTGTCAGATCCGCCATCTTATGAGCAATTTCATTTCTGTCTGGAATTCGCTTGAAGTGTGATACGTAATAATTTTCAAATAAAAATGTTTGGAACCGCTGAAACTTTGTTTACCTTTTTTCTCTCGCTTCGTTGGCTTTACTTTATAATAGTGCAATTGTCTATACCTACTCTTTTAGCTTATTTATAATTGTAAGTAGCTTAAATTCTCAACCAATTTTTTTTAAATTCCTACCTATAGAATGATCAACACAGGTTCGATTCCTGCTCAATATAATTTGTATTTACAAAACTATATATGTTTAGAGGTACGCATTCTAGAACCCATACGCTAAGATCTTTAATAAATATTAGAGCCTAATGCAAACTTTAACGTTAATATTGTGAATGTGAATTTTTATTGCTAAGATGTTAGTTAATATTAAAAATGATATTATTTATTATAGGACGTGCCAGATCGATTTAGAATAAAGTTAAAGATAGATCGCAACAGTTAAATTTGACGTATCGGCTGTTTAAATTCAATAGAAATTGGTGTGAAATAGGAGTTACTGTGTTTTGAATTTAAACAGCCGAGCATTTTATCCGTAGATGCGATCTATCTCTAACTGTCAGTATGTTATTGGGAACGGCGGATACGCTGATCAAAATCCTCAGATTTTAATAAAATAATTTTTATGTAAGAATTTTTTTACATTGTCCATAGAAAAAGTCTAATTAAAATAATAGTGGACTTACCGATCTCATGTTATATCTAAAACAGCAGTTTATTGCGCATAATACAAAATAGATATTATTCTGAAGGCTTCAGCTAAGAATTATTATTAAAATATTTAAATAAATTAAATAAATGTAATATAATAATTGTTTAAATGTAAGTGAATGTATAAAACGCTTGTAATGTATTTATTTGTTATGATGTATTTAAATAAAAGATTTATTAATCAGTACTGTTTCCTTCCGGACCGCAATGTTGAATTTGCAAAATGTTGAACCCGTAATGTTGAATTCGCATAATGTTGAATCTGAAAATGTTGAATTCCCAAAATGTTGCATTACCAATGTCGAATTCCCAAAATTTTTGATTTGCAACTGGACAAAATCATGACATACTAAAATAATGAACTAGGACATGCCACTTATTGCGGCTAAACATGTTGTGCTATTATACTTAAGTTAAATAAATTTCTATTTCTATGTCAGAAAGTTGTAGGAGGTAAGTTTTGAATCAAGAATGGAACCAAAGATCAACTTATCTGTAAGCTGGTGCAGCTGCTGATTGAGCGATGTGGTTATCAATGGTACAGCTAGGAAAGGGGGATTTGGTGCAATCTTTCTTCTCGGGCTTAGGGGGTCCATGGGCCTACCATGGCATACTATGATCATTCAACTTATGGATAAGAGATTGATGGAAAAGTCATCGCGACGTTTACCAAGCCTTTCAACGCTGACATCCTGACGAAAGGTGATTTTAAGGTTTCTTACCTCGATAGAAAAAACATATCCTCTTGTGGAGGACCGAGGTGTGATGTTCCTTCAACACAAAGGGAGGATCCTCCGACCAGGCAAGGTGACCACGCCTGGCGGGCCGCCAAACAACGATTGTCGTTGGGATGTCGTATATGTATTATACCAGCGCGAGAAATTCACTTTCGCGATGCAGGATTCGTAGTGACGTAGTAGTTCGGCTTGCTGTGGCTAGATGCCGCTGGGTACATGTGGTATCGCCACATCCTTATAGGATTACTTCGTTGTCCGTCCGTCTGTCTATCTGTCTGTTTTTCTTAACACCTTTTTCACAGGAATGGTAGTAGCAGGTATCAAGTTGACATTCATACAACATACTCAGGTCTATAACGTCCTGAAGCTGTGCAAAAATCAGACTTCTAAGTCGGCACAATCAAAATATATTGTGGTTTGTGTAGCTTAACTTACAGAACCTTAGGTACGCGAGTCTGACTCGCACTTGACAGTTGCCTAGATGTTTGCCTACAACGCCTGATTGTAAGCTGAGGTGATATCCATAAAAATAGTGAGCAACTCGTCTTAACAGATGCTTTTCGTGCCGTGTAAAGAACCCGTGATTGTAGAAATAAAACTGGTTAGAAGCTTTAGGACTACTTCTCGATAAGACAAGGTATCTTTTTTTTTTCCGTGCGGAAATCCCCTCGGATACCCCCCCTGCCGGAGCCGGAAGGGGAGGTTATGTCGGACTCGAACCGACTAAAACCGCACGCCGACTGTGGGTCTTGCTGCTTGGCCGGAGGTGAGGTTGTCATAGACATATCCCTCGCACCCCGGCTGACCCAGGGCCATCCCTTACGGTCTGGCCCTCCTCAGGAGGGGGGACAACGGTGTCCCCAGGACAACGGTGTCTCCAAAGACAAGGTATCAATATGATTAGTTCGCTATAGGACTAAATCTCAATATGACTCATCGCACTTGGACTAGATAGCTATACGACCATCTAATAAAATTATCCATATGTCTTGTTATCAGATTGACTTAATATCAAAATGACGTACAATAGCATCGAAAAGTGGCTCTTCAACCTTATATTGCAAGATACTTCATTGATAAGGAACACATTGTTTGTGTGCTGGTAAAGCATTCGAGGGCTTTGTAATAAAACATGTTGCATATTAAACCTATTTATTCATCAGTCGATAAAAAACATTCATTTTACATACAATTATATCATTTCACACAAATTATACATTTTATATTATCGGCTATGTACCCTTACGAACTCTTGGTTCGGACCCCATCACAAAAAAGCCTTTACGACCTTATTTTAAGACCCCTTTATAGATGAGTTACAAAATTTGAGGTCTAATGGGTACTACACCATAGCTATATGTATATAAAATATCATAGGTACCACATATAAAATAACTTGGGTTTCACCAATGAAAATACGTTAGACTAAAGTAAATCCAACGAGACGAGAGAAAAAAGGTAAACAAAGCGACCATTACTGAGTTACGTTGCGATAACTAGCGATTATTTTCTCTGTCCTTGTCGCACATGTCACACGTACGCGACAATGGCCGAGCGACAGCTGTCGTTGCGTGTTTCGTAGTACAGGAAAGCTGTCAGCACAGCGGTTCTAAACTGTCAGATCCGCCATCTTATGAGCAATTTCATTCCTGTCTGGAATGTGCTTGAAGTGATACAATAATTTTCAAATAAAAATGTTTGGAACCGCTGAAACTTTGTTTACCTTTTGTCTCTCGCTTCGTTGGCTTTACTTTAAACTTAGTTAGATATTTTCACTCAATAGAATTCACTGAATAAAACGTGTTAACGCAGTTTCATTTTGGAAAATTGATCATGTTTCCTTTTGATATAGAAGAAATTCGCCGTTAACTGCAGATCGACTGCAGACCACAGCAGCAAACGCAAACAGCAGATACAGCGTACCGTGAAATAGACTTCAATACATGATAATATTTGAATGTAGGAATGAGGTGCGATGTTCCTCCAACACAAAGGGAGAATCCTCCGACCAGGCAAGGAAATCACGCCTGGCGGGCCGCCAACCAACGATTGTCGTTGGGTTGTTGTACATATGTTGTACCAGCGCGAGAACTTCACTTTCGCGATGCAGGATTCGTAGTGACGTAGTAGTCCGGCTTACTATCGCTAGATGGCGCTGGGTACATGTGGTATCCATGAATCTGTATACTAACTGGATTGCGTACTGTAAAATACAATAATTACAAATTTACACCCAACTGTAATGACATAAGGTACATTTTTCATCGTCTCGGTGAAAGTAGAAGAATCGAGCCGAGCGAGATAGCCAAAAAGTAGTAGTCTGTCCCTGTCTAACAACTTGCCGTAAATGTAAATTCTAAATGGTTTTTTTTTTTTATTTTGCATATATTTGTGCGTTATGTTTTTGGAATGAAACTTTGCATAAAAATACTTAAACTATCAATATACAATGGTTTGACCATCTTTTATGAAGTTGTACAAAGTATTATGAAGTTGTACAAAGTAATACTTTTATTTGAAATGTTATGAGAGTGACATTGGTAGCCTTTCAAAATTCTTATGCGGCAACATTGTTTGTAATAAAAACCAATGAAAACATGATAAAAACTATTAGAAAGAGATGCACTACTACTTTGGAACCTCTCTCTCGGCTCGTTTTTCTGTTCATAGTGCGCAGTCCAGTTAGTATAAAGGTTCATGGTGGTATCATCACACATGTTATTATTTTAACCTTAACACACCCTTAAAGACGGATATAGAGAGAAGGGAAATTTGAAGTGATAAGTTGTGCCTCAATATCTCAGTTGGAAGAGCATTCCCCCTGTAAGGAAAAGGTCGTAGGTTCAAGTCCCACTTGAGCGTTACTTTTTCCCGATGTATGATAACATGATAATATTGTTTTAAATTCATTGCGGGTTTTCAATGTAATCACTTATTCACACATTCGGGGAATACAGGCGTTAGTTTATGTTATTCGAACCGAAGTTTCTAATATTCCCTCTAACCCCTCCAACTAAGTTAAATTGCTTTTTTTTTTTTTTTTTTTTTTATATAGGACACGTCAATTTGACTTCACCTCGCCTGATGTTAAGCTAAAGGCAAAGTCTCGGAAAGAGGGTCACCATCGTAAACATTTACCATGTTAACAGTGGTGGCACTCAGCTTGACGGCCTCAATAGATGCCTTTTCACGCCCCGCTTAAAGGACCCAGGACTGTAGGAAGAAGGAAACACGTGAGCTGGCAGGGAATTCCAGGTCTTAGTGGTGCGGCATAGGAATGAATCACTGAAACGCTTGGTTCTAGCAGGTCTTGTGCTAGGAGTGGGTTCACGTCGGTAGTGTAACGGCCAGGATAATTATCATATGCTTGTCTACATCAGTACCAACGAAAGTCCTTAACTTAATAATAATGTCGTTAACTTTAAGGACATTTCCTTTCAAGCTGCCCTTTGCCGCCTTCGTCGTATTCCTGTGAAGATATCCACATCTGTTGGAACGAGCCGATTGACGCTAAGATGGAACCACCTGAAACAAAGGTTGGATTTGTATGAATTTTTTATAGCATTTACAAGCTGTCCCGGCGAACTTCGTACCGCCAATTATTTCCTACCCTCGTGGCGTCAGATCCCGTTCCCGCTGCACCATTTAGGGGGATGAAAAATAGATAATAATTAAATGACGATTGATCATTTTTCTACCGGAAAAAAAAAAGATTAAATTACTAAAATGGCTATTAAAAAATAAGGGTTGATCGTAGAAGGGTGAAAATTGAGGATTGTATGTATTTTTGTATGTTGTATCATAAAAAAATAGAAATTAAAAATTTTGTCTAAAAAATAAAAAAATAAAATTTAGGGGTGGACTACCCCTAACATTTAGGGGGATGAAAAATAGATGTTGGCCGATTCTCAGACCTACTCAATATGCTCACAAAATTTCATCAAAATCGGTCAAGCCGTTTCGGAGGAGTATGGCAACAAAAACTGTGACACGAGAATTTTTTATATTAGATTATGATAACTTTTAACTATGACAGCCTCTGTGGCGTGGCGGTAGTGCACGCGACTGCCACGCAGGAGGTGCGAGTTCGATCCCCACTCAGTGCAAATATTTGTATGCATGAATATGGCTATTTGCATTGGTCTGGGTGTGTAATATGTATGTATTTACAAAAAAAAGTATATAAGTATGTTTATCCGCATTCTAGATTCCATAACACAAGCTATAAAAGCTCACCATGGGTCTAGATAACGTTGTGTAGAATGTTGTGGAATATTTATTTATTTATTATTATTATTTATAACTTCGAAAACATCGGAAAAAATGAAAAGCTCAAGTGAGACTTAACTCACGACCTTTCCCTTACAGGGGGAATACTCTTCCAACTGAGCTATTGAGCCACACCTGAATCATTTCAAATTTTCCTTCTCTTTAAGGGCGACGGTGGAGCCATCTACCAACATTCTTACGGACTGTCGTCGTCGTCGAGAAAGGTCGTGAGTTCAAGTCTCACTTGTGCATTTCTTTTTTTTCGATGTTTTTCGAAGAACAAAGGCTGGAGTTAAAAAGCAACAGTAGATTAGCGGCTAAGAACAGCGTTACGTGTGAGAAGTCTCGGGTTTGAATCAAGGCCCTTTAGGAACCACTGCCACTAATTTAATCTAATTACTAATTGTGACACAGAGCCATTTCTGGTTTCTATATAAATAAATAAATAAATAAATAAATATTCCACAACATTCTACACAACGCCACACGATACCACATGTACCCAGCGCCATCTAGCGACAGCAAGCCGAACTACTATGTCACTACGAATCCTGCATCGCGAAAGTGAAGTTCTAGCGCTGGTACAATACATATACAACATCCCAACGACAATCGTTGGTTGGCGGTCCGCCAGGCGTGGTCACCTTGCCTGGTCGGAGGATCCTCCCTTTGTGTTGGAGGAACATCACACCTCGTTCCTACACAGTAAGTTTTTTTTTATAGTTTGTGTTATGGAATCTAGAATGCGGATTATATACTTTTTTTTGTAAATACATACATATTATACATAGAAACACCCAGACCAATGCAAATAGCCATATTCATGCATACAAATATTTGCACTGAGCGGGAATCGAACCCGCGCCTCCTGCGTGGCAGTCGCGTGCACTCCCGCCACGCCACAGAGGTTGTCATATGATTTCCTTCGTTGACAGAGCTACCCTGGGCTTAGCCGTTAAAGTTTAAGATTAAATGACTTTTGTATAGTGAAAGAAACACTTTTCATTTGTTTTTGGACTTTAAATGTATAGACGTAAAGTCTAAAATGTAATGGTATTTTTTGCAGTGGGTGTGGAAGCTTTAATCTAAGCACATATCAGGATGTTTGTGTCTTCTGTTGTTCTTTTTTTTTTTTCGTGCGGACTCGAACCGACTAAAACCGCACGCCGAATGTGGGTCGTGGTGCTAAGCCGGAGGTGAGGTAGTCATCGACATATCGCTCGCACCCCGGCTGACCCAGGGCCATCCCTTACGTAGACCTCCTCGGGAGGGGGGACAACGGTGTCCCCGACTCGCCCCCGGAATAGGGAGGCGTCGCCGTGGACTGCTTCTGCTGGGCTGACAGGCGGCTTCATCTGTCACTCCCAGGTCCGCGCTCATGGGGGACGGAGGTCAGTGTACTCACCTATCCAGGCCGCGAACCTCCGCTCAGTGGGCGAGGGCGCGGCGTGGCTCTTGAGGCGGTGCGAGGAGGGAGCCCGGGCGGCCAGCTCCTTGGCGAGGCGGTCCAGCCAGCCCGGCGTGTTGGCGAGCCCGCCGCACGCCACCACGGAGCCCCATAGAGCTGGCCGGGCGTCAGCGTCACAACCTGCTGCGGCTGCACATACTGCACAACGATAATACCACATGTTATACCGGGTGTAAGGGGTACACTGCCGAAGCTGAAAGCCCCTAGTCCTAGTACTTCAGGTACATAACGAATTGGTATTAAAAAAAAGAAACCATTAGAACAAAAAAAAAAATACTACGTCAACCAATACGATCGAAATGTTATGTAACGTTATGTGGTAATGGGTGAGTAGGTAAACAAGGGCCAAATATACTATCCTGTGGCATTCCAATAACAACTGAACGATTAAAACTTGTATTTGCGATCCATTTTGTAAAATCAGAGCCTACGCTACTGCAATGCATAATAACCTTAAGGCAGTACGTGATAAGTAATCATAGCATTGAACAACAATTTCAATATTGAAGTTTTTTGCAAAAGTTCATTATGGTCAACTAGATCAAAAGCTTCACAACGTTCACAGTGTTATGCAGCAGCAGCATAAAATAAAAGATATGCTTTACACCACACTACTGAAGTAAAACTTAATAGGCCTATACTAAATCTTAGATATACAAAACTGGCTAAAAGAGAAAGAAAAATGTGTGCTCATACTTTTCTCTTTTGCCCCTACAGTATACGAAATCTAACTAATCCATACATCCATACTAATATTATAAATGCGAAAGCAACCCTATCTATGTGTCCGTCTGTCTGTCTGTATGTAAGTTACGCTTTCACGCCTAAACCACTGAACCGATTTTGATGAAATTTGGTATAGGGGTAGATTAGACCATGAGAAAGGACATAGGCTATGTTTGGTCGCGATAACCGACATCCACGCGGGCGGAGCCGCAGGCAAAAGCTAGTAATGTTTATAAAAATATTTGTCCCCCATCAAAATACACAAATAAGAACTATTTACAAAAATAATAAAGCAGGTACTCAAAACATAATAACATATACTGTTGTCTCTCAAACTATCTCTCTATTTCTATACTATCCCTCTCAACTCCCGTTTGCTTCACCCGATCACACTTTTCGTAACTATCTCGTCACACAATCACCAGCTTACTCCCAAGTTGCGTATAGAAATTTTACTATAAGGGTTGTTACCAACTTTCTTTCTCTATCTCCACTAACATATATTATCTCCCTCTTAACTCCCGTTTGCTTCACCCGATCAGGGCTCTCGTCAGGCATTCACCAGCTTACTCTCAAACGTGTCTAGAGAAGTGTTACTATAAAACATTGTAACCAACTCTCTCTCTCTCTTCCTATCTTCAATAACTTTACATCCCTCTCAACTTCCGTTTGCTTCACCCGATCACACTTTTCGTAACTATCTCGTCACACAATCACCAGTTTACTCCCAAGCTTGCGTATAGAAATTTTACTATAAGGTTTGTTACCAACTCTCTTTCTCTTTCTGCACTAACTTATATCTCCCTCTAAACTCCCGTTTGCTTCACCCGATCACACTTTTCGTAACTATCTCGTCACACAATCACCAGCTTACTCTCAAGCGTGTCTAGAGAAGTGTTACTATAAAACATTGTAACCAACTCTCTCTCTCTTCCTATCTTCACTAACTTATATCTACCTCTCAACTTCCGTTTGCTTCACCCGATCACAATTTTCGTAACATTCTCGTCAGGCATTCACCAGCTTACTCTCAAGCGTGTCTAGAGAAGTGTTACTATAAAACATTGTAACCAACTCTCTCTCTCTTCCTATCTTCACTAACTTATATCTCCCTCTCAACTCCCGTTTGCTTCACCCGATACAATTTTCGTAACACTCTCGTCACACAATCACCAGCTTACTCCCAAGCGTGCGTAAAGAAGTTTTACTATGATAGATTGTTACTAACTCTCTCTCACTCACATCTTCACTAACTTTTATCTATCTCCCTCTAAACTCCCGTTTGCTCCACCCGATCACAATTTTCGTGATGCTCTCGTCACGCATTCACCAGCATACTTCAAAAGAAGCTTACCCAAGTGAGGTGCTCCCAAGGTCTGCTCGAACAAGCACTCGGTGAGCTTGAACCTCTCAGAACCAAAGTCCTGGTGATAGCCTCCGGGGAACTCGTAGTGGGACATTGGAGCTGCTGCTGCCTGCCTTTCCTCGTATTGACTTTCTGAGACCTGGAGATTGTATAAAAGTGAGTTATACTACTGATATTACCCGTTGTCTTACGTGAGCGACAAATGCGTGACATTACGTTCTTCGAGTGATGTTTTCACGCGACACTACGTTGGACACAATAAAGAACAACGACCATTTGATATTTGTGCATGGCGTCGAAACGCGTCGCGTTAGCGCATTTGCGGTGTCGTACAAGGCGACTAAGGGATAGGGCTGTTTAACAGCAGATAGATATAATAGAGCGCCTCCCCATTCCGGGGGCGAGTCGGGGACACCGTTGTCCCCCCTCCTGAGGAGGGCCAGACCGTAAAGGATGGCCCTGGGTCAGCCGGGGTGCGAGGGATATGTCTATGACAACCTCACCTCCGGCCTAGCACCAAGACCCACAGTCGGCATGCGGTTTTAGTCGGTTCGAGTCCGACATAACCTCCCCTTCTGGCTCCGGCAGGGGGGGTATCCGAGGGGATTTCCGCACGAAAAAAGAAATAAAAAAAAAGATATATACAGCCCAGACTCAGCCTCAAATGTATGGCTCAAGTCAACAATAGTGCCCGGAATACGGCAATAGGCTCACCCCCTATTACGTGGGACCGAATAAAATGACTGGTGAAATGTGGGTGTTATATGAATATTATATCTATTCACATTAATCTAGGTATTTCAACAACTGGTCTAACTGCAACACTTTGATATCGCAATGAGTTGTTGAGGTCAGGTGGCAGTTGCTTCACGGAAACTATTGAAGCTTAGTCACGTCATCGTTGGGCTGGAAGTGCAAGGATGATGATGATGTAAAGTAAAACCAACGAGACGAGAGAAAAAAGGTAAACAAAGCGACCATTACTGAGTTACGTTGCGATAACTAGCGATTATGTTCTCTGTCCTTGTCGCACATGTCACACGTACGCGACAATGGCTGAGCAACAGCTGTCGTTGCGTGTTTCGTAGTACAGGAAAGCTGTCAGCACAGCGGTTCTAAACTGTTAGATCCGCCATCTTATGAGCAATTTCATTTCTGTCTGGAATGCGCTTGAAGTGATACGTAATCATTTTCAAATAGAAATATTTGTTTACCCTTTTTCTCTCGCTTCGTTGGCTTTACTTTATCCATACTAATATTATAAATGCGAAAGTAACTCTGTCTGTCTGTATGTTACGCTTTCACGCCTTAACCACAGAACCGATTTTGATGAAATTTGGTATAGGGGTAGATTAGACCTTGAGAAAGGACATAGGCTATGTTTTGTCGCGATAACCGACATCCACGCGGGCGGAGCCGCGGGCAAAAGCTAGTTAATTATAAACGGCGTGGCGTGGGTTTAATCCCCGCTTAGTGCAAACATTTGTATGCATGAATATGGCTATTTGCATTGGTCTGGTTGTTTCTATGTTTTTTTTTATGTAGGACACGTCAATTTGACTTCACCTCGCCTGATGTTAAGCTAAAGGCAAAGTCTCGGAAAGAGGGGCTAAAGTTCTATGTATGTAATTACAAAAAAAAAGTAGCTAAGTATGTTTGTATGTTTATCCGCATTCTAGATTCCATAACACAAGCTAGTTAAGCTTACCATGGGTCTAGATAGCGTTGAGTGGAATATTTATTTACTATTTTACCTGTGCTACACAGTGACAGAAGTCTTCATACTGCCTTTTCAGCATGTACTGTTGCCAGGAGTGAGTCAGGCCAGCCGGTAAAGTCTTCAATGTGTAGCGACCTCTCTCCCTTTCTCTTATCACTTCTTTACTCTGGAAAATTGAATTAGTAAATAAAATTTTCTTCTATTACCTTACCCAGAACACACTGCTCCCCCGACCCAGATAAAGTTCCTTAAAATTTCTGTGAGCCTGGTACTTTTTTTTTTTTTAAAAAGAGTATTAGTGCCGGAGTTACTGATATTCCCTCTAACCCCTCCAACTAAGCTTAAAAGCTTGTGCTAGGAGTGGGTTCACGCCGGTAGTGTAATGGCCAGGATCGAACCCGGGACCTCTCGATCGTAAGGCCGACTCCTTAAACACTAAGCTACCGACAGGGTAACAGAAACTATTATATGGGAAAAAGAAAAGGGCTGTTTTAGGGTTATCCCGGTTATTATTGGAGTATTTCTCACCTTTTAATCCTTCCCTAGACCTCCACGAACATTTCAAGACCCAGATAAGAAAAATACGTTCAGTCGTTCTCGAGTTTTAGCGAGATTAACGAACAGCAATTGATTTTATATATATATATATATATAGATGAGTATGTAAAGCAGGTTGAAAAAAATAAAATTCCCCCTGTAAGGGAAATACTGCGGGTTCGAGTCTTTAAGATTTATTTTCCCTATGTATTCGATTGATTTTTGATGCTACAAAAATTAATTCTAATTTACAAAACAAGCTAAAAATTTCGTCTCTGCACTCTCTCTCTCTTACAGACAGAGACTTTGAAGGTACAGTCAACTACAAAAGTAGCTTAACAAATTCTAATTTATTGAACACTGTGGCCCCTAAACCTTACATAAAATTGTGAAAAAAAAGAAACATTGAATATGTAAATTAAGTGTGTCTTCTGGGAATCATAACACTACATTTACTATAGACAGATGCATTCCATTATAAGAAAGATTTGTAAAATATTTTAGTGTTAATCAACTTATGGCGTTGACTGTACAAAAACAGGAAACAGAACTAACCTGTATACTGTAGATAGGTAACATCTGTATGTGCATATTTGTGAGCATGTGTTTAGCTTGAGCGGCCAAGTGGTCACCTCCCACTGGAGACCGGACTGCGGCGTTTACTAGAGCGTACCTGTGAACAAGACATTGTTTTATTGGGAGATGTTTATATGCAGTTGCCGTGTTGGTTCAAGGTGAAGTAGAATAGGACCATACCAGCTCTTTCCGTGGGTGTCGTAAAAGGCGACTAAGAGTTAAGTCTAGTTTGGACTAGGCTAATTTAAAAATTGTGAGGCCAAACTTATAATTGTTTCCCACATTTTGGGGAAAAAACTACCCACACATGAAAAAATGCAAATATTGTAGTGTTTCAGAGTTATAATTTTTGAAACATCAATGTGAACCTTTGAGAATGCCCTAAGGCGAAACCGGTCAGGTCTAGAAATAAAATCAGTGGAAAAGTACAAGTGTGTTATTCAATATGTGTAGCAGATTCCACCAAGCGCCATCAATCTCCAGTATAAACAGTATAATTTAGTTTTATTTAGTAGAGTAGCGAGAGATCCGGTTCTTAGCATTCCATGGATTCACCGTGCGGTCGCCGGGTCCATGGCGTGGTACAGAGAGGAACACTGTGACGGCACCTGGGACTTGCGACCCAGGTGTAGGTTTAGGGGCCACCTTGTGATGCATCAGCGCTCACCTCCACCGTCACAAGTGTTCCCCCTCTACCTATCCAAATTTGGCAAGATCCTATCAACGCCGTTTTAGATATTCGTTTGAGTAAAGAGCTTACTGAAGCTCTTTGCAATCCGAGGTCATTAATATTTTATTTAGCACAATATTTAGTAGCTAAATATTGTGCGAACTACAAAAAATTAGTCGAGTCGATCCATTTTACTCCCTTTTTCGAGCGAGTAGCGCCTCCCACCACGCATTCATGCCCACTGGTTCACCGGCTAAACAAGTCCGAACCTGTTGATTAGTCGAGTTCATTAGTGGCCGCCGCCCGTTCATCATGCACAACACCAATCACTTGTGTACTGTACTAAACCGTAATTCGAACGATTTCTGTGTAGTAGCGAGTAGTTTAGTCACTAAATTAAACGCTACTCTAGTAGTGCGAACTAGGCTTATAGCCTTGCTTTAGAGCTGTTCTCCATCCAACAATAAACATACGCTGTGGGACTAAAAATCATAATTGGCGAAAAAAGGTTGCCAATACACCTGTCTACCCCTTCGAAGATTTCCAGACGTGAGTATATGTATGTAAATATATGTTTTAAATCCATACTAATATTATAAATGCGAAAGTAACTCTGTCTGTGGGTGGGTTGCTCAACGTCCGTAGGAACTACCGCCTACTCCTAGGTCCACCCTACACGTGCCCCCCGGGTGGTGCAAATTGAGCAACAACGTCGAGCAACGGGCGGCGGTCAACTAACCCGACCCGGTCTCCACAGGCCATGGGGCACTAAATACCCCCAAAAAGAGTGGTACATATTATATCTATGTAATCGTTCATGTATGTATCATAAACAACTTATATATGTATCTATTTAACCATATTCATACAGTATATGTATATATTATAAAAACTTATTTATGTATATATTAATCATATACATATCTATACAAATAAATAAAATTGGAGTGTCTGTTTGTAATATTAAAATAACCGCTTTCTACTACATGCATATGAATGTATATACGGTACACATACCAAAATATATATTTTTAATTTTTTTGTCTGTCTGTCTGTCTGTCTGTCTGTCTGTCTGTCTGTCTGTTTGTTTTGGCTAATCTCTGGAACGGCTGGACCGATTTGGACGGGACTTTCACTGGCAGATAGCTTATGTAATAAGGAGTAACTTAGGCTAAAAAAAAAAATGCCAAAAACAAAAAAAAATAAACTGATTTTTTTTATTAAGTACATTCCACGCGGACGAAGTCGCGGGCACAGCTAGTCTATACAAATAAATAAAATTGGAGTGTCTGTTTGTAATATTAAAATAACCGCTTTCTACTACATGCATATGAATGTATATACGGTACACATACCAAAATATATATTTTTAATTTTTTTGTCTGTCTGTCTGTCTGTCTGTCTGTCTGTTTGTTTTGGCTAATCTCTGGAACGGCTGGACCGATTTGGACGGGACTTTCACTGGCAGATAGCTTATGTAATAAGGAGTAACTTAGGCTAAAAAAAAATGCCAAAAACAAAAAAAAATAAACTGATTTTTTTTATTAAGTACATTCCACGCGGACGAAGTCGCGGGCACAGCTAGTGTAATATATAACCCGGCAATCCCGGACCACCGTAACCATGAACCGCGCAGAGAAAAATAAAAAACTACCCCAGGAGGGTACCGGCAATACCGGAGAATCCCTCCCTGGACCATCAAATGGTCCAGGCTGCCCCTCGTATTCTGGGGAGGGCACATCCGCGCAATCAAAAGAAAATACAGTGAAAGACAACACCAAGACCCTCGACGTATTGAGTCGTCCCGACAGTCTCGGGTACGACCTTACGCTCATAGAGGAGACAAGTACTCAGAGTGAGGAAGCCGTGTGGATCTCTAGGAACCGACGTAGGAGAGACCGCGCAAGAAGGAAAAAGGAGGAGGTAAGGGCTGGCTTAACCGAACCCGGAACGTCGACCAAAACGGTGTCATCTACACCGAGAGGCGGAGAGGACGCACGGAGAGCCACCAAGCTTAAAAGGCAAGGGACAGACCCTGAAGAGCGGACCCAGCAACGACCACCGAAGCGACCCAAACCGGATCCGCGGAACGAGGGACCACGAAGACCCACTATGGGTCAGAGTGATCTCTCCGTGATCATTGTGCGGGGGGACGGCGCTAAGATGGACGAAGCCACCGCCGCTGCTATCAGGGAGAGGTTGGTAGAAAGAATAGAGGAAGCAGCGATCAACGGAGTCAACAGCATAAACCTCTCGTTCTCCGCATCGGGACTGGTAGCCGAAGGCTACTTCCTAGTTAGCCCGATGAGCGAGGGGGCGATGTTGTGGCTCCTGAGTTGCGACCTCGGAGAGTACAATGGTGTCCGGCTGCTACCAAAAAGACTCGAGGCCCACTAACTATCCATATGGCTGCCCGGGAACTTGGTGGGCAAGCGCCTGGACCCACTAGGCCTAATCAAGCTCCAGAACGGACACAGGGCAGACCTGAAAATATCGGAGTGGACCCTAATCCGAAAAGAAGCCATGCCCCTCGGAACAAGGCTGGTAGTAGGAGTACCAGAAGAAGGGGCAAAAGACCATGTGTGGCTCAACTATCAAGTCACACAGGTGTATGGTCGAGTCATGGGCAAAGGGCCAAATAACCCAGCCCCTGGAAAGCCTCCCGGACCACCTACACACACAGAAACACCGGGCGAAGGGCCTGTTGAAAGCGGCAGTAACGCTCAGCTGGAAACTCCGCAGAGGAGGACCACTGACGAAGGCATACCGAGTCAACAGCGCCCTAACCCAACCAGCACACAACAAGCGACAAACACAAGCAGGGCACAACCAGCAGTCGAAAAACCGGATGCTGCGGCGGAACACTCGAAAGAGGGTCCGACTGACAGCTCTACACCCCGCAGACAGGTTCGCCCAGGACAGACGATCACCATACACCCCCTCCCTACGCCACGTAGCGGCGGGAGTCCCCCGGAAAGTGTAGCATTATTGCAACCGCACTGGCTGGGAGGTAGCCCGCCCTCGTAGCGAGGTAAAGGGAGGGACAAAGAGACTCACACACACACACACATCATATACCAACAAATGAACACACACAGCAACACACCACAAAAACACACAAACAAAATAAAAATAGTTCAAGTTAATCTTCACCACTGCTGCGATGCCATGATAGAGTTCTGCAGACATGTGGTGGATGAGAAAATAGACATCGCACTATTGCAAGAGCCATACGTCGTCAAAGGACGCATTTCTGGGCTCGACTCCTTGGGAGGAGAGATCATCTACCACGACAGCGGTGAGTCAACTCCCAGGGCATGCATATACATCAGCAATAGTGCAAGATCGTTAGGAATAATAAAGTCAGATTGTTACAGTGACCTAGCTAGTGCCACAGCGACAATCCAGCTAAATACAGGTGCCAGAGAGAGGGTACTACTAGTCTCCGCATACATACCAAGCGAGATGGACTACAGACCCCCGACTCCGGAAATGGAAGACATCACAAGGAAATACAACGGTAAGAACATTCCTATTATTCTAGGTTGCGATGCGAACTCCCACCACGTGGTGTGGGGCAGCACGGACTGCAATAATAAAGGTGACTTACTATTAGATTTCATTAGCTCAACAGGCTTTGACATACTGAACGAGGGCAATACGCCCACCTTCGTAACAAAAGCCAGAGAAGAGGTGCTGGACATCACCATAGCAACTGACAGGATAAGCCAGCACATCACAGACTGGAAAGTAGACGTAAGAGACTCGAAATCGGACCACAGATGCATAACTTTTTGCCTGGGGGCCAAAATCGAGAAGACTCTAACCAGGAATGCAAGGAAAACCGACTGGGCAACATACCAAACCGGTATTGAGAAATGGAGCCCAATCGATCGAGACCTCCTAAAAGGGACCGAAGACCTTGAAAGAGAAGCCAACCGACTGGATGAAACTCTGAGAGGGGCATATCACAACGCATGCCCACTAAAAGAGATCAAACCAGGTAAAGGACAACCATGGTGGACCAAAGCACTTGAAAAGAAAAGAAAAAAGACAAGAAGAGCCCTCAGAATAGCCCAGAGGAAGGGCGACGAGAGCTCCTGGCTTGCCTATAAGACAGAAAGAAACGCCTTCAAAAAGGACTGCAAGAGGGAGAACAGGAAAAGCTGGAAAGCGTTCTGCGAGGGCGTAGAGAGATACCCCGACGCAGCGAGACTAGCAAAGATGTTCCCCAAAAACAGCACCTGCAAATTAGGCAGCATCAAAAGCGGAGAAGAACTAATCTCTGATCCGAACAAGATTCTGGAACTGATGCTCAGCACTCACTTTCCGGAATGTGAAGAATACACAGATGATGAAATGTCTACCAACATCCACCCGGCGGGTGGAACTGGGGGGGAGACACTAATCACAATGGAGCAGCTACAGTGGAGCGTGAGTTCGTTCCAGCCCTATAAGGCAGCGGGACCGGACGAAATCTTCCCAAAAATGCTACAAGCAGCAATTGAATACATAGGCGAGGACCTCCTGGCTATGTACAATTGCAGCATCAGGAATCAGTACATCCCAAAAAGATGGAGAGAAGTAAGAGCAGTCTTCATACCGAAACCTGGGAAGGCCACGTATCAAGACGCCAAGGCTTTCAGATGCATAAGTCTCTCGTCATTCTTACTAAAAACCCTAGAGAAGATATTAGATAGATTGATCAGAGAACAAGTGGCTAATAGCGGATCTCCTCTACACAGAAACCAACACGCTTACATGGAGGGCAAATCAATCGAAACTGCCCTCCACACGCTGACTAACAGAGTGCAGAGATCGCTAAGCAACAAAGAGTACGCACTAGGCTGTTTCTTCGACGTGGAGGGTGCATTCGACAGAGCCACCCCAACGTCGATAGAGGAAACCCTGAATAGGGAAGGAATAAACAAGAATATATCAGGATGGGTGAAAAATATGCTGAAACACCGACTGATACATGCAGAGATAGCAGGCACAAGACGAACAGTAGTGGCCAAAAGAGGCTTTCCACAAGGAGGATGTCTATCACCACTGCTATGGTGCCTGCTAATAGACGAGCTAGTCGACAAGATCAACAAGATGCACATATACACACAGGCATACTCGGACGATGGTGTGCTCCTGGTCACAGGAAAAGTCCTCAGCGTCATATGTAACATTATGAACATAGGGCTAAAAGTAGCACTAGAATGGTGCAGGAGTAAAGGCCTAAACCTAAACCCTGACAAAACCAAAGTAGTCTTATTCACCCAAAAAAGGAAAATTGAATGGTCGGTACCAATCAAACTAGATAACCAAAACCCTCGAAGTGGTGAAGGAGGTCAAATATCTAGGAGTAATACTGGACAGCAAACTGACCTTCAAAACACACATAAGAAATGCATGCTCAAGAGCAAAAATGGCCATGATGCAATGCAAAAGAGCCATAGGCAGAAGCTGGGGAATGAAACCAGCCATGGTGCTGTGGATATACAAGGCAATTATTTTGCCAAGGATACTCCACGGATCCCTAGTATGGTGGCACACAACCCATAAAGTGAAAAACAAACAAGAACTGAACAAAGTACAGAGACTGGCAACATTAATGACCACCGGCGCGATGAGGACCACTCCCACAGCCGCGCTAGAGATCATACTGGGCCTAAATCCGATAGACCTTGAAATAAAAAGGAAAGCAATAGAACAATGGTTCAAATTGAGAAGCACAGGTCAATGGACAAGCAATATCTTTGACGAAGGTCATGCCAAGATTAGTCAAGGATATGAAGATAAACTGTCAATGGTCCTATCGAACAATGATCTCATCAGTAAAGAAAGGATCTTTGACAAAAAGTACAGAGTACATATTGGACAGAGGGAGAATTGGAAGATGGATGCAGGAGGCACTATCTGTTACACGGATGGCTCCAGAAAAGAATCCACCAAACTCTCTGGTTCTGGAATACACATAAAACGTGGAAATGGAACAGTAATAAATAGGACAATCTCCCTAGGCAAATATGCAAGTGTCTTCCAATCAGAAATCTATGCCATAATGGAATGCGCGGAAATGGTGAGCCGCCTTAAAGATGAAGGAAAGGTAACCATCTATAGCGATAGCCAGGCGGCACTGAAGGCACTAGACAGAACAGAAACAACATCAGCACTTGTCAAGGAATGCAAGAAATCATTGGAAAGACTGACCAGGCAGCTAGATGTAACACTTGCCTGGGTACCCGGACACGAGGGTAACACGGGCAACGAAATCGCTGACGAACTGGCCAGAAAAGGAGCTGACGTGAACCAGGTGGGCCCTGAGCCAAGATTGCCCATAGCCCACAAAATCACGAAGGGAGTGATAGGCCACAGCATAGTCGCCGAAACAAATCGTAGATGGAAATCCTCGCCTGTCATGAGACAGTCGAAGATCTTCATAAAAAGCATGGACACGAAGAAATCAAGCCAACTGTTGAAACTCTCCAGGGGAAACATGAGGCTGGTTATAGAAGTAATAACAGGACACTGTCGACTAAACAGGCACCTGACACTTATAGGAGTGAAAACCGACCCCAAATGCCCGAGTGCATGGAGGCCGAGGAGACCAGCCTCCACCTGCTTGCCAAATGCCCCATGTACTCAAGAGCAAGATGGGAAAACATGGGGACGGACACATTAGAAACACCAGACCTTGAGGATCTGAAGGTGGAACAGATCGTAAGATTCTGCAAAGAAACAGGTTGGTTCCACGGAGCGCCGTGATTGCCGGACGCCCCCTTGGCCTCCCCAGGGGAGGCACAGGGGATTTGGGTGAAATGGCCCACAGAGAGGGCAGATCACCCGTCCGGTCGACGGCGTCCCCCGCTGGAAGTAAGTAAGTAAGTAAGTAAGTAAGTAACTCTGTCTGTCTGTATGTTACGCTTTCACGCCTAAACTACTGAACCTATTTTAATGAAATTTGGTATAGGGGTAGATTAGACCATGAGAAAGGACATAGGCTATGATTGGTCGCGATAACCGACATCCACGCGGGCGGAGCCGCGGGCAAAAGCTAGTATCTCATCCATACTAATATTATAAATGCGAAAGTAACTCTGTCTGTCTGTCTGTCTGTATGTTACGCTTTCACGCCTAAACTACAGAACCTATTTTAATGAAATTTGGTATAGGAGTAGATTAGACTATGAGAAAGGACATAGGCTATGATTGGTCGCGATAACCGACATCCACGCGGGCGGAGCCGCGGGCAAAAGCTAGTATCTCATAAATACAACTATTTACACTGAACAGGAATCGAACCCGCACCCCTTGCGTAGCGGTCTTTGTCGCGTGGTGGTAGTCTTTTCACATAACAAAGGCTATGTACCTAATGGTTGAGGGAATGAAATCTAAAATTCATATTATTTATACTGTTGATGGCACTTGGTGGAATTCATTGTGTTGAATATGTGTATATTGAGAACACTTGTACTTTTTCTACTGTATAAATTATACCTTTGAGAATGTCGTAAGGCGAAACCGGTCAGGTGTAATACAGTGGAAAAGTACAAGTGTTCTCAATATGTGAAATCAAATATCCACTCAGACGAAGCCACCTGCAACAGCTCCATGTCAGATCGATTTAGAATATAGTTAGCAGGAAATATCGTATCATAGTGATTTTTGTGTAACAAACATAAAGGTACACTCGGGCGCCACGCGGCGCTGCAGTCGGTTTTGTTACAGTGTGAAAAATTTTTACAACCCCTAAGTAACCGGTCCAAATTGGTCACAAGGTCAACGAGGTCAATAAACTTTAATCTCAATCCATTTGGCACAAGGTATAGTATTATATTTTTACCGGACCGCCGAAAGATTGTTTTTCGAGACTGTGTATGTATGTAACATAACAAAGTCACGCCTGTGTTCCCCGAAGGGGTAGGCAGAGGTGCTAGCACCCACATTCGCCAGTTTATGTTTAGGTCCTAATTGGTGGCGAGCCTATTGCCATTAACCGGCCACTTATAAACCTGCGATAAATACACACATAACTTCGAAAAGCATCGATAAGTCATTGGTGTGTGCCATGGTAAACCTGGGATCGAACCCGAGACCTCGTCTCAGCAGTCCATTACCCATACCACTAGGCTACCGTACGTACGTACGTACTGTTACGGATCCCTAATGTTAGCGAAAGGGCTGTGTCAGCTCTCGCCCCGTCCTACTGTTCAAGTCAGCACTTTTGCTCGGTCCCAAGATCCGCCGGACTTGAGCCTCAGTCTCGTCTCAACTCTGACCGCGAACTCTTCTATTTCCTACATCTACCAGTTCTCAATAATTATTTTCTATTGTGTATTTTAAAAGTAATAAACCCGTGAAATCAATTAAGTAAATCTTTTTTTAAAAAGCGAACTCAAAAGTCTCCCGTAACATTGGTGGCAGCGGAAAGGGATTTTATAAATCCTGGTTACCCCTCCGATATCCGTAAAACGCGCAAATTGTGAACATACTATAAGTGAGTGTATTCTCCGTATCCCGCGAGTGATCGCGTGCTGTGTGCTGTGCTGTGTCTTGCTGAGCCGTGCTGAGTACGTGTTGGCATTCCCTAAGAAGGGAATACACCGGTCCTGCAAACCCATAAGTACCCAGTAAGGTGAACATGTATTCACCCCACATCATCATCATCAGTATTCTGTAAGTGCAGATTTGATGTCTAGTGCAGTGAAGTACACCATACGCGTGTAGTCATAACATCCGCTAATTCGCCGAATCTTTGTGCGCCGCTCTTATCAGTTCCAGACGCCGGACACTCGCGCTTACAAGTGAACTTTGTACTAACTTTGTGCGCGTCTATTTTTAGATCACTGAATCTTTTATCCGACTTCAAAAAAGAAGGAACAGTAATCTGTCTATTTGCTTATTCGTTTTTTTTTATTTACCAATTGTTTTTGTGTGTTGTATTTTTGTTTTCTGTGTACTATATTTAAATTCTGTGTATTTTACCTGTGTATTCTTATCAATTTTGTTGTGTATTTTAACTAAATTAGAAAATGAGCACTAAAGAGGCAGCCGTAGCCACAGGAGCTGCGGCCACAGCTCAAACATCTGTACCTGGAGCCAGTAAATCCATACCGATACAACCACTCAACATCGACTTAAATACTTTATTTAAATTTATAAAACCATATAATGGCGATAGACAAACTTTGAACTCTTTTCTAGCAAATTGCAACAACGCCTATGAGCTCGCTAACACCGAACAAAAGCCCATACTATTCCGATACATTCTAAGTCAATTGCAAGGGAAAGCTGAGATCGCTAGCTCAATTAAAGCTTTTACTCAATGGGAACAACTGAAGTTATTCCTAAAAACTCAATTTGCAGACACTAAACACTATTCACATCTTTTAGCGGAACTGCAAGAAAGCAAGCAAGCCGCTAACGAGACTGTAAGTCAATTCGGTTTTAGAATCGAGGAATGTCTTTCACAACTGCTAACAGAAATCGTTCTCACAAAAGCCAAAGAGGCACCAGGCCGTACCGCGGCCATGGAAGACCTGGCTCTCCATTACTTCCTTATTGGACTAATACCACGCATCTCAAACATTATTAGATGCAAATCTCCCCGAAATCTAAACGAAGCAATAAGTTACGCCATCTCTGAGGAAAAAATACAAAAAATAATGTATAAAAGAAACGCTTCGAATAACCAAAATCAAAATAATACCTCAAACCCCCAACGTCGCCAAAACGTTAACAATGTAAAAACAGACCCCAAAGGCATTGCAGATATTGCAAAAACATAGGTCACTCGATTGAAGAGTGCCGAAAGCGCGAATATAATAATAACCGCGCTAAAAACCAACAATCTCCTACCCAAAATAATAATCCTCCGGGCCAATCAAACCGGCAACAACCCCGCGTTCACAATGTGAACGAGGACTCCAACCAAAACCAAGATGATCAAGGTCATTTAAACGAATAACAGGCTCACGGCGGTGTCTCGTGAGACCTCAACAAAAGAACAAGCCCTTAGACGTCAATGGCACCACTACTAAATCCACTGCCTCTACTAAATCCACTGTCTCTACTAAATCCACTGCCTCTACTAAATCCACTGCCTCTACTAAATCCACTGCCTCTACTAAATCCACTGCCTCTACTAAATCCACTGCCTCTACTAAATCCACTACCTCTACTAAATCCACTGCCTCTACTAAATCCACTGCCTCTACTAAATCCACTGCCTCTGCCAAATCCCCTGCACCCGTTGAACATCCTGTACCTACCGAATCATCTACGACTACAAACCCTTCTATATCCACTAAATCTTACCAATCGCCAGTTCCTTCTACAACAAATCGCGTGAAAAACTTAGAATCTAATTCAACGTCATTTTCATCCTCAAAACCTGAAACAAAAGACAATTATCAAAATAATATATACGAAATCACTTCCAACTCTACGAAAAGATACTTACCTTATGTAGTACTCAACACTCAAGTGAATAGTCGTGAACTTACCTTTTTAATTGACACAGGTTCCTGCGTTAGTTTGATAAAAGAACAGTCAATCAAAAGCATGCCAATTCTTGAACCAGATATCATTCAACTCAAAGGAATTAATACCAACACAGAAACCATGCCCACTTTAGGTCACTTTCAATTACAATTATTCTTAAACGAACCTGAGCTAACACACCGATTTCACGTAATTAAAGAAATAGATCTAAATTACGATGGTATAATTGGAACCGACCTTTTAGACAACCTCGATGCAATAATTAACTACAACGGGTCATCGCTCCAAATCCGACATATTGTGATTAAGCTAAAATACAGCCAACCCATCTATAACATTCTGCCTCGTTCTGAAACAATAATAGAATGCACAGTGGATAACCCCGAGTGCCGCGAAGGACTCGTTCTAGATCAACACATTTCTGACTCACTCTTAGTTGCTAACTGTGTTGTCAAAGTCAAAAGAAACAATAGAGTTAATATATCAGTAGTCAACATTTCCGAAAAACCAGTCACCGTATCTTCAGATATAAAAATAAAACTACAACCTCTCGAAATCGCCTCTCTCCAGACTAGTATTTCCAGTTCACCCAAATCATCCATGGATAGAAGGGATGAAGTACTAAATATGCTGCGAATAGATCACCTCAATGAGGAAGAAAAGTCCCACCTTCTAGACATTTGTTCACGGTACTCCGACATATTCCACCTTCCCCACGACAAATTGTCGACCACTGACTTGCTACACCATGAAATAAACACATCTCCTTCGGAACCCATTAACGTAAAATCATATAGATTCCCCGAAATCCATAAAAAAGAAGTCGATACACAAATCTCGAAAATGCTTTCCCAAGACATAATCAAACCTTCCGTTTCTCCTTGGTCTTTCCCAATATGGATTGTCCCTAAGAAAATCGACTCTTCTGGACAGAAAAAATGGAGAATCGTTATCGACTACAGAAAATTAAACGATATAACCATTGGGGAGAATTACCCGATACCTCAAATAAATGAAATATTAGATCAATTGGGACATAGTAAATATTTCTCCACTCTCGATCTTTGCTCTGGGTTTCATCAAATTGCTATCTCTGAAAGAGATGCCTCCAAGACTGCTTTCACTGTTCCCCAAGGTCATTTCCAATTCCAAAGGATGCCTTTTGTCTGTCTGTTATCTTGGTCACGTAATAAGTGACGAAGGAGTTAGTCCGAATCCTGAAAAAACCCGTGCAGTGTCTCAATTCCCAGTTCCTAAATGTCCCAAAGATGTAAAATCATTTCTAGGTCTCGTATCTTACTATCGGCGTTTCATTCCAGACTTTTCTAAAATCGCAAAACCCTTGACTACATTACTAAAGAAAGACACATTCTTTAATTGGTCTAATGAACAACAGATAGCATTTGAAGACTTAAAACGAAAACTAGCATCCGCACCGATCCTCATCTATCCTAACTTTGCTGAACCTTTTGTTCTTACTTGTGACGCCTCAAACTATGCTATATCCGCTATCTTGTCACAAGGGGATATTGGAAAAGACCGTCCTATTGCGTATGCGTCTAGAACACTCAACAAAGCCGAAGTAAACTACTCCACCACAGAAAAAGAATGTTTGGCCATAGTATTTGGTACCAAAGTATTCAGACCCTATTTATATGGCTACAAATTTACAATTGTCACGGACCATAGACCTTTAAAATGGTTATTCAATTGCAAAGATCCCGGTTCACGTCTAGTCCGATGGCGTCTGAAACTAGAAGAATTTGATTATAAGATCGAGTACAAAAAGGGAGTAATTAACAGCAACGCTGATGCATTATCCAGATTTCCTGTAAACCCAATTCAAAACCCTTACGACAATCCTATTCCTTCTACTTCCGGATTGAACCGCCAGTCTCCCTCTCCTATCTTTTCACCGTTGACCTTAGACGACCTCGACATAGAACTGCCTTCCGAACCTCTAGATTCCTACGATATACCCTCTGTAGACTTGCTAGAGAATGATGATGATATACTAGAAATTCTTGGTCCTGAATTACAGACCACTCCACTAAATCCTGATGCAGAATCTCCTGAACCAATACCAGGACCCTCTGGTATTCCAAATCCTGCTAGTGTTCCTAGTTCTTCTACTTCTCCTCCCCTTAATGCCTCTCCTCCTGACACTAGTACTCCTTTAGACGAAAACTATAGTAACTTCCTAAAAACAATGTCCAATAAACAATTTAATAGCAATGCAATAGTTCACGAATATAATGATAGCATATTAAAATGCAACAACAAAATTATTGTAATACCTACCTCCATAGATTTAGATAACTCAAATCCATATATAGAAGAAATACTAAGCGAAATGGAAAACTCTCAAACTATATTAAATCAAGAGAGAACCTTATATTCCACTATCTCTTTTACCCATAAAGAAAAGAAAATATACTTCTTATTCACAAAAGTTTACCATTTTAGTAACAGCTCATATCAGGATATATTTAAATCACTACTTAACCTTAAATCCGAAATACTGCTAAATCCCGAAATTGATTGTGGTTTCGCCATTACAGATTTCCGAAACCCATTTGATAAATACACCTGGATAAAAATATATAATATGTTCTGCTACATATTCAATAATTCACAAATCCCAGTTCATATTTACCGCAATACTACAATTTTCCCCACTCCTTCTGAGATAGCAAAAATACTCAGAGAAAATCACGATGTTCCTATCGCTGGCCATTTAGGATCAGGCCGCATGTTTAACAGAATCAGGGAAAGATATTACTGGAAAAACATGCGTAGCGATATAGATACATATGTAAGAAATTGCTCACTATGCCAGAGCAATAAAGCTCTACGACAGATAAATAGATCCCCAATGCAAATCACTACTACTTCTACTAAACCCTTTGAACGATTAAGCCTTGATCTTGTAGGTCCATTACCCGAAGCAGGTCTAACTAACCTAAAATTCATTCTCACTCTACAAGATGACCTAACAAAATTCTCCCTCGCCTATCCAGTGTCTAATGCTACAGCAGAGGATACATGTGAATGTCTGGTACACTTTATCTCAATCTTTGGCATTCCTAAATCGATTTTAACTGACCAAGGCACCAACTTCACAGCAGAATTATTTAAGAAAACGTGTGATTTCCTTAAAATCAAACAACTATGGTCTTCTCCATATCATCCACAAACCCAAGGTGCTCTCGAAAGGAGCCACTCCACTCTTAAGGAATACTTAAAGTCATACGTAAACGAAAACCAATCAAATTGGCACAAATACGTCTACACCGCAATGTTGGCCTATAATACAGTTGTTCATTGCACAACGAACTTCACACCATACGAACTCGTGTTTGGTCAAAAAGCCTTCATACCTGATTCTGTTTATGAATTAAGGGCAGACCTTACATACCCAGAGTATGTAAAGGCACTCAATCATCGGCTAAAATTGTCAAGAGAGAAAGCTCTAGAAAACATTCAAATATCTAAAGAAAGATCTAAACGCTATTACGATGCTCACTCCCGTCCAGTTCAATATGGAGTTGGAGATTACGTCTATCTCAAGAATCATGTACGCCTTCGTAAAGCCCTTTCACCGATCTGGAAAGGACCTTACAAGGTGGTTAAAATTAATGGTAGAAATACACTAACCTTGCTCATAAATAGACGTCATGTGATTCACCACTACGATCAACTAAAATTAGCTCGTAGAGCTGAAAGCTAACCTCAAACTATGATAAAGTAAATTATTTCAAAATCAGTAAAACTAATACTAGTTGTACTTTCATTACAGTATTTCTACTTCGGGAATCTTGAGCCAAGAACTCATCGAGCCCTGACGAACAATTCAGGAATTTACTTTGACCCTCTGGGGTCTTTAAACTTAATAGATAGTAACCTTAATGTAATCATCCCTGTGGATATATCATATATAAAACCACATATTAATAATTTATATTATGTTCTTAATGCCTCAAAATCACTCTGTGAAAACTCTGGAATCTTAAATAACGTAGAATGCTACAACCTCTTTCAACCTCTAATAACTCGTTACGAAGATATAACTCGTGATAGCGATGCCATTCTATATCTCACTTCTAACAAAGTCAAAAGAGGAGCCCTTCTAGGCATCGTCGGTACACTATCCAAAAAGTTATTCGGAACCATGGATGAAGATGATGCTTCGCGATACGATAAAGCGATTCAAGAAGTTCAGTCCGATCAGAAGAAATTAGCATCCCTTGTAGAACAAAATATTCTCATAACTTCCTCTACCCTTAACACATTTAATGAAACCATCCAAACCATAAAATCCAACGAACATGAATTAAATGTTGCCATTGACGCCTTGTACATAGATGTTCGAAATTTAACGTATTTGACCAAAGAATTAAATATCAGATCCCGCATAGTAGAACTAACCTCAATGATCGAGAATAGTCTCTTAACATTATCTTTTAAAGTAGAAGACCTTGTTAATGCGATACTATTCAGCAAATCAAATATTCTATACCCCACAATTCTAACACCTAAAGAACTCTACGATGAACTAAATAAAAATTACAAATTCATTCCCAGTCCTCGACGACTGCCCGTTCTTTTAAACCTGATTAATATTCAAAACATTATTAATGTATCCTCTGTTTCATGCTATTTAAGCGAGAATAAAATAGTATTCGTACTCGAAATACCTTTAGTGAATCCAACTAATTTTCTCTTATATCATAACTTACCTTGTCCGGCGCCTTACAGCCCTAAGGATCCAGTCTCTTATACTACTATCATACCTTCTTCTAAATACTTAGGAATAAGTAAAGATAAGTCCACGTACTGCAAACTAGATAACTTAAATGGTTGCAAACCAATAAAAGACGGTCATTACCTTTGCGATACTTCTATTTCCTATTCTTCTCTCGCCACTCCTTCTTGTGAGACGGAGATCATTAGTAAAATACTTACATCAATTCCCGATATCTGCTTAACTAAATTCTTTACTGGTAATGTAAATATTTGGCAACCTTTACAAAATAACAAATGGTTATTTGTCATGTCTGAAAAAACTAAATTAAGTATAGAATGTAATTCATCTATTACTGAAATAAATATAAGTGGTACTGGAATAATGGACTTACCTCAAGGATGTCTTGCATATAGTAGAGATACAAGATTAATATCTAAGAACAATGTAAACGTAGTTTTAAGACCTATGTTTACCAAATTAAACATTATAAATGATGTATGCTGTAACGAATTAAAATATAAGTACGAATATTGCACCAAATCTCCCATCTGTAAACTTAAAAAATATTGATTTAGATACTATTGCATTTGAAAATCCAAATTTACTTAAAGAACTTAGAGAAATAATTGTTAAACCCAAAATTGTTTTGTATGAAGACTATTATACTATTATAATTGTTTTAATTCTATGTCTAGTTTTAAGTTATTTTATATTTAAACTTTGTAAGAGAACTAGTATTTATAGGAATCTCCCCTTTTTAAGAACTGCTAGAAATCAAAACCCTGAATCTGAAGATGAAGGAATTGAAATTCCCGATTTTATCCCTGCTCCTTCTCTTCGCATTGGCTGATTGCCATATATCATTCCAATTATTTTTTTATTCTTCTTTTCTCGACTTTCCTATTTCTTTTACCGTAAACTTCCCTTTAAAAGGTATAGTTTCCTCTTAATCGGGGGGCTGTTACGGATCCCTAATGTTAGCGAAAGGGCTGTGTCAGCTCTCGCCCCGTCCTACTGTTCAAGTCAGCACTTTTGCTCAGTCCCAAGATCCGCCGGACTTGAGCCTCAGTCTCGTCTCAACTCTGACCGCGAACTCTTCTATTTCCTACATCTACCAGTTCTCAATAATTATTTTCTATTGTGTATTTTAAAAGTAATAAACCCGTGAAATCAATTAAGTAAATCTTTTTTTAAAAAGCGAACTCAAAAGTCTCCCGTAACAGTACGTACGTCCCGTACTATGTATGCATGTATGTCCATTTATTTGGCATGGTTTACAGCCTGAATGGCTTGATGGATTTGACATGTGAGGTGTCATTTGATTCGTCGTGATCGTGTGAGTGACACCAGGTACATTAAAATTTCTAGAAAATCAATATGGTGGATTTTTCGCGCCAAAACGTATGTTGTGAGATGGTTCTGGGTCTGCCGGGGTGCGAGAGATATGCTTTTGGCAATCTCACCTCCGGCAGCCAAGAACCCAAGACGGCGTGCGTTTTAGTCGGTTCGAGTCCGACATAACCGCCTCCACCGGCTCCTTGGGGTGGTATCCGTGGGGCTTTTTCGCACGATAAAAAAAAAACGTATGTTGTCAAAAATATTTTTGACTGTAACTTATCGAGTAGGGTATCAAAATGAAGGAAATTAGAAAGAGATTACAAACAGATATACATGTCATATCATAACTAAAAAGTATAAAATAAAACAAATTATTAATTTTTTTTAATTTGTTAGCAGGCGGTACCCATTAATTTTCTTCCGGTTTATGATTGGCAAATGGGTACCGCCTGCTATCAAACTTATTTCGATCTTTTCAGTGGTAGTCGGGTTTTTTAAAAAAAATTTTTTATTGAATAAATACTCACCCGTCTATAACAGGTACCGCTGAAGTTTGACTCGCCCCAGCGTCTACAACTAAAGCTGTTGATTTTCCATTAGCAAAAGCTGCCAGTACTGCACTCTTCACTAAGAAGAACGCAGGTGCTTGGTACTTTTCAAAGAGTAATTCCGCTAGTTTTTCTCTGGCAGGGCGTGTGGTCCACACTGCTTCGGTGAATAACGCTGGGTGGTGTTCCGATGGGGAGCGTATGACCTGCAAAGAGTGACGTATGAACGAAATTTTTAGTGTAAACAGAAATAAAAATATTTTCTTTTTTTTCGGTGCATTCTGTTCGGGGTATGGGACCCCACCATGGGTATATATGATCCTACCAAGATCACACACAACACACCATCCCGATCCATATATCGAGAAAACCTACCCCTAGTACTACTGCCAGGGGGGACGCCGTTTGATATAACGACTGTCATACATAATTCGTATGGCAACCTACCCCAACTCTACATGTTCACTAAAGTATATAGTGATGCTAATTCTGTATTGTCAAAACCTAACTAAAATAAACTAAAAATCTCTAAAATGATGTTATACACCCAGATTGTATTGTCATTTCGTATAAAAAGATTATTAGTGTGTGGTCGGATCGGATTCCAGAATAAAGCCCTTAGAACAATTTCCAAAGCACCCTGGTTCAGTTGCAACTCTGAAATTCATGAGCACCTCCAAATAACTACGGTAAAGGATGAAGCTAAAAGCTGTTGCACCACATACAAAAAAAGGCTGAATTAACACCAAAATCCCCTAGCAAGGGCCCTCATTAATGGTAGCCACCAAAGACCACACCTGCAAAGGTGCAATATCCTGGAGATTGACCAAAGACCTTAACAGTCCTTATAACTTTTGACCATGCTTGATGGAGCATTGGTCATTTTTAACGGATTTATTCCCGCGAGGTCGAGTCCCATTATGTCGAGTTCCCGCTACGTCTACTTTGAAAACTCTCGCCTTTATTCCCACCTAGTCGAGTCGTTGAAAAAGTCGATTTAAGTACCACCACGTCGACTTACAAATTCTAATTGTACAGTCGCCCGCGTTAACACTTTGCTTGAAAGGTGTTACCGGAGTTTCTTGTCATTTCTTCTTTACTTAGTCATCTGCGAAGTGGACGGTAGGGTGTGGCATAATTATGTTTGTTTGTTTAAGGGAATAAATGATTTTGACTTTGTCTTTATCAATACAAATAGTTGTTATTTGGAATCATAGACCAACATGGAGGGGGGACACCTTAGCGTGTTATCCCAGTAGGTACGAAAGAAATAAAAAAAAGAAAATAGAGATCGTCATGAGATAGTAGAGTGTTTTCAATAAAAATACAGGGATTGTCCAAAAAATGCAGTGTGAGACCATGCTTGGGACTCCATTATCTTCGAGAAAAGGGAGGTAATGGCTATTGGTTTGTAGTTTGATGGACTTGAGCGGTCGTCTTTTTTAGGGGTCGGGTGGACCACCGCTGTCTTCCATAATATCGGGACTACGTCAGAAGAGTAAGACAACCGGAAAAAACGCGTTAAGACCGATGCCATGTCTGGGAGCACACATCTTCAACACTATGGGAGGGATTCCATCAGGCCCGTTCGAGGAGGACGAGGGACGTAAGTGCTAAACGCCCTGAGCGCTGGTGAAAACGGATACCCGGCATACAGCTATCGCACCGCGGTGTAGTTGGCGGTTCCTGTCCCTCGTCATCCAAGGTCGAGTTAGACGCGAAGAGTGTGCCCAGAAGATCGCCTTTCTCCTTTGCTTTGTGGGCCAACGAATCATTTTCCATGTACAGAGGCGGAAATGCAGGCTTGCAGAAATTCCCTTCGATAACTTTGGGAAGAGACCAGAACGCACGAGTTCCCGAAGGTAGACACTCGGGCCTCTCGCCAATTCTACCGATCTGCTCCGACTTCGCCCATGCTATGTCTCTTTTGAAGGACCTGGAGGCAAAGTTATAATGCTTTCTTAGTACGCTGGTATTTTGGTCCTGTGCGGTCACCGCATTGGCCCAGGCTTGGTAAGCTTCGTAATTCCGGCGACAAGCCGTTTTGGAAGATTGACCAAACCAAGGCCGAAATCTTTTTTTTTATACCACTTAGGTGGCAGACAAGCACACGGCCCAACTGGTGGAGAGTGCTTACCGCGGCCTATGGACGTATGCAACACCAGGGGCGTTACACTCGTGCTGCCTACCCTGAAGAAACCTTCTAATGCCCCTCTTAATGAACCCCATATTGTAGGTAGTCGCTTAGGTAAACCACGGCAGGGAGTTCATTCCGCAGCTTGAGCGTGCGTGGGATAAAGTTCCTTTCATACCGCTCGGTCCGCACCGTTTTCAGATGCAGTGTGTGGGGATGAATTCCCTGCCTATGGCGAGCGGTGCGATGATAGAATGTAGCTGTGGGCATCATGTCAAATAATTCATATGAGCACAGACCATTATATAGGCGGTAGAAAACACACAGTGAGGCTAAGTCCCTCCTGAGGCTGAGAGGTTCCACATCGCCTGCAAGTATGGGACTGTCGACGAGCCTCAACGCAAGTTTTTGCACCGAGTCGAAAGGGTTAAGCTGACGTGCGGGCGCTCCGGCAAAAAGATGACAGCAGTACTCCATGTGGGGCCGAACCTGCGCCTTATGAAGAAGGAGTCGCTGCCCCGCAGTGAAGTACTGCTTCGCCCTGTTAAGAACTCCAAGTTTCTTTGATGCCAGCTTGACCTTGCCCTCTAAATGACTGCGGTACTGGACGTCACTTGAAATGTCCTGGTTCAAGATGGTAGCTTCAGAAGAAGACCTTTGTGCCATACCCGATCGAAGGCCTTTGCTATATCTAGGCTGACCGCTAGTGCCTCACCTTGGCTCTCAATGGCTTGCACCCAACGGTTTATGAGATACACAAGAAGGTCACCGGTTGAGCGACGCTGGCGGAAGCCGTACTGTCGGTCGCTCAGTAGATCGTTACTCTCAAGTTAACCCAGGAGCTGTGTATTAATAACACGCTCCATAACCGCTCGAGAGGAGCGAGGTGATAGCGATAGGCCTGTAATTGGACGGGTCTGTCCTGTCGCCTTTCTTAGGCCAGTCGGCGTGGCGGGCGTTAAAATCGCCAAGTATGACTATCTCTGTGGATGGGATCTGCTGCTGCACGAGGTCTGAGGCCATTTGGATATGCTCCATGAGTCGGTCTGTTTCAGTATCACCGCTGTGGGATCTACAGACGGACGCGTAGACGCGGGGATGGTCGTTGCTGTCTACACGGAGCCATAGAATGGAGAGGTCCCTACCTTCAAGATTGCTGAGGTGACGAGAACTGATATCTTCTCTGACGTACACACACACTATCACACACACACACACACTTCAGCATTAGACAGAAAGGAGTGTTGTAGTCCGTACCCAGGATAGATGAGGTAGGATGTGCCCGCCGGAGACGATATCTTCTCAAGGTGGTGGTGGACAGCATTTAGGTTTGTGTGTAATTACAAAAGTCCACGGTTGGCGTGGCAGGAGGTGCCCTTGAGTTTGTGCTCTTGCCTCGAGCATTCCTTCGCGCAGTTCCCCCCCAGAATACGAGAAGCAACCTGGGCGTCCACACTCAGGTGCGTTGTGTAACTTAGTTTTTTGTAACGAGTGATTTTTAAAGAATTTTTTTTTTTTTTTTTTTTTTTTTTATATAGGACACGTCAATTTGACTTCACCTCGCCTGATGTTAAGCTAAAGGCAAAGTCTCGGAAAGAGGGTCACCATCGTAAACATTTACCATGTTAACAGTGGTGGCACTCAGCTTGACGGCCTCATTAGATGCCTTTTCACGCCCCGCTTAAAGGACCCGGGACTGTAGGAAGAAGGAAACACGTGAGCTGGCAGGGAATTCCAGGTCTTAGTGGTGCGGCATAGGAATGAATCACTGAAACGCTTGGTTCTAGCAGGTATACTCTGCACCGTAAATGGATGACATCTTAGCCCTGCACGTGTCGTCCTGTGAAGGAAAGGGGAGGGTGGGACTAATTGGAAGAGCTCGTCAGAACATTCACCATGGTAGAGACGGTAGAAAACTGCCAAAGACGCAACATCTCTACGCATCTGCAAAGGCTCGAGGGTGTTCGTGACCTCAGGATCCCCAATAATGCGGACCGCACGTCGCTGCAACCTGTCGAGAGCATCTAATAAGTACTTTGCGGAGCCGTCCCAGAGATGTGAGCAGTATTCCACGCAGGAACGAATTTGGGTCTTGTATAGAAGACACCGCTGCTCCGGCGTGAAAAAACGTCTCACTCTGTTCAGGACTCCGAGTTTACGCGAGGCTGATTTGATGATACTCTCGATATAGTTTTTGTTATTCAGTTTGCAGCGAACATCCATACCGAGGATAGTGAGGTGATCCTGCAGTGGCAGTGGTGTGCTCTGAAGAGTGGGAAGGGGAAGGAAAGGAGATACCTTAGCTGTAAACGCACATGCCTGGGTCTTCTTGGCATTGAACTCGACCAGGTTCCTAGCGCCCCATTGAGAAATGTGGTCCAGGATCCGGTCCAGCTCTGTGACAAGAAGCTGCCTTTTTTCCGCGATATCAGACTGCTTGGCCGCAGGATGTGCGTGATAACTCCCATGTAAGGTGCTGTCGTCTGCATAGCAGTGAATCTTTCCGTTACAGAGCATGTCATTGATATGCAGAAGAAAGAGAGTGGGAGATAAAACGGAACCCTGCGGCACGCCAGCATTTACCTGCAAGAACTCCGAAGCTCGTCCATCACAAAGGACGCGAATACGGCGCCCCTGCAGGAAGCTTGCAACCCAGTTACACAGTCTAGGAGGCAGGCCGAAGGCTGGTAGCTTGGAAAGTTATATTTGAGTAGAATATTATATTTGACGCTGAACGAATAAAAAGAACGAAAACTATGGCCCAAAACTGCTAATTAAACAATATTATTGTAATATTGCTTGAAGAGGTCGTGGTACCAAAACACGAAGCCAGATTGAAGTAATACTGCTTTAACAGGTTGTGGTTGTTCGAACGGCGGTAGCCTAGAGGTATGGGTATGGGTGGATTGCTGAGACGAGGTCTCAGGTTCGATCCCAGGTTTACCATGGCACACACTAATGACTTTTCGATGCTTTTCGAAGTTATGTGTGTATTTATCGCAGGTTTATAAGTGCCCGGTTAATGGCAATAGGCTCGCCACCTATTACATTGGGACCGAAACATAAACTGGCGAAATGTGGGTGCTAGCTATAACCTCTACCTACCCCTTCGTGGAATACAGGCGTGAGGTTATGTATGTTATGGTTGTTCGAACGGCCGCATTAAGATCCAGATAAAATAATAACTACGAGTTAAATAATAAAGCGAGTATCAAGCATTATTTAATGAGCATTCGAGCTATCAGAGCAGCGGTCTAGATAATAGATGCCAATTAAAAGACAAAATGAAGTCCAAAGCATGGTCTCACACTGCATTTTTTTGGAAAATTCCCGATTTTTATTGCAAACACTCTACTACCTCATGACGATCTCTCTATTTTCTTTTTTCTATTTCTTTCGTACCTACTGGGATAACGCGCTATATTTTCAACCCGCCGTGTTGGTCTATGATTCCAAATAACAACTATTAGTATTGATAAGGACAAAGTCAAAATCATTTATTACTTTAAACAAACAAATATAATAATTATGCCACACCCTACCGTCCACTTCGCCGATGACTAAGTAAAGCCAAGCCGAAGAAGAAATGACAAGAAACTCCGGTAACACCTTTGAATCGAAGTATTGACGCGGACGACTGTACAATTATTTGTAAAGTCGACGTGGCGGTACTCAAGTCGACTTTTTCAACGACTCGACTAGGTGGGAATAAAAGCTGAGTTTTCAAAGTAGACGTAGCGGGAACTCGACATAATGGGACTCGACCTCGCGGGAACAAATCTTTTAACGTGACACTATGAGCAAAAAACTGATTATGACTGGATTGGTCGATTGCAGATACTGAGAGGAAGAGAAAAAAAAAATAGTTTGTGGTCAATTCCAGTCAGCACCGACAGATTTTGGCCATACAGTCTATGGCCTTGAGGCAAATGAATACACAATTAGCAGGCAGGCGGCCTGCAAAGAAAAATTAAACCAAATATTGGTAAGCAAGAGTAGGATTTTTTTTTTTTTTTTTTTTTTTTTTATCGTGCGAAAAATCCCCACGGATACCACCCCCACGGAGCCGGTGGAGGCGGTTATGTCGGACTCGAACCGACTAAAACGCACGCCGTCTTGGGTCCTTGGCTGCCGGAGGTGAGATTGCCAAAAGCATATCTCTCGCACCCCGGCAGACCCAGGACCATCTCTTTCGAGATGGCCCCCTTCGGGTTGTGGGGACCAAAATGTCCCCATCTAGCCCCGGTTACGGGGAGGCGCATTTTGCGCCGCCGCCGCGGCCTGCTTCTGCTAGGGTGACAGGCGGCTCCACCGGTCACCCCCAGGCCAGCGCTCATGGAGGACGGAGGTCGTTCTGCGACCTCCGACGTCCGGTTCGCCTTCGCTCTGCACGGGCTTCCCGGGCCCGGAGTCTGGTCCGGACCCGACCGGCCGCCTCCTTCTCGAGCATTACTTGCTCGCAGAAGGAGGCGACCGCACCCCAAGCGTTTGCGCATCGTACCATCGCTGTGAGCAATGTGACGAGTGTGAGGACTCCCACCCCTAGAGCCGCCACTAGGACCCGCCTCGGCGTGTCCCACGCCGGGCACTCGGTCAGCGTGTGCAGCTCTGTGTCCTCGCTCGCATCACAGTGATGGCACTCGGACGTTGGCTCCTTCCGGATCCGACACAGGTAACTCCCGAAACACCCGTGTCCGGTAATCACCTGCGTCAGCCGGTACGAGAGGCTGCCGTGTGGCCTCTCTAGCCACTCCTCCATGATGGGTCTTACCGCCGCTATTACGGCGTGCCCTAAGCAAGAGTAGGATAGTAGACACTGGGCTCCAAAGCATAAGCTTACCACAACCACCACACACATAGATACAAACCTTGGCATAACAATAGTCCAGCATCTTCTCAAACAGATCCCAATTGTCAACTTGTCCATCCTTCATGTAGGAGTGGACTTCCATGCCGGTGCGTGGGACGTGAAGCTCCGTAACATCGATGTAGTGACGGAGTTCGTTACCTGCTTTCGTACCTGGTGAAGAGTTTCTTTATTTTAGGCTAAATTGATGATATAGTCCACTACTTCGTAACAGTGCAACTTTTACTCTTGAATTAAAATAACATTTATTATGCTAACTATACAATTTGATTACATCAGGAAAAATGAATTGCTCAGGTGGGGCTTGAACTCATGACCTTTCCTTTAAAGGGGAAATGCTCTTACTAACTAAGCTACTGACTTGATAAGAGACCTGAGTTAGTAAGCTCCTCCTGTAAGGAAAGGGTCGGTTCAATACCCACCTGAGCAATTCATTTTTCCTGATGTAATCAAACGTTGACTGTTAAGATCCTACTTAATCTACTAATAAATACTAATACTGGGTGTAACGGGGTTTTCGGTTTCGGGAGCGTTTCTCTTACACCCGGCATTATAAATGGGAAAGTAACTCTGTCTGTCTATCTGTATGTTATGCTTACACACCTAAACTACTGAACCGTTTTTAGTGGAATTTGGTATAAGGGTAGATTAGACCTTGAGAAAGGACATAGGCTATGTTTGGTCGCGATAACTACGCGGGTGGAGCCGCGGGCAAAACTAGTATTATAAATGCGAAAGTAACTCTGTCTGTATTATACGCTTTCACGCCTAAACCACTGAACCGTTTTTAATGGAATTTGGTATAGGGGTAGATTAGACCTTGAGAATGGACATAGGCTATGTTTGGTCGCGATAACCGATATCCACTATAAGCCTGATTATCACTCACATTGAGCTATAATCATAAGCGGCCAGAACCTCAGTTTTACAGGTTAGAAAAAGCTGTGAACAGTTGTCAACAAAAAAACCATTTGCGCCTTTTACATAAATAATTATATTTAAATAGTTTCTATACTCTCTTTATATGTAATGAACAAGATTTTAACTGTTCAAAATCATTAAAAGGAGTGTTAATTAACAAAAATGTTACCAATAATAGATGACAAAGTTTACAATAAAACTTACCGCTTTGGGTAACATTTCCATCTGGAACCTTCTCCTCAGGTTCTGGAACATGAGTAGCAGGTCCAACACCAACTACAGCAGGAATATCGGCTTTTGGAGTATCTTCTTGGGCATAACCAACGCGCAACGAATGGTGTCCAGGATCGAAGACTAATGCACCTATTTCGTCACCGCCGTATAACATGCCGTTAGGACCACTCATGTTTACGATTATCTATATTTTAACTTTCTTATTTTCACTTTTTCTTGGTTATATTACACTAAATTTATAAAGCTATGAAACGCGCGATATTTTGATACCGACGATGCCGAATTGACAACTAAAACTTTTTATTTATTATCTGTGGTTAGAGATGTGCCGAGTCAGGCTAACTCGAATTCCGACTCGAATACCTAGCAAGTATTCGTGTACTCGAGTATACCAAATACAGTATTCGGATCCTCAGGACTCGAATACAGATTTCGAGTACTTAAAGTATTCGAATACTAGGCCGTGGATTCTAAAAGCAACCTTATAGCTTCAACCGTACAGTCGAATTTTGAATGGCCACAAGTAAGTAACGCACGACGCAACATGTATGAAGTGTTGTATCGTTGCAAGTTCGAACGTGTTTAGATTTACGGACGGTCAGTTAGGTACTTTAATATTTAATAAGATGTTATTATAGGTGTAGTAGTGACTTGTTTCTCTTGAAAGTTATCATTTTAATGTGACGAAGTGTCGGTTTATGTCATTTAGTGTTTCTATTCAATTATTTTGGGATAAAATGGCTCCGAAGAAAAAGTCAGAAGTATGGAAGTTTTACAATATATTAGGAATTAGAAAAGTGGAGTGCAAAGAGTGTAAAAAAACATTTGTTCATTTTGGATATACAACAAATTTATTTACACATTTGAAAAAAATACATCCTCTGACTTAAAGACGGATATAAAGAGAGGGAAAATTTGGAATGATTCAAGTGGTGCTCAATAGCTCAGTTGGCAGAGCAGTCACCCTGTAAGCGAAAGGTCGTGAGTTCGAGTCTCACTTGAGCATTTCATTTTTTCCAATGTTTCTCGAACTTAACAGTTAGCATAATAAATGCTATAAAAAAAAAATTCATTCAAATATTTGGGCACAGTCATCAAAATTCAATGTTTAAAAATGGTTGAAAAATCATTAATTGTTTCCAACAGTTCGTAAGAATGTTGGTAGATGGCTGCACCGTCGCCCTTAAAGACGGATATAAAGAAAGGGAAAATTTGGAATGATTCAAGTGGTGCTCAATAGCTCAGTTGGCAGAGCAGTCGCCCTGTAAGCGAAAGGTCGTGAGTTCGAGTCTCACTTGAGCATTTCATTTTTTCCAATGTTTTTCGAACTTAACAGTTAGCATAATAAATGCTACAAAAAATTCATTCAAATATTTGGGCGCAGTCATCAAAATTCAATGTTTCAAAATGGTTGAAAAATCATTAATTGTTTCCAACAGTTCGTAAGAATGTTGGTAGATGGCTGCACCGTCGCCCTTAAAGACGGATATAAAGAGAAGGAAAATTTGGAATGATTCAAGTGGTGCTCAATAGCTCAGTTGGCAGAGCAGTCGCCCTGTAAGCGAAAGGTCGTGAGTTCGAGTCTCACTTGAGCATTTCATTTTTTCCAATGTTTTCGAACTTAACAGTTAGCATAATAAATACAAATTATGTTTCATCATAGCTTTATGTTTAAATAAATACCAATTATTTTTATTTTTATTACGTATGAATCTTGATTTACTCGTATTCTTAAGCAAATCGAGATTTTAAAACTGTATCTTCATTGATTTGATAATTATAATTTTTAGTGGTTAATTGCTAGCCTAAATGTTATGCCATAATTACCAAAGACTGACTAAACATTTTATTCATTAAAAATATTAAATACCTACATCTGTTATTATTTACATACCTAATATACTCTCCGAGGGAACCTACGAACATACACGATTTGTGTGGAAATACTAGGATTTGTCGTAAAAAAACAAACTACAAAGTTAGGTTCAAATAGTATTCGAGTACCTGAAGCAGGTATTTGAATACCTCTTCGAGTACTCCGACTCGAATTCTAATTCGAATCTTTTTTTAACGAATACCAAAACATTCGAATACTAAAAATAGCCGACTCGGCACATCACTATCTGTGGTTGTTATTTCAGTTTTCTTTTGTTTCTTTAGTTCCTTTCGGAAAAGGCTAAGGTACTATGACCATGCTGCCTTGTTAAAAGTGGATGCCTTAGTTCTAAAAGTCCATTTTCTTAGTTTTGAGGTAAAGCCCGACCAATAAAATAAAATACCTCACCATATTGCGGAAAACTATTGGAACTAATTTCTTCATATAGCAACAATCTATCAGATATCATTATGGTCATCTGTCAGTGTGGTGTCAAATTGTGCGTGATAATTATTGTGAATATAAATGCCGAAAACTCTTAAAAGCCAGTTAAGAAAAGTTATTTAGAATATAAAAAAGTATTTGTCGGATAAAAAGTCGGAAGGATTGGACTCTGTTCCTCTAAATAACATCACCGACCTCGTTGTCAACATGACGGGTACATCATAGAGTACGCGCATTGAAAATTGGCCAATTTTTCTACTGTGACTAATTATTATCCACATTTTTAGGTATATCCAGATCGTCTGTAATAAAAATACGAAAAGAAGGTAAAACATCAGCTGTATTTTCTACACCTAAGAAAAATAAGCCTAAGGCAAAGAAGAAAATCATGCTTGATGATTTCGATCTCTGTGCTATTAGGCATAAAATACAAGAATTTTATGCAGTCCGAAAAGAAGTACCGAGTTTGAAGCGGTTGCTTGCGGCTCTGAAAAAATCTATAAATTTTGTTGGTGGCAGGGAGTCGCTTCGTTTACTCTTACATAAATTAGGATATAAGTTTAAAAAGTGTAGAAATCAAAGGACAATTCTTATGGAGCGACAGGATATAGTGGCATGGAGGGATAGGTACTTAAAAGAAATCAAAGATGTAAAGGAGAGTGGTATGCCAGTTGTATACCTTGAAAGTTATATTCATACTTCGCTCAATCATGCAAGATGTTGGCAAAGTGAAAATGAGCCTGGCGTATCTAAATCTGTGGCTAAAGGTAAAAGATATATAATAGTTCATTGTGGAGGTAAGAATGGGTTCGTCCCGAATGCTTTACTACTTTATAATAACAAAGAAAAAAAAAGAAGATTTCCATGATGCCATGAACAAAGCAAATTTTAAGAAATGGGTATTGCATACATTATTACCTAATTTACATGAACCCACCTGTGTAGTCATGGATAATGCTAGATACCTTTCTAGCCAAATTAATAAACCTCCAAATTCGACTAATAGAAAACGTGAAATTGCAGAATGGCTGAAAAAACACTGAAAATGTTACAGAAGGCTAATAAAGGTTACGGTTAATCGACTTTATCAAAAACACGTGCTTATGAGCGGTACAAAGCAAATCTCGACGATGTGATGGAAGATTTGCCTCGTTCTGGTAGGCCATCAACGTCTGCAACTGAAGTTAACATCGCAAAAGTGAAGGAAATAGTGACTGAAAATCCTCATTCAAGTCATCCTCATTCCGGAAACAGCGTTTAAAAAATGTTTTGATGATTGGATTATTCGTTGGCATACTTTGAAGGTGATAAATTAAAGGACAACCCCTAACTCTCATACAATCTTGGGCCCGCATGTACAGGGTTGAAAATTAGGCAATATTTAGACCATCTAAGGACATTTTGTTTGCCTAATTTTCACGACGATTTACAATGGCCAAGTTTGTTAAATCGAGCATTGTTCATAGGTTTTTAGGTTATGTTGTAATACATAATGCGGTCAAACAGCGTCTTATGTTGTGTTTGTGTGATAGCTATACAAGTTATTCGCGTATCGCTTTTATTTGTAAGTAGGTTAGCAGGTTTTATTAGTATAGAAAAGGGCAGGTCATTAATATTTTTAGTCATTAATGTGGAATGGTCAACTATATATGCTAAATAATAAAACTGATATGTCAAAGCAAAGACATGCTTTAGCTACTTTCTTGTTGCACGATATTAAACCTTATAGTTTTATGATATGCAACTGACATTTACTCTAAAGGTGGTAAAGTAATCCTTCCCTACCCTCACTTCAGACGGCAACATCTGAGTGACATCCTTTTGCTACGGTTACCACTTTCCACAAGGCTGTATACATACTTGTTTGCTGTAGTAATATAGAATTAATTATATAAGTAGGTAATAAAATAAAACAACATTATTTTAAAGATTACTATATTTTAAAAAAGTATTTTAATCTCTATCCCGGGTATCTTCCTATTTGGCTTTAGAAATGCTTTCACTAGGACTTTCCTCCCCTTTTTAAGCATCATCATAGTTTATTAAAATATTGTCAAGAAACTGTGCAGGAGGTGTTATATTGTCTTGGAACCGTGCCCAACCGAGATACCATATTACACTCATTATGTGGGCACAGCACCCGACTGTTCTCTTACCTACAATACAATTACAGCAATGCTGTAATATAGTATTCCTACCGCTCAAAGAACTGTCAACTAATATATATACGTAATAAGTTCTACTACTTATATTCCTGGACTTTATTTTTCCTCTTAATAACCAAGTCGTTTGAGATATTGACAGTTCTTGTAGGAGGTCTCTATCCACCTCTCTGCACACTTCAATGACATACAGAATACACACTTGTCTGTGCCCCACTGGTGATTGTGCTGGTCTGGTCTCATCCAAACATGCACATTGAGCTTGAATCCAGCAAGATTCGCAAATGATTGCATTCACCTTAAACAGAGATCATGTTATAAGCACTGAATATTCCATTAGTCATATAGGCTAGTTCTTCATGAACGTTACACATATCAGTCAAAATAAATTGTCATATACAAAAGTTGACATAATTTTCTACGGGATTAGGTAGACTCGTAGTAATTTCTATTCTATAGCAGCTATCACACAGCTTGTTAACGTTAATTATAATAACAATTTCAAAAGCGCGAGAATAACGAATAGGTACTTACTATTTGTGGTGCGACCCATTCACGTATACAAGCTAGTATCACTGCATCGTTCAATAAATGTCTGCCTATAATATTGCACCGATCGGTAGCGATTCCACAATTCACACAGAGACTCATTGTGATAGCTTTCAGCCGATGTGGTAAAGTCTAGTCCAGTTTTAAAGCCAAGGTCAACAAGTGTAGCAAATAACGGTGTCCGGTAATCAAGCAAGGGTCAAAGAGTTCGAAAATCATATACAATTCACAGAGTAAAAGCAGCAAAACACAATGATCTCAGGTAGCCGAAGGAAAGCGAATGCGACATTTTCAATGACAGGAATGAAAATCAGTGAAAATGACATATGATGTTACAGATTATTATGAATTCTAAATGATCGATTATTTACATAGACTTTGAATACACTACGATTATTTACAATCGATATTTTGACTTCCATTATGAAGGAGACAGGTGTCTTTCTGATTAGTGAACTGAATAACGGAAAATAAAGATGCTACATAATATTTTGAAATCATTTAATAAAGCCACGAATTTCAAATTCATAGTTATTAGTTATCGATTCGATATCATAATCGAATCGATAAAACAAGTATAATCATAGCGCATTTACGAAGATCGGATTAAGTATTACATTCAACGTTTACGAAGCTTGTTGATTAATGAAAATCACATTTTTAAACTTTTGTCGCACTTGGCCATTGCTGATTGTAATGAAGTCTTAACAAAATTATAACACAAAATAGACGAATTTTTTGACGTAGGTTTGATGTCTGTGCACTCGGGCCCAAAATGGGGTATCTCCTTTGGATGAATAACAAAGTTTTTGTGTATTATTGATTTTTTCCCGGTACTTTCTTGACAGAGTAGTATATCCATACTAATATTATATCAATGCGAAAGTAATTATCGTCTGTATTTTTTGATGAAATTTAATATAGAGATTTTGGGAGTTTGGGAACGGACATGGGCTACCTTTTATCGCGAAAAAGGGAGATAAAGGGTGAGAAATGGGGAAAATGGTGAGACAGTTTGTACGGCAGTTCGTCATTTTTATCGATAATTTGACATCCACGCGGGCGGAGCCGCGCGCTACAGCTAGTATTATATAAATGCCATCCTCTAGTGTATGGCACTTTATTTCTGCAACAGTTTCCTAATAAGCTAAGATATTGTACACTAGCCAATTCACATGTGTATCACTATACTTGGTGTTGTCATAATCATGACGGTTAAAGCGCCCCCAGTACGAGGTTTTTATTTTCTTGGTCGGGCTATAACGTCATTTAAAGAGTAAAAAAAATGTTTTAAGAAAAAGACCACATAAATAAATTTGGAAAAAATTGAGAAAATCGTTTATTCAGTAAGATTCAATATGAGGTTCTTTATATATATATATAATTATCATAATGATCAATATTAAATACTTAATATATAGGACTTATCGCAAAATTAGTGGAGTTAGGGACTTCTTATGATAATTCTTTGGAATTAGTGTCATATTATCGTAACTAATGACCTTAATAAAGAAATTAAAAACAATTAATAACGAAACTATAAACTTCTTTTTATTGTTAGCATGTTATAGCACAATATAATCTTCCTTCTTATCTTATTATTAATTTAAAATCACTTTCAATCATATTAGTCTTCTTTCTTCAGTTTTTATTCATAAATTTCGTCTTGATCTTGATCATTATTTACAATATCCTGCTCCCTTTCTGAAGAAGTAGCTTCCAACAATATGTTATTAAAAAATAATCTTTTTGGAATGGGAACAAACTCAAGCAGTTTCTTAATGTCGTTTAGTTTTGCTGGTTTTAAAGGTACCATTCCTTGGTAACTGTTACTGAGCTCTTCGATGATCTTGCCACCCATACCAACACGGTACAAAGTAATTTTTTTTAAATTTTGTCCTGTCATAGAGGTGGCAAATTCAGGATGTCGGAATCTTTGGAAACGTACTTTTCGGCATACAGCTATGCCAGTGATTGATGGTTTAATATGAGAATCATAGAGGTTCTTGTAATTTTTTATTTTTAGGATGCGATCTTCAGGTCTTTCCTCGTCCCTTAGATTTTTTTCAAGAAAGACAACTTGGAATTTACTTGTATTGCGTGAGGTTTCTATCAGTTCTACGTAATAGCCAGGCGTGTAAACCTTTTCGGTTTTAATACGTTTTCTTTCTATGAGTGCAAAGTCTCGATCTATTGGCATCATACTATGGCCAGGAATCGGATAAGAGATTGAAACTTTTTGAAATATATTATTTGCACATAATTGATCCAAGAAAGTGAATAGATAGCGATTTTTGTTTTGGCTAAAACAATTATCACAAAACAACTCCAAATGAGTGTGATCTGGAAGTTTGTTGTACGCGATGTAGTCAGCTAAGGCTGTTAAGACTTCATTTGGCCCTTTTTGTCCGTAATTTTCAGTATATAAGTACATGGATGCCGTGTTGTCAGAAAGATTGTGAATACCGAAATTATGTAACCACAATTGACGTGAATAATATTCTATAGAAACATTTGTTACAGGTAATGGTAAATTCTTCTGGTAATCAAAGCAAAGTGATAGCTTATCGTTTTTCTTGTCAGCTTCAGTTTTTGTAATGGTTTTCAAAAACACTTCAGCCTTTCTCAAATGAAGTTCTTTTTCTATCTTCAAAGAATTAAGATATTTCATGTCTTTGTTCATAGTCGCAAAATCTATCTGAACTTTTAATTTTTCACAGGTCGCGCAAATATCTTTTCTAGGCTGTCCGAAAGCAATATTAAAATCTTTGTTGAAGATCTCATTGAACTTGCTGTACTTAATGTTTATTTCAGGGTTATCACCTTTGAACTTTCTGTGTAACTCAGCAACAGATAGATTTGAGTCAATGTAGGTATTTTTTATGTTTATTAGATTCTCTAGAGTAGTGTGATTCTCTAGCTGGAATACTTTCAATAAAATGATGTACTTTTTTTATAACATCTTGGCTATAAGTAAAATGACTTTGCCTTCCTCTCAAGTCAGTGATGTCTTTTTCTTTATGCTGTACTTTGCGCTGAAGTCTTTCCCTTTTTATACCGTGTATCGCTAAGAAAGCTTGCTGACATAACACTACAACTCTTTTTTTCAGACTAACATGGTACTTAAAAACCTTTCGTGGCGTGCTTTTGTTGGAGATTTTGTTGGGCGAAATCTAAGAGGGTTAGTTTCTTGAAGGCAACCTTGCAAGTATACGTTTTGATTTGTGTGCGAAGACAAACCAATAAATTTATTGAAAATACTTTCAGCCTCTTTTTCTGATAACTTTTCTTTACAATTGCATCGACATTTTGGTATTTCGCGCCTAATATGATTTTTGATGTTTTTTTTCTTGACCAAATTTTTTTTCCAAGTTTCTGGCCTAGATGTTCTTTTTTTCCCACGTTTTTTTAATATGTTTACTTCTGTATCGTTCATTTCATCTATTTCTTCCACCTCATGAAACTCACCAGTTATTTCATTTAAAATTTGTCTGGTTTTAATTGGCTCAATAGTTCGAAATTCAATATTTGAAGCGTTATTTTCAACATAAGCTTCTATTTCTTCTATCACCCCATGATCAACTTAATTATCTGATACAATTTCTCCCGTTTTTTCATCTAACTTCACTCGTTTTTTGTCATTCATTTTTCCGATACTATTTTCAACCTCATTAGTTTGATTTATCAAAATCGTGGCACTCTGTGAACTAACAAAATAAATTATTGAAAAATATGTCGAGATTCTTAAATACATATCCATACTTCCATACTAATATTATAAATGCGAAAGTAACTCTGTCTGTCTGTCTATCTGTCTACTACGCATTCACGCGTTACCCACCGTACCGATCTTGATTCTTGATGAACAAGACTTTGGGAAAGTACATAGATAGATTATTAAATTTTTACTTTAGTCGCGATAACCGACATCCACGTGGACAGAGCTTCGGGCAAAAGCTAGTAATTCATAAGCGGGTAGTTCTAATATTATTACGGGTATCCTCTGTCCTGGCGGTAGTACCGCTACCTAGGAGGTGCGAGTGAGAATAATAAGGGATTATACCGATACACTTACCTGTTTCCAGTATGAACGGTGGCAGAAGTCGTAATACGTTTATAATTCGTGATAGCATTTTCATTTTCTGGAGTCCATTCACTACCAGAGGAATCACCGTCGTACATACCACAATCGTACATAAGACTGAAATAAAAAGATTTGTTATTATTCTACTAATGTTTCATTTATTCTAATTGATTCGAGTACAAATTGAAAAGAACTTACCGTTCTAGTTTATCCTTTGACATTCTCCAATAATTTTACGCTTTATTTTGTTTTCTTCTTCAATTTTTAAGTTTAAAACAGTTTCCACGAAGTAATCTAGTTCCAACATTCAAATCAGTGAAAATAAACGACCGCCTGTATGACCAGGATATAGTTTTAATATCCTACGTGGACTTAGTGACTTATCGTAATATTTCATTGGATTAGGGTATTTTTTGCTTAAATTTGGATTTAGTGACTTTTTGAATTCAGTTCACAGGACTTAATGATTTTAGGAATTGGGAAAAAACATCTTAGCGACATTCGATTTAAAAAAGGATGAGACCAACTCATAGACAAAAAAAAAGATTTTTTCTGAACTGGTAAACTCAATATCGATAAAAATGGATTTAGTGACTTTTAGAACTAAGGCATCCAAGTATTTTCTTCATTGAAATATTCGTTTGTTGATGATATTAATGATGATGTTGATGATGATGATGATGTCAGTGGATGATAATTGATGCCTTAGTAAAGTTATGGGGACTTTACTAAAAGCTCCCTGGGGAGATTTGGATTGAACACGTAGAGTCACAATTCACTGTAATTTGCCACTTTCCTACACGCGTGTGCGTTATCCAAGGCGTTATGGCTAAAAATCTACCCTTTTTATACATAAAAACTTGAACTCACACCAATTTCGGCCTTCTTGAGATCATGTATGGGGCAATGGAAGACGGTCCTTCGCTATCCAGGATGTTGCCAGACAACCGATGCACCCATAAGAATTGAGAGGGGTATATTCCAGGGTGAGTCCCCTATGGTTCTGTCTAGCACTGAATCCTCTTAGTACAATACTGGAGAACTCAGGGCTAGGCTATCGGTTGCAGAGAGAGGGTCGAGTTATATCCCACCTCCTCTACATGGATGACCTCAAATTACTTGCTCCAAATAATGCGCAATTGATAGAACTACTAAAGATAACTAAAAGTTTTAGTAGCTCTGTCAAGATGGAATTTAGTTTGGACAAGTGTGCAGTCATGCATGTAGAAAGGGGTGGAATAGTGGAATCCGAAAACCTGATTCTTTCTGATTCCATTAAGCTTAAATCTCGTTCTTCAACCGAAACCTACAAATATGTAGGTATGTCGCAGGCATTAGGAATACCTGAAGCTGGCATGAAACAGGCACTGCGGGAGCGTTTCTTTGGCCGTCTGAAGAAAGTCCTAAAAAGCTTTTTATCAGGCGGTAACAAGGTGCGCGCCTGCAATGGTTGGGTCATGCCAGTCCTAATGTACTCTTTCGGCATACTTAATGGATGGACTCAGACGGAACTTGATGCCCTGGACAGAAGAGTTCGTTCACTGTTGACCACATTTCGGATGCATCACCCCCGATCTTCCGTAATGAGGCTGTATATCCCACGGAAGCTGGGGGGGGGGGGGGGGGGCGTGGCTTTTTAAATGTCAAGACCCTCCATAACCGCGAGATATACAACCTCAGAGAATATTATTTTCCTACACGCAAACACGGATATGCACCGTGATGTGGTTGCAGTGGACAATGGTTTTACTCCTCTTGCGTTGGCTAAAGAGAACTGGCGCAAACCTATAGTACTTAGTACTGCTGATCGCAGGGAGGTATGGGTGGGTAAAGAGTTACACGGACGCTTTTATCGGGCCTTAAACGAAAAAAAAAAAAAAAAAAAACATTTATTGCCAAAAAGAATTACAATGATGAAAAATGCTGTGACCCCACACTAGGCGAAGCCTGTCCTGTGGGTGTCCATACGATTATAATTCACGTAAAAACATTGTTTGCTCGGGTGACGTCTTTGGACTTAACACATAATTTGACCTATACTGTTCAATTCACAATACTTTACCAACAATTACATCCATAGCTATATCTATATACTTTAATACGTTATTCTTTCACAGGACAATTACCAATAACTACAACATTTATGAAACATGAGCAATTAAAATTTCGGTGAGATCGTACGATAGAGAATTGAGCCATTTTGTGACTTTCAACTTTGCCTCTTTAACCGAACATAGTTTTATGTCGCAAGCACCATTTGTTTGATTGTAAATGTGGATGTCTTTAAATGGTGCAAAGCGCCTGGCAAAGCTTGTGTTGACTTGGGGTAGTGGTAATTTGAATAATCGTCGCTTAACTAAATTTTCGTAGTCTTCTGAATTTATTGTCTTTTTATGAATATCGAGAACTGTCTTTAGAATATGTAATTGACGCACGTTTAACAATTTACTTTCACTGTACAAAGTTTCTGTGGGATATCGGAAGGGTTTCCTAAACATAGTTTTAATTACTGCCCTCTGAGCTCTTTCAATTTGAATCATTGCTGTTTTCTTAGCACTTCCCCAACACGTTATGCAATATGTTATCAGCGACTGACACAAGGCATAATATACAGTTTTTAAAATGTCTGGTGACGCCGATGAACGAAGCAATTTTAATATATATGCTGTTTTTCTGACTTTGTTGGATAGAGCTGTTATGTGTGCGTCAAAACTAAGATGCTCATCGATGACCACGCCAAGGTACTTAATAGTGTCGGTTTTCGATAATTCTTCACAATCACAGGGCTTCAATCGGTCCGAACACTCATGTATTTTAATACTTAGAGTCATATTTGGAGCTGTTGCCCGTGTTTTATGGAAACATATATACCTGATCTTTCTAGCATTTAAGGTAAGCAGATTATATTGAAGCCATTTATTTATCTGCTTCATACCGTCCTCTGCCTTCAGAAACGTTTCCTTCCAAGTTAGGCCTTGTAAATGATGGCAGTGTCGTCCGCATAGCATATGACGTCCGCATCAACACTATCGTGTATGTCATTGATGTACATTATGAATAAATTTGGTCCCAAGATGCTCCCCTGTGGCACTCCGTAATGCGTATGTCGTAGCTCACTTTTATGATTGTCGACGCTTACACACTGCCTTCTCCCGGTTAAATAACTTTTGAACCAGTCAAGGGCAACAGTGCCGCAACACCTCTTATCCCAAAATGGTTTTCTAGCTTTCTCGTTAATATTAGAATTGAAACAGTGTCGAAAGCTTTTGCTAGGTGTAAGAACACGCCAACGCAGGCTTTCTTACGGTCGAGATGAGCCGATACAGCTGATGTCAGAAGCGTGACAGCTTGTTCGGTTGACTTGCCTTTTCTAAAACCAAACTGTCTTGGCGAGTAGAGATTGTTGATTTCGATGTACTTGACAAGTCTGTTGTTAACAATCTTCTCTAAAAGTTTTGAAAACGCGGTCAGGAGTGAAATAGGTCGATAATTTTCCACAGAGTTCTTTGGGCCATCCTTATGAATAGGTGATATGGATGCAATTTTCCATGGATCTGGAAATGCACCTACTTCCAGGCTGGCGTTAAATATTGTTACTAAAGGTTTTACAATGACTTCCTTTATATCCTTTAAAAGAACATTAGTGATGCCATCAATACCCGGTGACTTATCGTTTTGTAGGGACATTATGAGCGATCCAACTTCACACACATCAGTAGGCTGCAAGAAGAGGAAGTTCAAAATTTGCTTACGATCGATTTTTGCAGCAAGTGCTTCCTGCTTTAACTGCAGTTTATTGAGAGTGTTATTCGCTAAGTTTTCACCTACTGTTGAGAAATAGTGGTTGCAAATGTCCAAAGATTTTATGGGACTTGAACTATCCTGTAGTGCAAGAAGTTCTTTAGGCTGCTTATTTTTCTTTGTCATATGGCATACAGTTTTAATTGTTCTCGACATCTTTTTTGGGTCTTTTGCACTACTAGTAAGTGCACTATTTTCATGTTCTGTTTTAAGCTTACGTAATAGGTTATTGCAAAAATTCCTATACCGCGAATAGACTATCTGTAGAACTGCGTTGTTAGGGTTCTTTTTTGCTTTCATGTGTAATCTGTCTCGATGTCTCATACAGCGAATCAGCCCAGGGGTGATCCAGGACTTAATGACATATTTAGAGTGACTGATGTGAATTTCCCGTGAATATCTTTCTATTAGGTCAGTAAGCCGGTTACTAAAGATATCTGTCATTTCATTTAGATCTTTGTGTTCAAATAGTTGTGACCAGTTTTCACTCGTAAGTTCCCTTTTTATGGCTTCGACGTCTCGTTTCACAGTCGTTCTATTTGCAGATTTTTCTATTACGCTGCCTGTGACCAAGCCGAGTATTGCTATGTAATGATCCGTTATATTGGAAGAACATACTATACCCATTGCATTTGGGAAAGTGTTGACGAAAATGTGGTCATGGCATGCGTCGTCCCTTGTTGGTTTCGTTATCGCAGGGAACAAGCCATGTTGTGCCATAAGGCATAGTGTTAAAGTGGCAAGTACGCTGTCACTTTATGTGGAACAATCGAACTCTGTATACTAAGTTGGAGACAATAGACAATAAAACACACAACTTGTATTTGATCTATGTAATTGTTCAAAATTAATATGCTAACTTAAGGTTATAAGCACTCAGCGGTAACGAAACCATATCGCCATGTAACTCGATACTTACGCCATCTATCGAGGTTCAAGTTAAACTTTACAAATAAATCTATTTGATACAACTGTGTACATCCGTACTGAACATACCGCCCCCCAAGGGCATACAGTGAGAGAATGGCCTTCTAAAACCGAGTTACAATTATTATTAAAACTAAACACATGAAAATGGTGAATAAAAAACCATAAAAAACAATAAATCCTTAAAAAAATGTAAAATTAGGGCTAAGCATATATAACTAAAAACATATATTTTATTCAGTGGAAATGGGCAATACACACAACTTTGAAGTTGGTCTTTTTAATGTGGAAGATTTTGTGCGCAATGTGACCACACGGGTAAGATTGTCTACACCGGGATGTTTTTGTACTATACGACCGAATAGCCAGCGACTAGGGGGCAAATCATCCTCCTTGATCAAAACAATGTCACCGATCTCAGGTTCTGTTACTTGTTTCGACCATTTATACCGGTGCATAAGGTTTGTCAAATATTCTGAAGACCACCGCTTCCAGAATGACTCCAACATTCTTTGCACGAATTGCCAACGCGTTAAACAACTTACGTTAGAATTTTCATATGTATGATCTGGTACATTTATTATAGGCTCGCCGATTAAAAAATGACCCGGAGTTAAAGGCATCGGAACACCGGGATCAGTTGTATTGATGACGTTTATTGGCCTTGAATTCAAACAAGCCTCAATTTGAATTAACAATGTACTTAACTCCTCGTAAGTGAGCGTTGATTCCCCAATAACGCGTTTTAAATGGAACTTAGTGGATTTCACCCCCGCTTCCCACAAACCACCAAAATTGGGTCCGTGCGGGGGGATAAAATGCCATTCTGTACCACTAACTTCAAGTGCCTTTACGATTTCGGACTGACAAGCAGCTAATTGCTGCAAATCCTTGGCTGCCCCGACAAAAGTGGTGCCATTGTCACTCCACAGCTTTGCACAGTGTCCACGGCGAGACACAAAACGTCTAAATGCAGCTAGGAACGCTTGGGCGCTCATGTCGCTAACCACCTCTAAATGAAGGGCACGGGTACACATACATACAAACAGGCAGACATATCCCTTGTACGAATGATGTCCGCGTCCTTTCGTCGTTCGTATATTGATGGGGCCAGCGTAATCCACTCCGCTGTGTAAAAATGGTCTAGCTGGTGTGCAACGGACGGTTGGAAGGGAACCCATCAATTGATTCTGGCTGTTGGCTCGGTGTCTGATACATTTAATACATTTGCGAACGTGTTGTTTCACCAAATTTTTGGCACCGATAACCCAATAGGCTGTTCTTAAATAGTTAAGCATAAGCTGAGTACCTCCGTGCAAAGTTTTATCATGGGCATCCGCAACAATAAGTTTGGTAAGGTGAGCACCACCTGGCAACACTATCGGGTGCTTGGTTTGCTCATCTAATTGTGATCGTTCAATCCTACCTCGAACTCTTATCATTCCGCTGTTATCGAGATAAGGGCACAACGATTTTAGCTTACTTTTAGAGTGTATGGCTTCATGATTTTCTAGATGTGTATATTCTTCTGTAAATACGTCTCTTTGTACCTTTTTAATACATAGTTCTAACGCCTTTTCCATTTCCTGTTTTTGTAAATGACTTGCAACGTTTTTGCCTTTGTTGAGGAATCTACGACAATACGATACTACTCTGAGTAATCTTGGCAATGACGAAAATCTTTCTATTATGGGATTGTCCGGAACAACTGTTAAATGTGCCTTAATTGATTCTTCCAAATCAGTGTTCAAATCCTTTGGCTTCTTAAATTTTGTATCTTTCTCGTTAAGGAATGATGGTCCAGTAAACCATAATTTGTATTCCAAAAACAAACTCGGTAGTAACCCGCGCGAGGCACAGTCTGCTGGATTGTCCTTTGTAGGGACATGGAACCACTGACTTGGTTTAGTACTGGTCAAAATTTCTGCTGTACGGTTAGCAACAAAGGTCTTCCACCTACTTGGGTGGCTATTAAGCCAGGCGAGCACTACAGTAGAATCTGTCCAGGCTGTAATTTTCTCTGAAGAGATGTCCAGAACTTTCGCCGTCTCCGTCAACAACTGTGCCAATAGTACGGCTCCACATAATTCCAATCGTGGGATACTTATTTGTTTAATAGGTGCTACCCTAGTTTTGGAAACAAGCAATGAAAGATGTATTTGGCCTCTCTGATTGATTCTCCGTAGGTATACTACCGCTGAATAGGCCACCTTGGAAGCGTCACTGAACCCATGTAGTTCTATATCGTCATTTGAGTTGGTACCAAGCCAACGGGGTATCCGGACTTTGGTGATATGTAGGAGCTCATCGCGGTAAGTACACCATTCTTTTACTAATTCAGTGTTAAGTTCTTCGTCCCAGTCAACTCCGGTGAGCCATAGTTTCTGGATGAATATTTTTGCCAGCACCACACAAGGGGCCAACCAACCCAGTGGGTCAAATAGTCTAGCAATTTCGGAAATTACAGCTCGTTTTGTTACAGGCAGCGTCAGCTTCGGGGGGAGATTAACTGAGTATTGAAAAACGTCTGCACACCGGTTCCAGGTAAGTCCTAATATTTTTATAGTATTATCTAATCTGATTTCGACTTTATTTGCATCTATGTTTTCATTCTTATTAAACCCTTTTAGTTTCATGTTAGTCTCGTTGCTTCTTATTTCCTTGTCCTCTTCGTATTTGCTTGTTTCGTTTAATTGTATTCTCACCTCATTTATTTCCATCGACTGAATAATAGCCAACATCTCTATATTATTACTATTCCACTTTTGAAGTTCGAATCCGCCCTTCCTTAATAATTCAGTGATTTGTTTCATTACTTCAGTACCTTCTGCGACACTTTCACACCCAGTCATTAAATCATCCATATAAAATGCATTCAAAACCCTATTGGCAGCCAGTGGATACCTTTTACCTTCGTCGTAAGCAATCTGATGAAGTGTCCGTACGGCTTGGTATGGTGCTGAGGCCGTACCAAAGGTAACTGTTAATAATTCAAAGTCTTGAATGGGCATATCAGGTTGATCACGCCATAATATTCGCTGAAACATAGAGTCTTCTTCAGCTATATTGACCTGACGATACATTTTTATGATATCAGCTATAAGTCCAATAGGATGACGGCGCCATCTTAAAATTATATGCCGCAAATCAGCCTGGAGGGTCGGGCCAACCATTAGGGTGTCATTTAATGATATGCCTTTATTATTTTTTTCAGAGGCGTTGAACACCACACGGACCTTTGTCGTGGTTTTATCCTCCCTTATCACAGCGTGATGAGGTAGATAAACTGCTTCTCCCCTTTTCTTATCATTTTTCTTTACTGCCCTCATATGACCTAAGGTAATGTACTCCTGGATTACCTTTATATATTCCTTCTTCAATTCTGTATTCCTTTCTAATCTTTTCTCTAAAGACCGAAAGCGAGCTTCCGCTATGCCGCGTGAATTACCTGCTTTACATTGAGGATCAATATCGCGGAATGGTAGACTTACGATATAACGACCATTAACATCTCTTTTCGTGGTTTCTTTATACAATTCTTCACATTTTTCTTCTTCGGGTGTAAGTTGTGACTGTTTTTCTTTTACCGGCTCTTCTAATTCCCAAAATTTTCTTAGGCTATCATCTTCGTTGACTTGTGCATGCATAACCCTTATAGACCTTTCTCTAACATTATTTACATCATTAATTGCACCAGACAGGACCCACCCTAAGGTAGTGCTCTGTGCAATCAAAGTGCCAAAGGACATTTGACTATTCCTTCCTGTATGATGTGGCTGTAAATATCTGCCCCCAACAAAAGGTCAATTTTATTTGGTATATTGAACTGTGGGTCTGCGAGATATAAGCCTTGGGATTGAATCCAGTCGAAATTATTTGTATTGATGTTGCCATCGGGTAAATAGGATGTTATTTTGTTTAGTACATAAGCGTACAGCGGCAGTTTAAATTGTGGATCCGAGCGCGACTGAATCGTAACGTGCACCATGTGTTTGGCTAAAGTCGAACCACTGTTACCTAATCCTGTTATCATTCCTTGTACCGGCATTCTTTTCAGTCCTAATAATTGCACAGTTGCCTCTGTAATAAAACAAGCCTGTGAGCCTTGATCGAGCAAGGCTCGGACTATTTGCTGATGACCCGATTTTGACTTGGCTTTTATTAGCGCTGTGGCTAATAAAACCTGCCTTGGTTTGTGGACTGTGCCTGTAGACAGGCAAGATACTATGGATGCATCTTGTGGTGCATTACTAGTTTCTCCCTCAGACGGCTTGGCAACTTCATTAGTGCCGCTGCTGTTGGGTTCACCGGGACTCAGATGTAACAACGTGTGATGACGCTTCTTGCAAACTCTGCAAGTAGTGGATTTCCTGCATTCATAAGCACTGTGGTTACTACCTAAGCAATTGAAGCAAATATTTTGCTTAGCTACAAATTCACGTCTACTGTCTACAGATTGCTTAGTGAACTTTTGGCAAAAGCAAAGCTTATGTGATGACTCTTTACAGAACTCGCATCGTATTGAACTTGATGTCGTAGCCAATAAAGCCTTTGAACTGTTGGCTGAATCTTTACCCTGATGACCTGATGCCTTGTCAGGTTCTATGAACTCTAACGCACGATAACGATTTTCCAGAAACGATGTAAATTCTTCAAGCGTTGGCAATTCGTTACCTTTGTTAATTCGTTGTTTGCCCCACAAGCACTCAATTCCCACTGTTTCTGCGTTTCAAAATCTAACTTAGAAGCTACTATGTGGATTATAATCATATCTCCGGTAGGCACATTAACGGACAAATTCTTCAGCGCATTTAAACACTCGTTTGTAGTGTTATACAGTTCCTTCAGACCTGCACCGGACTCTGAGACTAAACGTTTTTGAGCTAATAAACGTTTAAGGATATTTTTTGCCAAATATTTTTTATTATTGTAATGCCTTTCTAAGGTTTCCCAACATTGGGTATAGTTGGCATCGCTAACTGGGGTATGCCTGAGTAATTGCTCAGCTTCCCCAGAGAGATGAGTCTTTAGATAATGGAGTTTTTGACAGTCCTCCAAAGCTGCGTTTTTATGGACTAATGTGTTGAACAGATCATTGAATGTTGTCCATTCGGTATACTTGCCAGAGAATGTAGGGAGTGACATCTTTGGAAATTGAGCCAAAGAATCCGACCTTTGGTCCGTAACAGCCGGCTTACCTTGGGTTGAAACCTTTGGAGATAATTTATTCAAAGCAGATTTCATTAAAGTTTTGTATTCAATATAAATATTTTCAGTAGAATCATAAATTTCGTTTACCTCTTTGGTTGTTCCTTCAGCAATAGAACTATATTTTTCATGAAATTGACAATGAATTTCATCGAATTTAGCCCAATTTTGTTCTAAAAGTTCCTGTCTCGTTTCAATATACTCCAAGGTGAGTCGCTCCTTCGGACTTTTCTTAAAATTAGTAAACCCCTTTTGAATGTTATCCTTAATTCTTTTCAAAATATTAATCAATCCCTCCATAATTAGCTGTATAGTGATATGAATTAAAGTAAAGAGTACACAAGTTTAGCCAGTAGAAGCAACAACATATAATTGTATAATTTTAAAAATGAATATATCGCACCCCCAGTGGAAAATAGGCATAAGTGTTCTTACTTTGATTCGTCGATTTTATCATATTTGAAAGGTACGTTTAAAGATACATATGCTAAATTTTTTTCATATTTTTCTTGTTAAATTTGACGAATTAAAACAAGAAATTCGTTTTGAGAATTTTGGTTCCATTACATTTTTTCTTACGGATTAGTAGATTATGTGATATAACGCAAAGAATAAATTGAGAAATATGACGTATTACTTATTATTACGTTTATCCCTAATATTTTATGTAGAAAATTAAAAGTAACAATTATTGTGATTTAAATGTGTTTGTTTTTTTTACATCGTTAGTCTTGTATACACGATTATTTTTTTATTTGTTATATTAACTAGCTAAGGAAATTATCTTAAATGCGCTTACTTAGCCTAAAAGATAAACTTAGAAAATAATAAAAGCTGTATGACTGTTTACTTTTTATGAACATAAAATAAATTAGAATAAGAATAAATACTGCTTTCTTCCACTCAAAACTTTTCTATACGCCGAAACATAAGACTACATACTGCGGCGCGGCTGTAAAATAAGAACGATTACTTCTTTCTTTCACTAGAATATTTTCCTTTCACCGAGAAGTAAGAATAGATACTGCGGCGTGGGAGTAGACAGTGCTAACATAAGTGTGAATACATCGATGCGGGGGACGGGGCGGGTGCGTATCCACGCGCTTGACAGTCAGTGCCGATTTCTAGGTCAAGGTAATACCTGCGTTAACGCATTTGCGAAAGCAAAACAACAACAATTGAGTGGTTTTTCTTCTTATTTTAAAGTAAAGTGACCTGAAATGTATAACCGGACGCAGCACAGTAGGGCGAGAAGAATTTTGAAGTTATTAGGTGAGTATAAGCTAAAAAGAGATTATGACACAATGTTTTTTTTTATAGGACACGTCAATTTGACTTCACCTCGCCTGATGTTCAGCAAAGGCAAAGTGTCGGAAAGAGGGTCACCATCGGAAACATGTACCATGTTAACAGTGGTCGCACTCAGCTTGACGGCCTCATTAGATGCCTTTTCACGCCCCGCTTAAAGGACCCGGGACTGTAGGAAGAAGGAAACACGTGAGCTGGCAGGGAGTTCTAGGTCTTAATGGTGCGGCATAGGAATGAGTCTCTAAAACGCTTGGTTCTAGCTGGTATACTCTGCACCGTATATGGATGGCATCTTAGCCCTGCACGTCTCGTCCTGTGTAGCAATGGAGAGGGTGGGTGTAATTGGAGGAGCTTGTCAGAACATTCACCATAGTAGAGACGGTAGAATACTGCCAAAGACGCAACATCTCTACGCATCTGCAAAGGCTCGAGGGTGTTCATGACCTCAGGATTCCCAGAAATGCGGACTACACGTCGCTGCAACCTGTCGAGAGCATCTAGTAAGTACTTTGCGGAGCTGCCCCAGAGATGTGAGCAGTATTCCACGCAGGAATGAATTTGGGTCTTGTATAAAAGACACCGCTGCTCCGGCGTGAAAAAACGTCTCACTCTGTTCAGGACTCCGAGTTTACGCGAGGCTGATTTGATGATACTTTCGATATAGTTGTTACTCAGTTTGCAGCGAACATCCATACCGAGGATACTGAGGTGATCCTGCAGTGGCAATGGTGTGCTCTGAAGAGTGGGAAGGGGAACGAAAGGAGATACCTTTGCTGTAAACGCACATGCCTGGGTCTTCTAGGCATTGAACTCGACCAGGTTCCTAGCGCCCCATTGAGAAATGTGGTCCAGGACCCGGTCCAGCTTAGTGACAAGAAGCTGCCTTTTTTCCGCGATATCAGACTGCTCGGCCGCAGGATATGCGTAATAACTCCCGTGTAAGATGCTGTCGTCTGCATAGCAATGAATGCTACCGTTAGCATATCCAGCATTTACCTGCAAGAACTCCGAAGCTCGTCCATCACAAAGGACGCGAATACGGCGCCCCTGCAGGAAGGCAGGCAGGCAAGGGAGGTCTGGGAGGCAGGCCAAAGGCTGGTAGCTTATAAAGAAGCGATTTATGCCATACCCTATCGAAAGCTTTGTCAATGTCAATGTCAATGTCAAGACTAATTGCCAGTGACTCGCCGTGCTTTTCCATAGCCTCACCCCAAAGGTGGGTCACGTACGCCAGAAGATCACCCGTTGACCGTTTCGGTCTAAAGCCGTATTGCCGGTCACTAAGCAAGGAGTGATCCTCTAGGTGGCACATGAATTGTGTGTTAATAATGTTCTCGAAAACCTTGCACAGCACTGAGGTGACGGCTATGGGTTGTTCGGAGTTGGCTGGGTCCAAGCGATCCCCCTTCTTGGGGATCGGCTGGACATTCGCCTCCTTCCAAGCCGACGGCACTGCACCTGAACTGTGAGACAGTCGGTACAGCCGCGTTAGCATAGGAAATAGCTCCGCTGCACATTTTTTAAGTACGACCGCTGGAATACCATCAGGACCACTGGTTTTCCGGACATCGAGTGATTGTAGTACTGCACAGACATCGCGTTACCTGATATGGATATCAGACATTGCGTGGTCACCAGTGGGCATTGTCCGTGGTTGCATACCACAATCATCGACTCGGGAGTTGGCCGCGAAGAGATTGACCAGCAAATTTGCTTTCTCTTGCGGCTCATGGGCCAGAGATCCATCGGGGTTGCTCAGCGGGAGCAGCAAGGGCTGGCAGAAGTTGGCTTGCACGGCTTTGGCCAGTCGCCAGTAGCCACGGCACGTGAGATGCGCCACTAGCTCTTGGCCCAGCCGTGCTATGCGCTGGGCATCCGCCCTGACGTAAGCCCTCTTGCAGACCTTTGTCGCTCTGTTGTACGCCGCCTTGGCCTTGTTGGGACCGCGTGTGAGGCGCGCCCGCACCCAAGCGCGGTACGCAGACTGTTTATGCTCAACAGCCTCCGCACACTCGCACCCGAACCACTGACGCGCTCTGCGGACTCCGGTGACATCGGTTTATGGGATATAGTATTCCATACCCAAACCGATCTCACCGGCGACAGCAGTAGCGCTCTCAGATGGGTTCTTACCCTCAAAGCAGCGTTCAACCCACGGGATGGACGCATAATAGTCGCGTAGTCCATCCCAGTCCGCTGACGAGTAGTGCCAAAGACGCCTCTTCCCCTGCACGGGTCGTGGGGGCGCTACAATGGGCACGGTGGAGCGGACCAGACAGTGGTCGGAGTTACCTAAAGCAGCACTCACCGAGACACTGTACTGGTCCAGGAGACTCGTCAATAGAAGGTCTAGCAGAGAGGGCTCTATGCCGGACTCTCTTGATATCCTGTAATGCTTGATGTTTGTTTTTCCTGTCTACTCCTCCTAGTGTTTTCCCGGCTGCTCTTGGGGAGTCCGGGGTCCGCTTAAATAATGATTTGTCTGGGTTTATATAGTCTGGTAATTACATTGAAGCGACTATCGTCTGACCTTCGTAACCGGAAAGGCGAACCTTAACAATATTCCACAATTCCACAACATTCTACACAACGCTATCTAGACCCATGGTAAGCTTTTATAGCTTGTGTTATGGAATCTAGAATGCGGATAAACATACTTATATACTTTTGTTTTGTAAATACGTACATATTATACATAGAAACACCCAGACCAGACCAATAGGATCCTGGTTACATATTAAATATGAATGAATGTGCAGTTTCCTCGCGATGTTTTCGCTTACCGCCGAGCTAGTGGTACAAGTTTAGTATATCATAGCAATCGTTTGGTCTCCAAGTAGGGGAACCCCTGTAATATGAGTACAAGACGATGACTCGTACCACTAGGCTGATGAATGACTCGCAGTCTATTATCATAACATTACCTAATGTCTGTTACTAACGTGTAACATCCTTTTCTATTTTAACTTGTAAAGGGTTCACTATCTATTTGCATAAAAAAATAGCCATAACATAGGCTTATGTTAATTTATACTAATGATATTAATAAACTCTAAACTAAACTAAACTAAACTAGTAGGTGAAGGATAATGCCACCACTCGGGGTGCCTAGCCGTAATAATAACATGTGTAATAACAAAATATGTATTATAACTCGTTACCTTGATTTGTTAATAATTTTTGCTTGTTACCTTTGATTTTTATTGAGAGAACATAAACATTTTGTTGTACGGTGCCAATAAAAACTTATTTAAGTTTAGTCCTAACAAATTATCTACTGATTATTTAAGAGTTTATAAAAAAATCAATAGTGTTAGTAATCCTTACCGAAACTCTACAATTCTGAATATTATTGTGCAATTTTATTGTTGCTAGTACGAACTTTAATTGTTACCAAAATATAATTAGTATTTTGCCTGAAATAAAAAATAGTGAATAAAAAAAAAGGCATTGCCTTTTTTCCCTGTAGTCATAAATAATAACTCTAAGTAATATGTCTTAATATGCAGCTAACTTTTCTATAACATATAATGGAATAAGTAATTATTATTGTTTACTTAAGTTATCTTAACAAGCCCTTAAATTGAAAAAAGGGGTAAGTATTGCTTGTGCATTTCAAACATAATTTTTATAAAGGAAATAATGCAGTAATCTTACTTATACTACCATAAATGTTCATATTCACAAGTTCATTACTGCTTTAATGTAACATACTTTTTGAAATATATTTTACTTTTCTGGCAAAGTCTGGCATAAATTTTGATACTCAAAATCTTTTATTTTATTGTATTCTGAAAAATAGCATAATAATTTATTTTTACAATTCCTAATAAACTATAAACATTAGCACTAACTTAAATACAACACGAAGTGCAACATTTTTTTCTCCTTTTTTTGATATAAGAATAATTCTTCTACGTTTGGAAATAAAGTAAATATGCCCATAAATTCATTTTTTCACCATACTGAAAAATCAGCATTTTCGTCTTATGCCTTTTTTCCACTGAGGGTGCGATATGTGCTAAAACACAAAGTACATCTAAAACTTGTGAAAATAAGCCTTAAAAAGCATAATATTATAAAGCTATATAGACGACAATTATCAAAGGTAATATTGCTAGATACCTGAAGCTTGGACCAAGCGTAATAAACTAACTACCCCAAACTCGGTACTACAGGTAAATTGCCAAGTACAGTACAAAAGACCAAAATATTCTAAGTCCCAACTTGCCAAAGTGCTTAACTAGTATAAGAAAGCAATTGAAAAATTCTAAGTCCCTATTGAGACTCAAAATTATTCCAAGTGTTTGAACTACTTATAATATAGCAAGAAAGCAATTGAAAAATTCTAAGTCCCTACTGGGACTCAAAAATATTACAAGTGTTTGAACTTAATTTTACTATCGGCGGCTAACCGGCATAGATTCGCGGTTCCCCCGTTTTCTATAAATTATTCTAAGTCCTTAAACTACCATGCACAAATTTACAACTAACTAAAACTAAACTAAAATTTTACAAGTCCAATTCTAGTGAAATCTTCTATTTTAACGGCTCAATGGAAATAAGGCACTGATTTGCTTCTAAAATCTATAATTTTATTTCTAAAATCTATATTATTTGCTTCTATAATCTAAAATCTATATTTAATATAGAGTAACTAGATTATTTTGTTAAAAGATTACATTGTTAATTTTATAAAAATTTAAATATATGTTAGTGGTAGTGATTTGTGATATCACCACTTTTGTGACCTACTGATAAATAAAAACTGATTTTTGAAACTCGAATTATTATTTAAAATAAAAACAAATGTTGTTACACACATATTGTTCAACTTATTATACGTGGCTAATAGTAGCACACTATGGTTAATTGTAGCACCATACCGTGGTTCATTGTGTACTATGGTATGGACACAATTAACCAAAGCTCATTTTTTAAAAAAACCTCATTATGTCAAAAACCTTTGCTAAATCAATATTTATTTCAAATGAAATACATACCCAGATAACGAACCTAATTACAATTGCAGTTAAAATTAAATAAAATGCAATACTTATCAGACTATGGTGGTTAAAAATTTTGGTGGTTAACTGTTCAACAGCTCACCCTACTCACAGTTTTGCACTTCACATAACCTTTGAATATACCAACTACGTGTGGCGCCCTCTATGGCCACTTCGAGTAGGTTGGTTGATCTGCTTGCACTTCACTTATCCTTCAAATAAACCAACTCCGTGTGGCGCCCTCTGTGGCCACTTCGAGTAGGTTGGTTGTTCTGCTTGCTCCGTTAGCGTCGAATCTGTCATCTGTCACCTGTCAAACTCGCGCAACGCCGCCGTGTTCGCACCAAGTCTTAGAGTATATCAAGAGGTGCCATACCTACGAAAAAAAACTGCCTACCTAAACTTGGATTTTATGAATGAATGGAAAGCAGTATGGCGGCCTAGTAGGGAATCCAGTAAACTGTCGATAACTACATATCGATATAAAAAGGGCACAGACTAAAAATTTATACATTTGAAAGAAAAAATTAAGTGATTAGCTTAAGTGGATGCCGATTATTTGTATTCTCAGGTTGCAGTGTGCTTATGGCTTTCTGTCAGACTTTCCTTGTGATAGCCGGAGTTTCGAATAATTCGCCCAGAAGGACGTAGAATCTACAAAGATTCTATACAGTCTTTGAGTAACGATATATATATATAAATATATTTAGTAGTACTCCAGGTACATAACACATTGGCACAAAAATAAAATCGATTTGGACAAAAAAAAAATCGAATCTTTATTTAATATTTTTGTTTTTTTTTTTGTAAAAAATGTTTTAGTATCTATTCATCAGTAATACCAGTACCATTATGCGATAGAATAATAAAAAGTCAACGGCATTTCAAAAGTCATTCACTATGTATGGAAAGTGGTCTTCGTTCTTTAAATATTTGGGAAAATATCGATAATTAAAATTCTATCACCGCATCACTAGCAATTTTATTTGACCAATCAGGTGCTACTACATCCCCACTACGTTGGAAAGCAAGATGGAGAATTGGCGTTTTCCTCATATGATTTTATGAATGAATTTCGTAGTAGCTTCACGTCTGTATATTTATGTCTATGCACCAAGTGCTCCGTCCTAGAGATGTGCCGAGTCAGGCTAACTCGAATTCCGACTCGAATACCTAGCAAGTATTCGTGTACTCGAGTATACCAAATACAGTATTCGGATCCTCAGGACTCGAATACAGATTTCGAGTACTTAAAGTATTCGAATACTAGGCCGTGGATTCTAAAAGCAACCTTATAGCTTCAACCGTACAGTCGAATTTTGAATGGCCACAAGTAAGTAACGCACGACGCAACATGTATGAAGTGTTGTATCGTTGCAAGTTCGAACGTGTTTAGATTTACGGACGGTCAGTTAGGTACTTTAATATTTAATAAGATGTTATTATAGGTGTAGTAGTGACTTGTTTCTCTTGAAAGTTATCATTTTAATGTGACGAAGTGTCGGTTTATGTCATTTAGTGTTTCTATTCAATTATTTTGGGATAAAATGGCTCCGAAGAAAAAGTCAGAAGTATGGAAGTTTTACAATATATTAGGAATTAGAAAAGTGGAGTGCAAAGAGTGTAAAAAAACATTTGTTCATTTTGGATATACAACAAATTTATTTACACATTTGAAAAAAATACATCCTCTGACTTAAAGACGGATATAAAGAGAGGGAAAATTTGGAATGATTCAAGTGGTGCTCAATAGCTCAGTTGGCAGAGCAGTCACCCTGTAAGCGAAAGGTCGTGAGTTCGAGTCTCACTTGAGCATTTCATTTTTTCCAATGTTTCTCGAACTTAACAGTTAGCATAATAAATGCTATAAAAAAAAAATTCATTCAAATATTTGGGCACAGTCATCAAAATTCAATGTTTAAAAATGGTTGAAAAATCATTAATTGTTTCCAACAGTTCGTAAGAATGTTGGTAGATGGCTGCACCGTCGCCCTTAAAGACGGATATAAAGAGAAGGAAAATTTGGAATGATTCAAGTGGTGCTCAATAGCTCAGTTGGCAGAGCAGTCGCCCTGTAAGCGAAAGGTCGTGAGTTCGAGTCTCACTTGAGCATTTCATTTTTTCCAATGTTTTTCGAACTTAACAGTTAGCATAATAAATGCTACAAAAAATTCATTCAAATATTTGGGCGCAGTCATCAAAATTCAATGTTTCAAAATGGTTGAAAAATCATTAATTGTTTCCAACAGTTCGTAAGAATGTTGGTAGATGGCTGCACCGTCGCCCTTAAAGACGGATATAAAGAGAAGGAAAATTTGGAATGATTCAAGTGGTGCTCAATAGCTCAGTTGGCAGAGCAGTCGCCCTGTAAGCGAAAGGTCGTGAGTTCGAGTCTCACTTGAGCATTTCATTTTTTCCAATGTTTTCGAACTTAACAGTTAGCATAATAAATACAAATTATGTTTCATCATAGCTTTATGTTTAAATAAATACCAATTATTTTTATTTTTATTACGTATGAATCTTGATTTACTCGTATTCTTAAGCAAATCGAGATTTTAAAACTGTATCTTCATTGATTTGATAATTATAATTTTTAGTGGTTAATTGCTAGCCTAAATGTTATGCCATAATTACCAAAGACTGACTAAACATTTTATTCATTAAAAATATTAAATACCTACATCTGTTATTATTTACATACCTAATATACTCTCCGAGGGAACCTACGAACATACACGATTTGTGTGGAAATACTAGGATTTGTCGTAAAAAAACAAACTACAAAGTTAGGTTCAAATAGTATTCGAGTACCTGAAGCAGGTATTTGAATACCTCTTCGAGTACTCCGACTCGAATTCTAATTCGAATCTTTTTTTAACGAATACCAAAACATTCGAATACTAAAAATAGCCGACTCGGCACATCACTACTCCGTCCCACGTACTCTTGCGCAGCGATCCACTGCGAGTACGTGTGGTCTATCCCTAGTAGACCGTTGTTCTCTAAAATGATAATTCAGTATCCGGCTCAGTAGGACCAATGTTAAAGTGGCAAGTACGCTGTCACTTTATGTGGAACAATAGAACTCTGTATACTAAGTTGGAGACAATAGACAATAAAACACACAACTTGTATTTGATCTATGTAATTGTTCAAAATTAATATGCTAACTTAAGGTTATAAGCACTCAGCGGTAACGAAACCATATCGTCATGTAACTCGATACTTACGCCATCTATCGAGGTTCAAGTTAAACTTTACAAATAAATCTATTTGATACAACTGTGTACATCCGTACTGAACACATAGATATTCTAGATTTTGACTTTTTGGTGACAGTATGTTTATGAAACATACTGTCACCAAAAACGGACCCGATATAGACTTAAAAGCGTCCGTATCTTGGCTACGGTTCGGTGATCTTTTCGGAGAAACCGAGGGTTTTATCTTTGCAATTACGGACGAAGTTGTTATGATGAACAGCTACCGGAAGTATATTCTGAGGGACGGTACGGTGGACATCTGTCGGGCATGCCACCGCCCCGGAGAATCACTTCGACATATTATATTTCCGGTTGTTCTCGTCTTGCCAACGGTGAGTATTTGCACAGGCATAACCAAGTGGCCAAGATAGTACATCAATAACTTGCCCTTAAATACAATCTTGTTGATTCGGAGGTGCCATACTACAGGTATGTGCCCGACCCCTTCTATGTGACGCCATTTCACCCGATTCCCCTGTAACGACTACAATACATGTTCGTATGGCAACCGGGACCGACAGCTTAACGTGCTCTCCGAGGCACGACCAGACCAATGCAAATACTCATAATATATATAAGCATACAAATATTTGCACTAAGCGGGGATCGAAACCGCTCCACCTCCTGCGTACGCCACGCCACGGAGGCTGTATTTTACCTACTAAACACAAACCATAGTCGTGCCGCAGCGACTATAAAAAAGGGCATTAAATAATAGACGATGTGTTTAAAGTTCAAAATTAAATGACTTTTAGCGAAGTGAATGAAAGAGTGTGATAAAACTTATTTCATTTCATTTTGGACTTTAGACGCATAGAAACAAAGTAAAATTTAATGACATTTTTGCTTTGACTATAGCACTTCAGTGGTTTAGTTTTAGTAGAAAGGGCCTGTTCGACGTGACGCCCACAGTCGCATTCCATCATCGCTACGCTCATCTCAACCTGCCCCTTTACAGAAGTGGCAATAGGTTTGTAGAATAGAATAGATTCATCAATGCACCTGAGGGTAATGATAGGTGCTTAGTGAATAAATGGATGTTGCATGCTTGAGCTAACTTAACAATTTAGTTCTTAAAAAATTAGGAAACTGTAGGTCTGTTATTAAAAAAGTGTCCTGTTTGAATGTTCTTTTTTTTTGTTTTTATCTAGGACACATCAATTTGACTTCACCTCGTCTGATGTTAAGCCAAAGGCAAAGTCTCGGAGAGAGGGTCACCATCGCAAAAACATGTGCCATGTTAACAGTGGTGGCACTCAGCTTGATAGCCTCATTAGATGACTTTTCACGCCCCGCTTAAAGGACCCGGGACTGTAGGAAGAAGGAAACACGTGAGCTGGCAGGGAGTTCCAGGTCTTAGTCGTGCGGCATAGGAATGAGTTACTGAAACGCTTGATTCTAGCAGGTATACTCTGCACTGTATATGGATGGCATCTTAGCCAGTGCACGTGTCGTCCTGTGAAGGAAAGGAGAGGAGGGAGGGGGTGCTTAAAAACATGCTAATACAATTATTCACAGTCCAAAGTGCCTCGTGTAAGTCGTGTACCTAATGATTTTGAATTATCATACAAATAATAGGTTGATAGAATTTTATCTAAACCTCGCCGTTTAGAATAAGAGTTAAAGCAAATATATTAGACGAAAAACTAGTTAGTGGCCGAGACATGTTTAGCTGCGTAGATACAGAATGTTTCATTCTGTACAGAAAATAAAATAAATTATTAACAAATAGCTCCAATACATTTTCTCAATTAATTATTATACAATTATTTCTACATGATTTCACTAAATATTAACTATATTTTATTCGCGTGACCAAAGGGCTGGCTTCTTTTTTGCACAACGGATTGGCATTGCCATCCAACGGGGCAATGCCGCCAGCCTTTTGGGCACGTTACCAGTCGACATCGCTGGGGAGGAATTTTTCGACGCTTGAACTGCTCTCCCTCCCCCTTCTTCGACTTTTTTTATTTTCTTGTAAATATTGTACTTTATTATTATTTTTATGTTTATTATCATGTTAGTTTTAATTTAATAATTATTTTAGTTTTAATTAAAAAATTAAAACCCGACTTCTGTATCAAGCTTGATAGCAGGCGGTAGCCATTTGCCAATCATAACCGGATGAATATTAATGGCTACCGCCTGCTCTCAAGCTTGTTTCAATATTTTATATAGCAGTCGGGTTGTGGGGTCGAGCAGAGAGTGGAGCACAGAAATGATCGAGTAGAGGCGAGTAGAGAGTCAAGTGTAGAGGTGAATAAAGTGTCTACTCAGCGCTCAACGCTTGACTCTCAGTGCTAAAATTTGAAACACTACGCGATAAGCGACAATTAACAGTTGTCGCGTATAAAAAAAAAGAATAAAAAAAAGACTGTTTGTCGGGTTCGGGAGGTCAGCCGACATCCCTACCTTCAAAACAGTTTTTATGATGGATTTAAACAAGTGATGCGACAGTGAGGTAATACTTACGAGGTTGGAATTCGGCTACATCGAATGGGCTTCACGATAGCTAGCACAGAACTATTCGTTCAAGGGCCTCTTGCTAAGTCCATGGTCACCCCCCTTAGGATTCGCCAGTAAATAAAAATACAGTGTCTTTCTATTACATGCAGGTATAATCTTAAAGATTACAGATTCAGTTGTTAGACAAGGCCTGAGGGGCCGTGACACTAAAGAGTCCGACTTGAGTGTCCACGAAAGATACACCACGCGGTGGTATCGGCGTACGAGCCAAGCGCGCACTTATCAAACAAGGTATTTGAGCCCAAATAAACGTAAAAATTACGTGGATGTACCCGGTACACGGAGTCTTCAAGTCGAAGAGGAAGCCCGATTGGCCTTAACGCCATGCGCAGGTGTTGGCGCGCATGGAAGTCGCCCTTGGCGTCGCGTAGGGGTCATAGGCGAAGGCACCCCTACATAGCGGCCACCTGAACCGCCAGCCTACGGGCGACCCCAGTCTTCTTCGCCATGAGGATGATGCCGCTAAAAATCGCGCCAAAATCCTCGGCGCCGACGACATGCAACACGGTGTCAATAGCACTCTTCATTCACCGTCGTCAACAGCATCAGATGCGAACGGATCGCTCCGGCAACCCCAAGGACACCAAAGATGGAGTCTACATTTAGATTATCATAAAATCTTTTTCTATTTTCTGCGCGGCATTCGTAACGTAAAATTTTCTTGATAGAAAACCATTGCAAAGTTACCTCTCAACCGTACAAATAAAACGATATTATGGATTAATTACGCAAAATAGGATCACTAAACTTACACAATAACTGCAGTTTAGTGGTTAAGATACATTATGTGTTTCAGATTTTACAAATATACATTGGTTTCTGCGTAACTAGCAAATATCTAAATTTTTACGCAAGCGATACCATTAAACTTAGAACACCTTGACCTTGAACATTATTCTCATACAAACTTCTTTTCTGAGCTCTGGTTAACACAGATACAATATGCTCGTTCATTTCTTTCAATTCCTCACTCAAAATTTGGATACGTGACAAAGCATCTGCAGCTACGTTGTCCGTTCCACGTACATACTCGACTATAAAATCGTACTCTTCTAATAGTAATCGGAATTTTGTCAAACGGCTAGAAGGATTTGTCATATTGAATAGATACACTAAGGGCTTATGGTCTGTTCGAATAATGAATTTTCGTCCATAGAGGCATATGGTCCATTATATGGTCAGTAAAATATTTTAGGCCATAGCCTAAAATATTTTACTGACCATACAATAGCGAGTAACTCCTTCTCAATTATGGGATACCTAATCTCTGCTCTATTGAGAGTACGGCTAGTGTAAGCTACTGGCATGTTATCGCTATTAGATAATACAGATCCAATTGCAAAACCGGAAGCATCCGTTTGTAAAATAAACATATTATTTCAATCAAAATTGGGGTATTGCAATATGGCAGGTGAAATGAGTGCATCCTTTAAAATAGAAAAAGATTCTTGGCATTCTTTAGTCCAATTAAAAGGTACATTTTTTCTACAAAGTTTATTAAGATGTAGTAATTTTTCAGCAAAGTTGGGTATAAATTTCCTGTAAAAATTCACAAATGCTACAAATCTTTTAACTTGGTCGGCATTTTTTGGCAATGGGTAATTTTTAACGGATTCTATTTTTTGGGGATCGGGTTTTATTCCTCCGCTTGTAACGACATGACCTAATAATTGAATTTCTCTCCTTAAAAAATCACATTTGCTGGGGTTTAATTTTAAATTTACTTTTCGAAGTCTAGTAAGTACATCGATTAAGTTTTTATTGTGTATATCTAAATTTCGACCTACGCAAATTTTTGCAATATGGTTGAATTTTTATTTAATCAAAGTAGTTTATTTTATGCAGATTGTAAGTACCTATAGCAAGTCATTAAACCATAAATTATAATCATATTATATGTCACTATTATTTAATTAATGTAAGATACAATTGATAATAATAATACAATTACAGTAAAAAAAAAACATAATTAATAACTATGTCACGTCAAATAACCCACCCCGTATCATTCCCGGCGCAAAGGTGCCCATGACGCTGGCAGCATTACCACGCTGAATTGCCCCAGAAACGAGCCGGAGCGGGGGTCCCCACCCTGCTCGTGGATACGGCGGCCAATTTCTGTGATCCATCTTTTTGTCTCCGTTCCCCAGCTGCCCATAGTCTCCACCGCAATTACGCAAATCAAATTATCCAAATAAATAAATAATTTATCTTGTGAAAGGCCAGACATTGCGACTGTCATAAGTCTAGAAAACGCACTCGGACTTATCTTTAATCCCATCGGGAGGCGAGTCATCTGGTACTGACCAGAGGGTGTAGTGAGGGCTGTATACTTTCTACACTCTGGGCTTAAAGATGCTTGATAATATGCTTGTGATAAGTCTAATTGTGTAAAGTACATGGCACCAGAAAGAGAATCTAAGATGTCTGTGATATTAGGCAGTGGGAATTTGTCGTGCATAATTTGATTATTTAAGTTCCGAAAATCGATAACCAATCGCCATTTCTTGGTATTATCATCAGATTTTTTCGGTACTAATAATATTGGACTGGACCACTCACTATTTGTAGGCTCTATTATATTTTCGGAAAGCATATTTTTAACATTATTTTGTACTTCTTTCCTCTGAGAAAACGGTAATCGATATTGCTTAGTGTACTACTGTGTAGTAGTCTACTTGGCGTCTTTTACTGTCCTTCTTCTAACATAAACTACTTTTCTTCATTTGAACTCCTCTTAGATACCTTTGTGCCTGCGTACGGTCAAAGTATAGTCATGGGTGATTTCAACACCTGCCTAATTAAAAACGACTCTCGTTCCTCCACTCTTCAGTCTATTGTTCAATCCTGCAATCTAACTATTCTTCCTTCCGGAACAACTCATCATGCTCCTCACTTTACTCCTTCTCTTCTCGATCTGATCATAGTTTCATCTCTTAATCGTGTAGCAAAGCATGGTAAGTATACTGCTGATCAGTTTTCCTACCATGACTTACTATTTCTGTCTTATCAACTTCGTCCACCTAAACTCAAACCTAAAACTCTTCTGCAGCGTAATTTTAGAGGTATGGACCTTGACAACCTGCGCAGGGATGCCGATGGCATCGATTGGGGTCCACTTTACGATTCCGGATGTATTGATGAGAAAGTAAGACTTTTTACGTCTGATATAATACAGTTATTTGATAGACATGCTCCAGTTCGTAGGATAAGGGTGAAACACCTCCCGTCGCCTTGGCTAACGACTGAAATCAAATCCCTTATATCAAAAAAAGCGACAGCCAAGTCGAAATATAAGAGGTGCCCTACGGATATAAATCGGGATAAATATATAGCCATTAGAAATCACTGCAATAGAGTGTGTAGGAATGCTCAACGCCGATATATCCATAATTCTGTGGAAGACGGAGATCCAGCAAAAGTCTGGAAATTTCTAAGGACATTGGGAGTTGGCAAATCTCGCGAAGAGTCGGTCCCTAACAATGTAAATTTAGATTCTTTAAATCAATATTTCTCATCTTCGTCAAAATTTGATAGAATGACAAAACAAAATACATTACAACATCTTTCATCTGTCTCGACTCCCAACTGCTCCCCATTCTTCTTTAGTCAATTCACTGCTTGTGATGTCAAGAAGAGCATAATGTCAATTACGTCTAACGCGGTGGGAACTGACTGTGTCAGCCGTAATATGATCCACCCTATCATCGACGAAATTATCCCTGTCATCTGCCATATCTTGAATTTCTCTGTGACCATTAACGTATTTCCTATGGCTTGGAAGGATGCTCAAATAATTCCTATTCCTAAAAAGAAAAATCCTTCCTCTTTCTCAGAGTATCGTCCCATTTCTATCTTGCCCTTCCTCTCTAAAAAAAGCTATGTAACTCCTACTATAACATACCTAAATTATAGAAAAAAATACTGTAATGTAGGTCTAAGAACGTAGATTGTATTAATATTCTATTTAACCTTGTGCTGTTATCCTGATTTACATAAAACAGGGTAGAAAATGAGGTTCGGCATAAAAAAAGTTACCATTATTTTCTATGACAACAATATTTTGACGTTAAAATTATACTAAATTTAGCACTCAAAGCTATATTAATTCAATATAATTGTAAAGAGTAAGTCTCAAAGTTCATTTTGATGTATAATAATTGAAGAAAGATGTAATAAAACTGCTATACTTACGACATAATTACTGGCACTACGCTCAAAGTACGCACAAGACGTCAAGTCAACTGACTTTGATTTTTTTTTTCTTAACACTCGAACCTCTTACACTGACATCTAGTTGTTATAAGTTACTCTATTTCATTAGCAAGCATTCTTAATCAATACAAACGTCATTGTAGTACGTCATTTATAAACTAGATGTCGGTTTTCTAAACTTGTTGCTCTGGACACTATAGTATCCAGGACGTAAGACGCAATATTTTTTTTGGATACCATGCTATCCACAGACGTTCAAGTGGCTAAGGTACTCGAACGACTTGTTCACACCCAACTTACTATTTTCCTCTCCAAAAATTCATTATTGAACCCTCTACAGTCTGGATTTCGCTCCGGTCACAGTACTACTACAACTCTGGTTCATATTACGGAAGACATCAGATCGGCTATGGAGGAAGGTGAGCTGACAGTGTTAACGCTGTTAGACTTCAGTAATGCCTTCAATACCGTTGATTTCGACGTTCTACTTGGCATATTGAGCTCTCTTAACATATCTCCAACTGTGGTTGACTGGTTTCGTAGCTACCTGTTTGGTCGCCGACAGCGTGTTTGCATCAAGGATACTTCTTCTTCTTGGTGTACGGCGACTGTTGGTGTACCACAGGGCGGCGTTCATTCTCCCTTACTCTTCTCAGTTTTTATAAACTCAATCACCAACGACCTATCTTCTACCTACCACCTCTATGCAGATGATCTTCAGATATATTCTCGGGCCCCAGCGAATCAATTAAAGGAGGCTGTCAATACTATTAACGCTGACCTTGCATCAATATGCACCTGGAGTGCTTCGTACGGACTTGAAGTTAATCCACGTAAGACACAGGTCATCGTTGTTGGTAGTTCTAGGATGATAGAGAAAGTAGATTGGTCACTCCTTCCACACGTGTCTTGTAATGGAGTGAATGTTCCTTATAGTGAACAGGTTAAAAACCTGGGGATAGTTATGGACAAATACTTATCGTGGGGTCCACAGGTCCAGGAATTGAGGCGTAAAACTTTTGCTGCAGCGGGGTCCCTGCGCAGGCTCCAAAATTTCCTACCCACTGCCACTAAGATTGCGCTTGCACAAACCCTTCTTTTCCCTATCCTTGACTATGCTGATGCCAGCTATCTCGATCTCACTGAAGACCAACTTAACAAGCTTGAGAGACTCCAAAATCTTTGTATAAGATTCATATTTGGACTACGCAAATATGATCATATTTCTGAATTTCAAAAAAAACTCAAGTGGTTACCTATACGCCTTCGCCGGAATGCTCATATTCTTTCCATGTTGTACAATATTTTATTTAATCCCGTAACTCCCTCATACCTCAAACAACGTTTTGAGTTCCTGCACAACACGCACTCGAGGGTTTTGAGATCATCGGAGAATCTGAGATTGAAAATGCCGAGTCATTCCACCAACTTTGCCGACAAATCCTTTTCGGTCCAAGCGGCTCGGCTGTGGAATGCTCTGCCCGTAACTATTAGGCGCGCTCAGTCCTTGCCTATATTTAAAAGACAAGTCAAAGAACACTACCTAGTCTCTCTGACTGAAGTGGAATAAATAGCTTTCCTCGATTATATTATGGTTAAATGTTAGTATTTATGTGTATATTAAGTTTATGATATCTATGATATTAATAGTATGTATGTTTGCATATTTATGTATATCTACCTATACTTAGGTAGCTATTGTGTCTATCTGTTCTATATTTATCTGTTATCTCTTGGTTATTTATTATTATATTCTATGTACACCAAACTGCCCGAAATACTCTTTTCCTATTTTTTCTCCATCCTATGGTTGCCTGGAAGAGATTGCCGCAGAGCGATAAGGCCGCCAATTGTATGTACCTACCGAATTGATATTATGTACCTATTGTAATGTTATATCCTTGGTGTACAATAAAGACAATTATTATTATTATTCTCTTTATTCATTTTAAAAAACTTATAAATTATATTTTTAAATACATATAAAAAAAACATATATTTAAAAATATAAAAAATAGTATCCCACCGGCATCGAGTACAGGGACCAAGCTACCGGTGGTCAGGGCTCCAGAGAGAGGAACTTCCTCACGATGCGCGCCGTATCAAGGAGTACTGCCTTCTGCATCTGGCCCTTGACCCAACCATCCAACCCGAGCCTCTTCAGATGTTGGTCGAGGCTCTTTGCTATCAGTCCGTTGACTGATACGACTATCGGTACAATGATTGCTGAGTTAACATTCCACATGTCGACAACCTCGTGGGCCAAGTCCAAGTATTTAACTTGTTTATCTGTCTCAGCTTTCACGAGATTCTCGTCATGAGGAATGGTGACATCAACAATCAATGCTCGGCGTTCGGATCGGTCTATCACCACAATGTCAGGCTTGTTAGCCACAACAGTCCTATCAGTGATGATAGACCGATCCCAGTACAATGTGATATGACTATTTTCTTGAACTGGCTCAGGAACATACCTATAGTACGGCACCTCAACTTCCACAAGGTTGTATTTCAGAGCAAGTCGCTGATGGATTATCCTGGCTACTTGATTATGTCTGTGCAAGTACTCGCCGTTAGCAAGACGAGAACAACCGGAAGTAATATGCCTGAGGGATTCACCAGGTTGGTGACACGCTCGACAGATGTCAATCGTGCCATCCCTCATGATATACTTCCGGTAGTTATTCGTCTTAATAACTTCATCTGCAATTGCACAGACAAAACCTTCAGTTTCCCCAAAAAGGTCACTGAAACGTAGCCAGGCCACGGACGCTAGTAGATCTACTTCTATCTACTTATTATTATTATTATTATAAATTGGGCTAGAAAGTGGCTTTAGTTGAATGGTTTGGTCATAGAGGTTAGTTGTGGTCAATTTATCATTTGGTAAGTGGAATACATCAGAGAATTTGGCACATATATTTTCTATTGATGTACGTTCCTCTAAATTAAGATGACTTAATTTAAGGTGTGAAAACATTGTACGTACTCTGGTTGCGTTGTGACTATCGCTGTTTTCGAAACTACAAATATTATAGTCCGATAAGCAATGTAACTCCGGTCTAAAATAGCTAAGAAAAACTTCTGTTTCACGCGTATTTAAAATTTGTACATTAATAACACCGTTTTTAGGTTTACAAATACTTCCCGCTATGTAAACACCTTGACATAATTCTCCTGGAATAACAACACACTCGTCTACTGCACTGCTGTTTATCGTAAATATTTTCTCGCATCTCGGTGGTATACTCAAGTAATTTCCTATGCCTAAAGAACCATTAACCATTGGCAAAGTAACATTGATGTCATAATTATTTAAAGTTAATTAATGTATTTAACTCAAAATTCAAAATCGCGTTGTATTTTTGTAAAAAATCTATCCCAATAATTCCATGCTGGGTACATGGCAAGGAGTCTACAATGTGAAATTTGTAACTAAATTCCACACCATTACAATGTAATGTAACATAAGTAAAGCCAATGCTATTTATTTTGCCGCCAATTCCAGTTATTTTAACGTCACCTGCATTTACTGGAATCTTCAAGCGTGAGATTGTCTCATACTTCAAGACGGAAAGTGATGCACCCGTATAAACTAACAAAGAATGTCCGACGCCTTTTACTGAGAATTCCACCGAGTTGTTGCATTCGCACGCTAATATAAAATTATTCTCGAAAAAAAAAACTACATTATTTTCAGTAGATATTTCCGAATTTTGACCACTTTGTTGGTTGGATAACTCATTCTGTATAACCCGTACGTTGCCGTTGCGCCTACCACGATAGTTCTGTCTACCACGGTAAGGTCCCACAGACCTAGAACCACGATAATTTTGCGCTGGAAAACGACCTCGACCTCGTGGTTCCGATACTTGGAATCCAACTCGAGGCTCCTGGTTGCGGGAGAGACCTCCACTACCACGACCTCGGTGGGACCTGTAAGATTTCGACCTACCTGGATATCCTCGGTGGCCGAAGTATACAGAGGTTTCCGTGTTTTGACGACTACAAGACGGCTCCTCATCTTTAGCGGCTCGAATAGTGTCCTTTAGAGTATCATAATTACGTGCAGATAAAATAGTACTTAGTTGGCGATTACGTAACCCGGCAGTGAAACTTTTAATTGCTGTTTTTTCATTAATAGGCCGCAGAACCTTGTAGGCAGTTTGGTCACCGTCTGCTTGCGAAATCGTCAAGTCAACCAACAAATTTTCAATTGTATTTCCAAAATCGTCTAAAGTCGTACCATTTTGTCGAATTTTAATTAATTCGGTCTGTAAAGCTGTACTTGACTTTTTAGTAAGCAGATGAGTTCGCATATCCTTAACAAGCGCATCGCATGAACCATATGAGTCACTTAATCGTAATTTTGCGTTCTGGTTTAATCGCGTTTTCAGCATGAATTTAATTAACATTTATTACCCTGATCGTTCAACAAGGAACTATAAAACTCTATAGCATCAATGAGGTTCTTTGTAACTTCCTCACTACCAGATAATATCGGAAGTAGTGAAACTGCTGTCTTGAAATCAAAATTTGCCATTTTGGTGGTTTCACTTTGAACACAAATATATTTAGAATCTGACTTTCCTATATTGCTATAATCTTTACTGCAAAAACTTTCTATTTGCTGAAATAAGCCATTGATTGAGTCACAATATGAGTTTATATCTTCTAAAACTGAAGATTTGATTTCTTTTTTATCTATTTGTTCAGACAAAATTGTCAAACATTCCTCGAATGGAGGACGTAATTGATTGGCTTCATTTAGTTTGTTTAATAAAATAGTTTTACTTCTCCTTTCATAGCTTAATTTTTAACCAAATAGTCTTTAATACCTTTAAGTTTGTCGTGTATTTCTTTTAGTTCACTACCCATGACATACTAAATATAGTAACTTAAAAGACATAACCTTGCCATACAACCAAATTAGGTACTGGAATTTGTTTAGAATACATAAAAAAAAAATCATCATTATATTGTAGGTACAATTCGCAACCTATGTGAATTGATATACTTACAACTTATTAAGAAACATAAAAACAGAAAAAAAAGAGTTCATTTGAAAGTTATTACTTATTACTTACAGTTTTTTTTTGCACTATTTCCGCACTATACATTTCCGCACTTAGTAATTGTTTTTCACAAACTTTTCCTTTATGGCTCTTGACTCTGGACAGATCATTGCCGCGCACACTTAAAGCAGGCATGGCCTTCTGGCCGCGTATTTCAGACACGTCGGAAGGAATTTCTTAAGCCTTGTGTTAGGAATTCGTTCCTAATCCAGTGATGATGACACCTTCGGTACAGTGTATACAGGGCGTATAGTCGCGCCAGGCACAAGACGGTGCAGATCACCACCAGCACTATGCTGATATTGGAGAGGTGATAATCCTGGGTAGCCCGGGCCGCGTTGTTACCCCCAGAAGTGTTTTGGATTATAAACACCTCGTCCTTCTCGATGTTTGAACGACACATGTTATCACTATACTTTTCTCACACTCGTTATATGACCGACCGGTGCACCGGCTCAAATGGCAGGGTCGCCATGTGAGGTCGGGACGTCGTCGGTGATGTCAAAGAAAACACTTGTATGAAAGCTGACTGTTTAATGCATGCTGAATTATAAAGGTGTTAACTTATATACTACACACAATACATTATGCAGTATAGCTATATCTAAGGTACATACCTACTACACTCTACACATTACACACTACAGATTTTCGGTTCCACGTAATAGGGTGGCAAGCCTTTTACAACATCCACAGGAAGCGGTGGGGTAGGATTGAACATAAAAATTCCTAACCTGTGCCCTAACTAAAAAAACACAGGCATACATCTATAATGTATGGAAATATATTCTTGATTTTCTTTCGTCACCCGTACCTTTTTTTACAGGTGACAGAAAAAAACAACTGATTTTTAAAGCAATGTCTGATATTGCGAACGTTAGCTGTATCAAATTCCAAAAGTGGGAGCGCAAATATGATTACGCTGTCATCATTCAGGTTACTTACTTAATTCTTCTTTATAAAGAATATCATCCTAGCGCTAATCCTGGTGGGGTTCGAAGCTTCCACCTCATAGTCCGGGGTTCGGATTTTCCAGTATCGGCATATTATCGGCTGTACTTCAATGCTTCCGTGAAGCAAATGCCATCTGACCTCCACAACCCATTGGCGATATCAAAGTATTGTAGTAAGAGATTCCTGGGCTTCAACTACCCATAACGACTACCGTAGATGTCGTATGACAACCGGGACCTACGGCTCAACGTGCTTTCCGCGACATGGAAATATCCAGAGACCGCACCAAACTAGCCATATTCATGCATGCAAATATTTGCATTAAGCGGGGATCGAACCCGCGCACCCTGTGTAGCACGATATGGGCGGACACCCTGACGGTCCACAATGCGCGTCTGCTGCGTGGACCACAGCGTGCAATTGCCAGCAGGGCCATTAGGGGGTACCGCACAATATAACCACCTCCACCGGCTCCGTGGGGGTGGTATCCGTGGGGATTTATCGCCCGATAATAAAAAAACCCTGTGTAGCACGTAGCAGTCGCATTCACTACAGCCAAGCCACAGAGGGCGTTCATTTTTTAACTAAGCCATACAATTGTAGGGAGTAGGGTACGGCTGCTACTCAAGCGTCGGTTTCCTTGGCGGATCCCAAAAGATGAATCTAGGCTATGACTGTTTCATACACGGCATTATAGTACATGAAATACTTCACACCCTCGGGTTCCACCACATGCAGAGCACTTATGACAGAGATGATTATGTTACAATAAAATATGAGAATATTGAGAAAGGTGAGTTTCGAAGGTAACAATTTTTTTAGTTGCGTTGGGCACTCACTGTGATAGTGCAGAGTGCGAGCCGCCTCCTGCTACGTTTAAGTAATGCTCGAGAAGGATGCGGGTAGTGGGGTCGGAAGAGACTCGGATTCCTGCTGGTAGCAAGTAATGCTCCAGAAGGAGGCGGGTAATGGGGTCGGAGGAGACTAAGATTCCTCCCCGTCTCTCATAGTCAACAATGCGTGAAGACAACCCGGGCGTCGCAGATCATTGGACGATCAACGTTCTCCATGAGCACGGGCCTGGGGGTGAGGGGTGGACCCACCTGACTCCCTTGCAGAATTATGCTGAGATGGTGGTACGATATGTCCCCCCTCCCTTTTCTTGGAATAGATAGGGACACAGTAGTCCCAAAGGGCTTCGAAAGCCCAGGATCAGCCGGGGTGCGAGGGTCACACCAGAAGCTCGAGACTGTCGTGTTGTGCGCTTCAGGTCGGTTCGAGTCCGACATCCCCACCCCCGTTGGATCATGCGCGGTGGTATGGGTACTTCTACTTTAAAAATAAGGCGCATAATACCCAGTGTTTACTTTGAAAACTTATTGTTATTATAAAATCCCTTATGATACCACAGGTAAGGAAGGAAATTTCTATAAGTACGCCGATACTGTAGTGACTAACTTTGGAGTCCCATATGATTATGGCAGCGTGATGCATTACGAGAGAAAAGCATTCTCCAAAAATGGACGAGATACCGTTGTTACAAAAAAGGTAATAAAATTACAACTAATATTAAATTAGTCAGAGTTTACCCTGTTCTCAATTTCCTCCGAAAAAAAGTCAGTTTTAAAATAACGTTTTATCACACTATTATGAAACAATAAAATATATGGAAGACGTCCCTCGCACACTTGAGGGCGCCATCTCAAAAGCAGAGATGGATGTGAAGGATGATGAAGCTCCAAGATGGTATGTGGTTGGGGGTAGTATCCGTGATTTCTGCACGAAAAAATGTTACCCGTAGAGAAACTAAATATCCAAAAAACCACGACGAGGAACATAAATCAATCAAATCAATCAATTAGCCCACCGCAGTGCACTGCTGGACATAGGCCTCTCCCAATGTGCGCCATTTCATCCGATCCTCCGCGTTCCGCATCCAGTCTGTCCCAACCACCTTTTTCAGGTCGTCAGTCCATCTAGCTAGGGGGTGTCCTACCTTCTGTTTGCCTTCTCGCGGTCTCCACTCTAGAACTCGTCTGCTCCAACAGCCATCGGTCCTTCGACAGACGTGGCCAACCCATTGCACTTGAGCTTGCTTATACTGCGAGCTATGTCGGTGACTTTGGTTCTGTGTCGGATGAACATTTTGAATTCTATCCTTCAAAGAAACTCCAAGCATAGCTCGCTCCAAGGCCCGCTGCGCGATTTTCTTGTTATCGACTAGCCCGGTAGGTCAGTGACCTTTGTTTCCAGGCATATCGGTAGGGGAGAAGATTCGACGTAGTCTGCGAAATGCTGACCAGGTATACATACTTTGGGCAACTTCGATCGTCACCCCTTCGATGGGAATCCGTCTCGGTGCAACAAGTTCGTTGAACATTATCTTGGTTTTATCCATATTTACAGCGAGGCCAACGCGTCGAGAAGCACCATTTAGACTGTGCAGCATTACACCTAGTTGTTCCAGTAACTCAGCAAATATGACGATGTCATCAGCGAACCAAAGATGTGAGATGTATTCACCGTTTACGTTGATACCCCGCCTAGTCCAATCCACAGTCTTGAAAACGTCCTCCAATGCGTTGGTGAATAGTTTGGGGGATATAACATCCCCCTGTCTCACTCCATGCTGGAAGCCAATAGGGTTCTTCTTTTGGTCTTGGAGCTGGATGGACATTGTGGCTGTGTCATACAGACATCTCAGCACCTCGATGTGTAGCCAATCGACACGACACTGTTGCAGGGCATCCAGAACCACCCAGGGTTTGATGGCATCGAAGGCTTTTTCGTAGTTATCAATCGCCATACACAGCGGTTGATTGTATTCTTGAGTCTTTTCTACAATCTACAACTACCGGAACACTTATGAATGAATGCTTCCTTTGAATTCATTTTCAATCCTAGCGCCCCACTATAATCGAAGAGGTTTGGTTTATAATGGCATGATAAAACGCTATTTTAGAACCGGATCGCGACTAACCGAAATTTCGGAGAAAATCGAGAAGGGGGAGTCACGAATAACTCAAAACTTTTGATTGATTTTTATAATTACCTTAAAATTTTACAGGCAAATGCAAAAATCGGCCAGAGAGAAGGATTATCAGATGGCGATATATTGAAGTTGAACAGAATGTATAACTGTCCAAATACAGAAGATTCCAGATAGTTGATATTTATAAATTTTTCGCCTTTTTGTTTTAGCAATTTTACTTCCTTATATCATCATCTGCTTACGTTTGTCCCAATTATTTGGGGTCGGCACAATATGTCATGGTCCTCCATACATTCCTGTCATATGTCATTTCTTCAGTCACTCCCTTCTTTGCCATATCCTTTTTCACGCAATCCATCCACCTTTTATTGTACCTTTCCCTAAAGTCCTTCGTCATACTTTTGATATTTTATACAACACTAGCTTTTGCCCACGACACCGCCCGCGTGGATGTCGGTTATCGCGACCAAACATAGCCTATGTCCTTTCTCAAGGTCTAATCTACCCATGTACCAAATTTCATCAAAATGAAAGTTCAGTGGCTTAGGCGTGAAAGCGTAACATACAGACAGACAGACAGACAGAGTTACTTTTGCATTTATAATATTAGTATGGATTACTTTCATATCTTCTCAAAATATGTCTACTATGTAGGTATGGGTATGGGTATGGACATAACCATACCACGATAGTCGTTTGCTTCTCAAATTGTCATTTACTTGTGCCACTTCCAAATTACTATATATGTCTACATGTAGTTAAAATAACCATAACACATGTTGAAACCAGACAAATGTACATTCATCCATTGTAAAATTTGACGTCTCGAAAATATCGCTATGGAGTTTGTTGCGCCGTTTCTTCTCCACTGGTCCTAGGAAGCGGTAGTAAACTTAGGTTTAAGTGAAATTTGACGTCAAAAACATGTAATTGCGTTGCCCTATTTTGGAAATAAAGAAATTCAAATTGTTAAAGACTATTTCTATCTTATCCTTATCCTTGTACCTGCTACGAAGAGCAAAGGTCAATCCCGCTACATAAAATAACTCGTTATGATATATTGCGTTAAAAAATAAACATCTAAGTGTATGTATGTGTCAACACTGGGGTGATACTTCGAGTCTTTGACATCTTGGTGACCTTATTGTAAGCTAGCACTCAAAATCCGCGTGGGTAAACGGGCGAGGAGAAGGCACTACCAAATACACGAATCACAATATTTCCAATGACATCAATCGTTGATTATCAAAGTATATTCAACAGGGATTAATAGCGTTCTACATGACACGCTAATGCTTGGTTGAGGGGCGAAGCGATTCCCCAGATATTCCGATAACGCCTGTGCGTCTCGCGCGCCGCACAATACTGCCCGCCATATTTTCAACTCAAAAGTGACAGTTCGAAATTCGAATGTCGCCGCTCAACCATAGAGCACCAGTGTCATGTATTACGCCAGAGTAAATCTCATTCACTCTAATCTCACACAATTTATTAACGCGCCGTCACGGCCAGACTGACATGTCGCTCGTCCTCGTGCGACTAATGCCAGAGATCCACCTGTAAGCATATGCACAAAGCTCTAGTTGTTCTTGTACAAACACGCTCGTCCATCACTGACTCTGCGACAAACCGGACAAGATTCAAATCTCAACGACTAAACACACTACAAAAGCTACCAATCTTTGGGGCCCTACGGCTATTCACAGGCAAGTCACTGATGATGAACTTGTCAAACCTGGCTACCACTCATTGGCACTCTAACAATCACATAACAATCAGATAGTGCGAGCACTCATTGGTGACCTTACGACCACCTGCACTACACTCCATGGCTTGCCACATTACATTACCTGAACATCAACCCTCGTGGTGTCAGTCAGACCGAACATGAACGTGAGATTGAACCTACCTTTTTACAATATGCATCAGGTTTTTTTTTCTCTTTTTTTTTTGTTCCTTTTTTTTTTCTTTATTTTTTCTTTTGTTTCTTTTTTTTTTTCTTTCTGACTATGAACCGCCGTCTTGGCCAGCTCATGGTTGATTTAAACTGCTACTGTGCTACGACTTCTATCGAAATGGTATTGGAGCACTGGAGATTCGAAGCTAAGGGGCGAAATGACCTGGAGACTTGTAAGGGTACAGACTGATGCCAGGCTGTAAACTGTTCTAGATTGTGGGCATAGCACTTACTAGTTACGAAGTTAGCACAATACACTGAAGATGCAATTGCGCCGCGCTGCGTCAGTTGCTACCCACAGACGCACTTACCCGCTAGTGTTCCCGTTTCAACCCTCTCATGATTACATGGACAAAAATCGAAGCTGTGCGTCCCTTCGACCAAGCAAGGATCGGACGGCACTTTTCTCACAAATCATCACATAGATTTACTCTAGTATGTCCCTACGACCAACCGCTCGAGTCTGGCCCGGACGATACTGTTATCTGGGTACAATCAACAAACATTGCATACAGATTTACACTAGTATGTCCCTTCGACCAACCACTCGGGTCTGGACCGGACGATACTGTTATCTGGGTACAATCAACAAACATCGCATACAGATTTACACTAGTATGTCCCTTCGACCAACCACTCGGGTCTGGACCGGACGATACTGTTATCTGGGTACAATCAACAAACATCGCATACAGATTTACACTAGTATGTCCCTTCGGCAAACCACTCGGGTCTGGACTGGACGATACTGTTATCTGGGTACAATCAACAAACATCGCATGCAGATTTACACTAGTATGTCCCTTCGGCAAACCACTCGGGTCTGGACTGGACGATACTGTTATCTGGGTACGATCAACCTGACTGGACCGGACGGGTGTGTCCTTTCGACCAGCCGCAAGTGCATGGCCCGGACGACACTGTCCTTCCGACCAGTTTAACTTACCAACAACCTGACTGGACCAGACGGGTGTGTCCTTTCGACCAGCCGCAAGTGCATGGCCCGGAAGACACTGTCCTTTCAACCAGTTTAACTTACCAACAACCTGACTGGACCGGACGGGTGTGTCCTTTCGACCAGCCGCAAGTGCATGGCCCGGACGACACTGTCCTTTCGACCAGTTTAACTTACCAACAACCTGACTGGACCGGACGGGTGTTTCCTTTCGACCAGCCGCAAGTGCATGGCCCGGAAGACACTGTCCTTTCGACCAGTGTAACTTACCAATCCGTAATACATCATGATATAATCTGAAATGTCCGTCATTAGTTTTCATTAAAAACTACTAAGTAATACGTAATTTATGTCGCTTGAATAAAATGATAACCTGCAGAGCTGATTAATTTTTGTTTCACTCCATCTCACTCAGTGGGTGACAACCCAACACAAGCCTCTGCACTATGGTGACATGGCATCTGCGTATGTAAGTATACTGAAGAACTTACTTTTGCTAATATAGGGTAGTTTTGTTAAAATCTATCGTTCTGACGAACTGCTTACTTCTTGTACTTTACCTAGTAACTTATTTTCAGCGTACCCTATTCCATTCGAATTAGTCTTCACCAAGTACCGATAGTAGGAATAAAACAAAACTTGCATGGTTAGGTATTCGGGAGATAACGAAACTCTCTTGTGTAATGAAAATTTTACTTAGCCACTTTACAGATAGGTGCGAACTCTGCTAGCTAATAAATCGCTGCCCACGTAATACCACTGAAGAGATAGGATAAGATTCAAATACGAATTTGTACTGGCGAGTTAAAGCATTACAGTACCTTTCCCTGGAGGGTGGAATACGATTATACGCTTCCAAGAAGTTCTTTGGTTATACCACTTATCATTAAGAATAAACGAACCCACTGTCTACGATAAAAAAAAGGAACGAGCTCACCGGGTTTCGCAGTCGGGATGCAGCCAAGAATCAGGACCGTCACAGTTTCATAGTATTTCACGTATTTGCGACTAGCAAGTCTTTTGGTTGCCACTACTATTCTCCTCAGCTTGTTGCCCTGAGATACCACTTCTGATGTCAACACTGGGGTGATACTTCGAGTCTTTGACATCTTGGTGACCTTATTGTAAGCTAGCACTCAAAATCCACGTGGGTAAACGGGCGAGGAGAAGGCACTACCAAATACACGAATCACAATATTTCCAATGACATCAATCGTTGATTATCAAAGTATATTCAACAGGGATTAATAGCGTTCTACATGACACGCTAATGCTTGGTTGAGGGGCGAAGCGATTCCCCAGATATTCCGATAACGCCTGTGCGTCTCGCGCGCCGCACAATACTGCCCGCCATATTTTCAACTCAAAAGTGACAGTTCGAAATTCGAATGTCGCCGCTCAACCATAGAGCACCAGTGTCATGTATTACGCCAGAGTAAATCTCATTCACTCTAATCTCACACAATTTATTAACGCGCCGTCATATGTATACACATAATGTATCAAAATATTGACATTGATTTAACGAGATGTCAAAATTTTTATTGATTTAAAGTTGCGAGTCCATGTTGCAAGTTGACAAGAAAGTTGGATTGTACCATTTTGATACTTTTACATAGATCTATTTTAATTCTTTGCCACATACCTAATAGCTTCTAATGTAATGTACACACATCAAAAAAAGTTTGCGATCAATGGCATAAGCTCCTAGAATTCTTTAAATTTAACTTTATCAAGAAAAAACCTATAGTGCGTCAAGAAAGTCGTGAAATTAATGTTGAAGGAACTAATATTTTTCATTATATTTGCAACACTCAATAACTGTCAAACTGAGTTTTCAGCTGTCATTCCTTGTTTTGTTGTGGATATGTTTCGTATATCTTTTGCGTTCATTTAATTTATTTACGTCTAGTAACAATATAAAGTGTAAAAATGAATAGCAATGTGTGTATTAGTTGTGAGAGACATGTCGTATTCAAAGTATTTCAGTGATATAGTATGATATACGGCGGGATTTCAAACCAGCAAGCTGGTTTCTGATTTGGAGGATATTTATGGCCAAACAGCTAAATAAGCCGGTACGTACATATATTTAAATGTTAAACACGGTATGGGAGGTGTAATCTATTAAAAATTATGTGTATAAAGTGAACATTTTATTTTTCAAAGCATTGTTTACATTTGTCGTGGTTGAGTCATTAAACCTACGATTTTAAGAAATCGTAGTACGACACTTTGACGTTTTTGAACATTCTTGATCCATTTTGTATTAACCACTGAGGCCCTTTGGACTACTAAAAATTACACGGTATATACAGCTGTATTTATCCAGTACCGTACGTTTTTATTTGTTTCAGATTTTCAAAAGCACATTTCAAGACATATCATTTCAATGTGTGATGATATATCCAGTGAGTCAGAAACTATCGCGGATAAATTACGCAGGAGTTTCAAGCAGCATTTTGGGTGTTCAATACTCACTCCAATAAGTTAATGTTCTAAGAGATTATAATTATATTATATTATAATACGTACTGTACCTACATCTTTTGTTTTCATTGTTTATTACTTTACAACGTCTGTAAAAAAATCGACTGTCTAGCTATCACGGTTCATGAGACAGACAGGTAGGCTTTGGGTAAGGTATTGCTCGGGACATGTTTCTTGGACCTAAAATATGCTGAAAACACATTTCACACCCACGGTACCCCTGGCCATACTCCTGGTGGTACCGTGGGTCTAATAAAGTTAAAGTGTACCACTGAGTAAGCGATTCTGTGACCAGAGCGGTGGTGGACGAGCTCAAAGTCACCAAACATAGATTATTACAAAACAATCTGCGCGCGCCAGGCCAAACAATTCGTTTATCTCGCAGCTTGGATTTCAAATAGTGTCCCGAGGCATATCCTAATAACGTCTGACACGGCGTGTCCTTGCATATGAGGCCTTATACTCATTTATCGGGGTGTAAGGTTAACGGCATTTCCCTCTCTATAGGGCTGCTCCCGCCGCGGCCGTTAATTGCAGTAAGTGGTAGCGTCTCCCATGTGCTGAGTAAGAGAGTGAAGCATTGCCGTTAGCGTTGTACAGGTTGCATCGAAATTTAACATAATATCTGTGCTTCTAAATCCCGTGTGCTTGTCTGCCACCTGAGTGATTTGACAACCATGACTTCTAAACTCAATCACTCCGCACTCATTGATTTCGATTAGTTGTTAAAGTTTTATTTGCAAGCCCTGCAACCATTTAAAAAGGATATAATGAATATTCTGTAATTAAGTATATATAATTTTCTAGCTTAAAGTTTGATTTATCTCTAAAGCTTGCGCCATTAGTGCCTAAATAAAGTGAATGAAATAATTGCCGTACTTTTTTTCACTTTTTTTCACCTACTATCCTACTATCATAATGAAATCATACCATAAAAAGCAACCGATCAAGTCTGTTTAATTATAGTATGGCAGGGATACCAGATTAAGCGCAGCAGCGCCACCCTCAATTTTCACGACTTTCTTGACGGGCTATATGTTGTATGCTTTCTTTAAATAGGAATACCCTGTTTGAAATTAAAATATAAAACTATTTTTTATTATTTATTTAAAAAATTGAGCCATTAATCATAATGCAATTTTGATAGAAATTTCATAGAAAGAAAAAGACTGTTTAATTAAACTTAAACTACAATTTATTATTAAAAGGTGTAAATTCAATATAAAATAACTCCTACCCTGGCTCGTACACATGCGGAGATCCTCCTGGGCATGCTGAGGATCATGTTATCCAGCATTTCCTGGGGTAACCTATCCCATTCTTCAATAGTGGCTTCCCTGAGCTCTGGAACTGTCTGGGGATGTGGCTCACGGTTCCATACAGCTCGTTTAAGAGCATCCCACGCGTGCTCTATTGTGTTTAAGTCGGGCGAGCTGGCAGGCCAGTCTAATCGTGTGATATCGTATTCTTGAAGAGCAGCATTGACTCGTTGAGCTCGATGTGCGGTCGCATTATCATCGACCAGTACAAATTGGTGCCCATGGTTTACTCGGAATGGTTTGACGATATCATCAATAGCAACTGCTTTGTACATGTCTGCTGTCATGAAGCCCCGATACGGGATCAAAGGCGTTCTAGCTCCAATCATAATGCCACACCAAAAAGACACCGATTTTCCGCCTTGCTGAACTGTTCCAGTGGCAGTTCTTTGTCTTTCACGGTCGCCTGGTCTTCTCCAGACACGGACACGTTGGTTATCTGGATGAGTGGAGATTCGGGATTCGGGATTCGTCAACGAAGAGACAGTTTTGCCAAATGTTTTCTTCCTCACCTTCTTCATTTTGCCGAAGTCTAGCCCACTGCAATCTTCGTTGTTGACGTTTATTTATTTATTTATTTGTTGGAACATTTAACAGTTATGCGTTATACATTGGTATTACAAATTTACAGTAAATATCTGTTAGGTAAACGCATAACCCACACCAATGTCCGCAGAGTAATATTATAAAAGTGTGCATACAAGTACGCGAGTTTCTATGAGAAAAAGGTAGTTTGATTATAATACAATTAGTTGTTTACTGTGAGGGCTTTAATGTTTTAATTGCTTCTGTTCTAAATTTGAAGCGTGAGTTTGCGAATATATCTATATCTGCTAGGTGTGTGTTGTACGTCTCCAAAAGGTGGCGAATAGGTGCCCGTGCCGCCGCATTCGTTCTACACCGTCCTGTGTAGAACAGCCGTGGCACGCGCACCTCCCGCTGTAGTACAGTTCTGGGCACTGTGTAACATATATGATTGGTGATACCATTACAGTCAAATTGATTGTGGCAGATACCATGCAACATCATGGTCATAAGTAGTTTGCATCTAGACTCCAAGCTCATCATGTTGTACTCCTTAAGTAGGTGTTCATAGGGATATTTGGGGCGATGTAAATTATAGTGCAATCTGCGTAGGAACCTCTTCTGAACCATTTCCAATCTTTGTATATATTTATCATATATAGGATCCCAGATTGGGGCAGCGAAGTCTAGCTGACATCTAATTAAGGTGTTATATAAGAAAACTAAGGTAGACGGGCGCTTAAAGTCCTTAGAGGATCTCATCACAAAGCCGTACATCTGGTATGCCTTACTTATGATGTTTTCAATATGGAGGTCTAAGTGTAATTTAGAGTCAAGTGTGATACCCAGGTCGCGGATGTTGTCAACCCGTTGCAGAGTAAAGTCTTGTATCTTGTAATTGTGTGTTACGACTATCTTTTTTTTTGTGTAGGTCAATACTTTGCATTTGGGTAGACTGAGCTGTAGTTTATTAATTTCACAGTTAAGTGTAAGCCTGTTGAGGTCTTCCTGTAAAGATAGACAATTCTGGGTACCGTGACATGCCTTGTAAATTTTAATATCATCGGCATACATAAGAAAATTAGAATTAGTGAAGCAGCTTTTTATGTCATTGACAAACAAGATGAAGAGGAGAGGCCCGAGGAACGACCCCTGAGGAACCCCAGAAGTAACGAAAGTGGTATCTGATTCGAAGCCATTAACAACAACCTTTTGCGTTCTATTGACAATGTATGACATGAACCATCTTAGCAGGTTGCCACGTATGCCGTTGTAGGCGATCTTGTCAAGGAGCAGTTTGTGGTCCACCTTATCAAACGCTTTCCGGAAGTCCGTATAGACAGTGTCCACCTGAACTCGGTTATCCATATTTGTGAACAAGTAATTTGTGAACAGCATAAGGTTGGTGGTAGTTGAACGTTTCTTGACGAATCCGTGCTGTTCGGGTATTATAATATTGTGGATGTATGGATATATCGCACTGTGAACAAGACTCTCGAAAAGCTTCGACAGAGTGGAAAGAATAGAGATGGGACGGTAATTTTCAATACAACTCCTATCACCGCTCTTGTAGACTGGTATGATAAAAGCGCGTTTCCAAATATTAGGAAACGTACCTTCAGTTAGACATTTATTGAACATAATATATATGGGTTTAACAATGAATTTAGCGATTTTCTTAATAAAAGTGGGAGGCATGCCATCGGGGCCGGGTCCCTTGTTTACGTTAATTCTTGACTCCGTGCTCGTAATCCAGCCTGGTGCAAGCAATTGCGAACGGTCTGCGTGCTAACTTCAAGCCCAGAGGCGGCCCTGACTTCTGCTTTTATTTTAGTGGCGTTGATAGTGGGATCACAGGCTGCCAGCAATCTATTATAGTGCTTTTGGGCAGCTGTCAAAACAGTTGGGCGACCGCTGCGGGGTCGGTCAGTTAAATTCTCCATTCCGTGGTACCTCTGCAACGTAGCTACGACACGGATTGGGATATAGCAAGTCTGCGTACTATAACTCTCGTGGTGTATCCTTCTTCCCTCAAAGTTACTATTGTAGCTCGTAAAAACTCTGATAATCCTCTTGGCATTTTTTCAATCACTACTTTCCGCAAAAAATATCTTGAATCGGTTATAATTCACTAAATCAGATTTCTGAATGAGCGTAAGCTAGGACTGAAAGCCTTTTTGTAAGAAAAAACAATTGAACGGTGTCATTGTTTTGTGTTCTAATTCTTTATTTTTAAATAAAGAATCTAAAAAGAAGAAAAAATCATAATATAATCTACAGTAACAAAAAAGATTTCAGTTTTTCAAAGTGATCGCAAACTTTTTTTGATGTGTGTAAGTTAGTGATAGGTTCATTGAGAGAAGCAACGCAATCCGACTTGGATGGTCAGAAGACTAATGCGGGGATGGGCTTGACTATGCAAGTAATGAATCGCCATCGATCCAAGTGGTTTGCAACCGTACGCTGACCAGAGTCCCTTTGCGCATTTTACGGTTTTTGCAAAATGGCACGAAAAGTAAAATTCATCTAAGTACATTTATTTATATTTTTTTCTTTTTAACACGTGAATCAAATCATCTCATAATGCCAACTTCGCAAAATGACAACCGCTCGCAAAATGACAACTTCTCAGAATGCCAACTTCTCGAAATGCCAACTTCTCTGAATGCCAACTTCTCGAATTGCCAACTTCTCAAAATGACAACTTTTCAAGGGGCAGAAAAAAGACTAAAATCCAAAATATCACACACTTTATGTACCCCTAGACCGTATAAACAAATAATAACACAATGTCATATCATGAGTAGTTCGGTATGCAGGAACTCAAAAAATAAATCTTTAACGTTTTTTGTTACTTATAACTAATTACACAAAGAAATCACACAGTAAATCAATTAATTGTAAAATGAAATATAAGTAACATTATTTTGTTACTCTTTATTAATTAAACGTTGATTATTACTTATTTTTTAAACAAAGAAAGTCTCAAATAGATAATTCTTTTTATGAATCCTGGTATATCGAGTTCATTCTCTAGCAGTTTCTTTAAATTTTTTTCGTATTTTGAATCAAAAACAATATCTCGGAGTCTTCTTTTGTTACCCAATGTTTTAAATAACGAAGCAGTAATACGTTGATTCCAATGTTTCGCTTCTTTGCGAAGTTTGAACAAAAAATTATACAAATTGGGATTTTTCGTGATTCGTCCATTTAGGCGATAGTGCCAACCTTCTAAGGCATTTGTGGTGCGGTGGCGCTGATTGGCACAGCTTAAAATCGATGATGGAAACTTAGGAAACCACTGCCTCTCAAAGTAGGCACGAAAACGGATCATTTCGGCACTGTTTGGAGAATTATCTAAAATATGACGCCAAGCAGCAGGAATATAATTCGCAGGTAATAATGGTAATAATAATCAATTCAGACAAAAAAAGAACTAATATTGTACCGGTCATATACGCGCTGTTACCAAATAAGACAGAAGAGACATATAATAGATTATTTGCAATCATAAAAAATATGGAGGTAGAGATTGGGACATTTAAGTGCGATTACGAATTGGCGCAAATTAATGCTGTTTCGAACATCTTTCCTGAAGCCGTAATCAGTGGATGCTACCACCACTTCAATGACGCGGTTTGGCGATAATAAAATAATAGCAAAACAAATAAAATTAAACGCTACCTCAGAAGGGCGAAATGTTATCAGGATGGCAGCAACGTTTCCATTATTACCTGCGAATTATATTCCTGCTGCTTGGCGTCATATTTTAGATAATTCTCCAAACAGTGCCGAAATGATCCGTTTTCGTGCCTACTTTGAGAGGCAGTGGTTTCCTAAGTTTCCATCATCGATTTTAAGCTGTGCCAATCAGCGCCACCGCACCACAAATGCCTTAGAAGGTTGGCACTATCGCCCAAATGGACGAATCACGAAAAATCCCAATTTGTATAATTTTTTGTTCAAACTTCGCAAAGAAGCGAAACATAGGAATCAACGTATTACTGCTTCGTTATTTAAAACATTGGGTAGCAAAAGAAGACTCCGAGATATTGTTTTTGACTCAAAATACGAAAAAAATTTAAAGAAACTGCTAGAGAATGAACTCGATATACCAGGATTCATAAAAAGAATTATCTATTTGAGACTTTCTTTGTTTAAAAAATAAGTAATAATCAACGTTTAATTAATAAAGAGTAACAAAATAATGTTACTTATATTTCATATTACAATTAATTGATTTACTGTGTGATTTCTTTGTGTAATTAGTTATAAGTAACAAAAAACGTTAAAGATTTATTTTTTGAGTTCCTGCATACCGAACTACTCATGATATGACATTGTGTTATTATTTGTTTATACGGTCTAGGGGTACATAAAGTGTGTGATATTTTGGATTTTAGTCTTTTTTCTGCCCCTTGAAAAGTTGTCATTTTGAGAAGTTGGCAATTCGAGAAGTTGGCATTCAGAGAAGTTGGCATTTCGAGAAGTTGGCATTCTGAGAAGTTGTCATTTTGCGAGCGGTTGTCATTTTGCGAAGTTGGCATTATGAGATGAGACGACGTGAATTAGTATTGGTTTTAGTAATTTTATTCGACTAGTATAAGTATCACCACACTCGTGCCCCATTTGTTCAACCCTGCTGGAATAATCCAGCAAAACGAGAAGCCCTCTCGCCATTCCTATCGAATTAATTAGGCAGGGTTCCAAGAGCTAGCGAAAAGGATCCACGTCCTCAAAAATCCAGTGAGCCTACCCTATCATCCTACCTGCGAAGTATTCCTGTTGTTACAATTGTTCGTGTTTTACGATACACATGGAAAACAATATTTCGCTATTGGGACTGAAGTGGCTTTTTTGACATATTCACAATAAATTAAGAGATTATTATTAGATTTTTTATGGTGATAGATACAAATCTTCCTGGAGTTGACATACCTTGTGCTTTTATTTGACCAATGACATTATACAAGGGCTACCCAGGATAAACTGACGGATGCCGTCGACACTATTAACAAAGACATGGAAAAGATATGCGATTGGAGTAAGTCATTTGGTCTGAGGTTAAATCCAAATAAGACTCAGTCTATAGTCATTGGCAGCACACACGCTATCTCAAGAACAGACTGGTTGCTCCTCCCCCTAATCACCTGTGACGGTACCAAGGTGCAGTATAGTGACAAAGTCAAAAATCTTGGTATCTACATGGATAGTAGTCTTTCTTGGGGCCCTCAGCTCCAGGAGGTGAGCCGCAGAATGTTTGCCACAGCGGGGTCCCTGCGTAGGCTCCGAAGTTTACTAGCGCGACTGTTCTGCACGGTCACTGCACTTTCACGACACTCACAGCGTGACTGCACAATTACTGCACTTTACTTCTTGTACTTTTCACTATTTCCTTCTTCTTCTTCTGTACGTCTACTGTGAGTTTTCAAACGTGAGTCGTATACGTACACGAGAGTCGTTTTGAACCACGTGATTACGTTTCCGTATTTTTGACATTTCCAGCCGTCACTAACGTGAGATCATTTTCACGTTACAGTTTACGGTCTCGACGTCACCGTACCGAGAATACTGTACGGTATAAATGGTTGAAGAATTAAAACAAAGTAAGACAGGTAGTAAAATTTCTATAAAAGAGGCTTTATTCGGTTTCGTTAAGAGTTGCTTTCATATAACATTAACACTATATATGACAACTATGATAAAGAATGTATTTGGTTCCGTGTGCGTTTAGATTTTGCTCTATGCTAGGAAAAAATGTAATTTCTGGTATTCATTTTATCTTACGAAATATTTCAAAGACTAGGTATATACAAATAAAATTTGATCAATTTTGTAACGAAGCTATTGAAATATGTAAAGGTGTTTCCTTTACATATTTTAATAGCTTCGTTACAAAATTGATATATATAAAAAATGGAGTAAAATCAAATTAGTGCTCACCATACTATTGGGGTACTTATAGTTCTCAAGTTTAACTAAACGCACTAAGAAGGCTGGCTGCATAGATTACTAAACTATACACAAAACTATAAGTTGGCTGGACGAGATGAACTTGATTTTTTTTTCGTGTGGAAGTCCCTTCGGATACCTCCCCAGCCGGAGCCGGAAGGGGAGGTTAGGGGAGGTACCGACTTAAACCGCACGCCGACCGTGGGTCGTGGTGCTAGGCCGGAGGTGAGGTTGTCTTCGACATATCCCTCGCACCCCGGCTGACCCGGGGCCATCCCTTACGGTCTGGCCCTCCTCGGGAGAGGGGACGACGGTGTCCCCGATTCGCCCCCGGAATGGTCGTGACCTGCTTTTGCTGGGGTGACAGGTGGCTCCACCCGCCTCTCCCGTTCCGCCGTCTCCTTCATGACCATTACCTGCTCCCTGAAGGAGACGCCGGCCGCCCACGCGTCTGCACAGCGGACCATTGCTGTGAGCAGGGTGGTGAGGCTGAGAACTCTCACTCCCAGGGCCGCCAGGGCCCATGCCGGACACTCGGTGAGCGTGCGCAGCCCTGTGTCCCCGCTCGCGTCGCCGTCGCAATGGTGGCACTCGGACGTTGGCTCCTTTTTGATCCGACGCAGATACCGTCCGAAGCACCCGTGTTCGGTGATAATCTGCGCCAGTCGATACGAGAGGCTGCCATGTGGCCTCTCTAGCCATTCCCCCATGATCGGCTTTATCGCCTGTATGACGGCAAGCCTTGCGCGTGGTGGCATGTTTTACGTCAGATGTGTTTGTGCACTTATGACTACCCATAGGCTTAATAGACTCGTGACTAAGGATAAGGATTATGAGGTATAATTTTAGACAAGTGTGTAAAATACACTTCTTGTACCATACAAATGAGTAAAGTTGGTGATTACCGCTGCGCCATTCAGACCCGAGTCTGAGAGAGAGAGAGAAAGAGAAGTAAGTGAGTAAGTATACAGGTGTGCTTGGTCCGGAATTCAAAACATCCACGCGGCGCACCCTGGACAGTGGAAATGGCGGCCAGCGCCTCTCTACCGCAGCGGAGACGCTGCTACCTATGGCAAATTCCCTCAGCGGGAGCGACCCTGTAGTGTGTAAAGAGGTATTGTAGGTGACAGCAGCACCTACAATCTTACCATCGACGGTGCGATGCTTGACCCCCCTTCCGTTATTATTGAATTGTTTTATTAGTAGGTACCTATTATTAGCATCAAGCTTTGAAAATAAAATTCGAAGTGTAATAATAAATTCGTTAAATTGCTATACAACCTATTTTACAAACTAATGTAGACGAGTGTAAAAGTGACGTTTTTTTTATTTTTGACATGAGATGTCACTCCAATAGTGGATTTCACAGATTATTGTAGTAGATGATTGATTTTGATGTTCGTTCAGCAATTCCCTGCAGAAGTCATTAGAAGAATTGAATTGAATTGAGATATCGAATAATTTGGAAAAAGTATGCTACTCAAAAACTATCCCAATATCTATGCCAAATAAATCTGTTATCGGGGAATCTTGCATTATTCAAGCGAAGACTGGATATCTATTCACAGGTATGTAAAAGAATATTTTATTTAGTATAGCACATATTCTAACTTACATACTCTAATGTAAGTTACATTGAGTAAAAATGACGTTTGGAGCCCGGGGTCTGCTTTTCAGCCCCTATTAATTGCTAGGTATAGTTTGTTCTCAGACCTCGTTAGTATGAAAAAAATAACAAACTATCCCATGTCCCAGAACTGTAATAGGTATAATTGGGTAAAGCAATTAGTGTAGATACTATTTTCGTATGATTTTGTATAATATGATTGATTTTAACTTTTTAGAAAACAAGCCTAATATTAATATAATGAATCCTATTCCTTACAGTTGGAGCAATTAAAAGGAAAGGCCATATGAATTTTAAATGATAACAAAATCGATGCCAATACCTACTGATGAACAACCAATGCATTATTCTAATCTGAATAGCTATTTTACGGCGAATTCTTTGAATTATAGTTATAAAATTATTATTTTGTTTATTTTATTTTGATAAACATCCATTTAAAATAAAATTTGCCTCTTATGTTTTCAAAGTTATTCACCAAATAGCAAATCTAGCCGTTAGACCCCTCGGGGTTGAGGACTGAAGCATGCAGTCTCGCCTACAAAAGCCAAGATAAGCGCAAAGGCTCCAAAGTGCCAGCTTCGGATGTACCTGGAACTAATAATATACTTTTTGACCCCTCTGTTCCATTCTTGTGAATACCGGTATTTTAGTAGTTAGTTTTAGTTGAATAGGTATTGAACCAAAATAATTGTGACTAAATAAATAAAACCTCATTTATTTGAAAGTTTTGATATGTTACCGTAAGAGTGTTTTGGTTTATGGTAATTATGGCTTGACCAATAGAATGCCAAGACGGGTCTCGTTTGGCTGTCACCGTCTGTCACCGCAGATATTTGAAATTTTGAATTTTGAGTGATACGTTACCGTAAGAGTGTTTTGGTTTATGGTAATTATGGCTTGACCAATAGAATGCCAAGACGGGTCTCGTTTGGCTGTCACCGCCTTTGATTGTCACTTCACATATTTGAAAGGAGGCCGGACTGCGGTTTCATAGCAGAATGAAAATAGTGATTTTAGTCCGCCAAGAAAGTCATGACAATTGAGGGTGGCGCTGCCACACAGCAGCTGCCGACGCATTATGCTGTAACTTATCCGTGATAACTAAACATTTGAAATATTTACATGTTGTTGTAGACGAGGCTTAAATTCCCGCTAAGCGCATATATTTGTATGCATAAATATCTCTAATTGCATTGGTATTTCGGTACCTTGATGATTAAATTTGTTTACATACATACGCACACGACTATTTCCCTCCGGGGTAGACAGAGACAATAACCCGCAATTTGACTCATTAATCCTTTCATGCAAATCTGCCGCCGGTTTCGAATAATTCTGACCTACCTTTTTTCGAAATTCTATTAATTTCACCAATGTATGTACTCGACTCTGGCTGGACTGCCCATTCACCTGTGCCTAACATATCTGGTGTGTCATTCGCTTCGTGCTCTTTCTTTCAACGAGCCCAAACCACCTTAGCATATCTACCCGTTTCAATCCTCATCACAACATTCTCTTTCAGGCCACACCTATCTCTAATCTCAGTATTCCTCTTTCTAACACCCAGCCTTATCCCAGATATTCTACGCAACGGCCACATCTCCACTGCATCATTCGCTTTACTTTCATGCTTCTTTTCTCATGCCCAACTTTCACTCCCATACATTAAGATGGAGGCTGGTATGCCAGTGCCGGAGAAGGCACAACTGTCACAGTTGTGCCTTCTTCGGCACTGACTGATCACTCATAAAGGAATGAACCTCTTTTTATAAATATAATATAACCGTAATATAAACGTCAATTTGATTTCACCTCGCCTGATGGTAAGGTAAAGGCAAGGTCTCGGAAAGAGGGTCACCATCATAAACATGTACCATGTTAATAATGGTACACCATTCCCGCGATTTCCCGCAGTCAATCTTTTTTCAATATCTCCATCGTAAGTATTATACTTTCCAAGTTTCCGTCCCTTGCAGAACGTAGTGTATTTATAGGTATGTCTTGTAGTTTGTTTTGTAAAATAGCTATACAACCTATTTTGGTGGATTTACAAATGTAATGTTTTACTGATTGTTACTTATGTTTGACATGAGATGTCAACTAAAGAGTACCTTATTTATTAAATAAGCCTAGAATTTTAGAAATTTGATTATGTCGAAGACTCTGGAAAAAGTGTGCAACATGTATAATACGTACCTACTAAATAAACCTATCATATGTTAATCTCGCATTATTTAAGCGAAGACTGACAAATATAATATTAGATATGTAAAATAATATCTAGTCCTAGCTTTAATGTATTTTTCAGCATCATCATCATAATCCCTTCATATGTTTAGGCTTTTGTGTTAATGACAAAGCCTGCACCAGAGTTTCGGCCCGAAGACCTTAGTGGGGCTCATGAATAATTATGTTATTCATTTATATTTATGTTATATATTTATATTATGGGTTAATTTGTGGATACATACCTACCTAAATTTAAAGTGAAGAAGTGTTCTCACACCTCGTTAGTATCAAATCAAATATTAGCAATCAATCCTACGCTTAACTGAATAGGTATAAAGGTAACAAATGTAAATAATAATATTATAAATTCTATTCTTTACAGTTGGAGTAATTAATAAAAGGAAAAGCCATATGAATAAAAATCGATGCCAATACTGATGCATTATCATAATATATTTCATAGCCGGTTTTTTATTATATATAGAGTGTACTCAATTGGCTGCGCCCAATAGGTACCTACACTCGTAGTTTATTTAATTTTTATTATTCATATAAACATTACTCAAAAGACACGTACTCGAATCCTTATAATTAACTTTCATTCAGTATATCACTCAACGCTTCACTCTTCCTACCCCTTCCACTCCCTATGTATCAGTCATCATCGTGCACCCGTCACGAAGAGGTTCGAAACGCTCAAAAAAGGAACTCAGGCCTCCCATAGGCCTCCGCGACTCTCAAGTCTATTCACCATTCAGTTAAAACATACTATAACTCGCCGCGCGTCCGCGCTTCCAAATAAACAAAAATAAAAGAAAAACTCTGTGTGAAGTGTTTGTGGACAAGGAGACCTGCGGACCAGGATATCATCACCTCAGCACCTATGGTACGTCCTTTTCACTCCAATCTTGGTCCCACTCCCCGGATTCCATGATCCGCATCGCTCCTCCTTGCAAATAACACTAAACACATATTTATCATATTGCTCAAACGCCTTCGCCGCCATTTTCACTCACACGCATCGACAAGTTTAACTTGCTCGAATCTCGCAAAGTATCTATTATTTCCTATTATAATCTCGTTATATCTCGTCCATACGCATAATAGTATACATTTACGATAATATTTTTGTATTTTATAACATATTTCAACAAATTCGTTAATTATTTCAACTCGCAGGTAGGTAGGTAACTGTCGCCTCATTCAAATAATTCTCGTTCACTTTCACGCAATACTCAGCCTTACGGCTCTTGTATTACGTATCATATTCCCTCGCACATATTTTAGAATTACTCCCGCGTACCTACTGGCTTTCATAAAGATTCCTAAAACTTAAAATATAATTTCCATCGATCATCATGGGTGGTAAACAAAAGAAATCTGATGATTCTTCCGCCTCTGATGACGACGTACCCGACGTCACGGTCACTATACTCGAAGTAAAGAAACAAAGTTTATTCCAAATTGCTCAGGATATTTATAATTTAAGTTTAAAGGTGTCAGATCCCATTAATCGCTCTCAATTTCTCGCTAGAACGAAGTCAATTGACCAAATTCGCTCTGAATTCATGAAAACTCTTGATGACCTTGTCATTAAATCTATTCAAGTAGATCCTAAGGCAAAGCCGAATTACAGTGCTCTCAACGCATTTGATGAGTTGTATTGTTACATAAAACATACAGAAAGCTCTCTGAATCAACAGCGTGATGACTCAAGGAAAGAAAATGATCCATTTAAACTCAAACTCCCTCCGCTACAGCTAGCAAGTTTTGATGGCACTCCGAGCAAGTGGCCAGTGTTCTATGAGAACTTTCGCTGCTTAGTACACACTAATAAACGCCTCTCAAGTGCTGAAAAAGTACAATACTTAATTGGTTGTCTCTCTGGTAAGGCACTCACCATTTGCTCTGGAATAACTGCTACTGCAGAAAATTATGAAATCATATGGAAAGCTCTCTTAGAAAAATATGAGGATACAAGAGTACAAGCCTCTATGTATCTAGAACAAATGTTACAACATAAGCCAAACCAATCGGCTGAAACATTTATTGATAACTTTTGTTCCGCTGAAGCCGCACTCCGTCGTTTAGAAATCAATGATTTGTCAGATTTTATAATAACTCATATTGCATTAAGCAAGCTGGATAGAGATACACTCAATTTGTTTGAACAGACCCACAGGCAAACAGACATTCCTACTTTTCAAAATGTTAAAAACTTTGTTAAAGAACAAAATAAAATTCAAACGCTTCGTACCCCTACAATCTCTTACAACACTCAAAAGCAACAAACATACAAACCCACTCCTAAAACCAAACAAACTCAAGCATTCTTTACCCAGGATAATAATTCCACTCAAAATAATCAATCTGACATACCTCCACAAACAGACTATCAGTCATGTAAAATATGCAACGCTAACCACTCTCACCCTTTATACAAATGTGATTTTTTTCTGAACTCAGATCCGCAAACGCGCAACGACATTGTAAACAAACATTCATTCTGTAAAAACTGTCTAGGATTTCATAATGTAAACATGTGTAAATCAGTAAGAAAGTGTTCAATTTGCAATCGCAAACACCACTCATTATTACACATTAATTTTTACAATAATAATATTCATTCCGATACGCAACGCAATACTTCTGTCTACCCCGCTAACGGCTTATCACAGCGTGATGATACACAGCTGATACGCGCCGGCAGCGCGCCCGCCGCCGCCGCCGCGCCCCCTGCACCGCAAGCGCAACGTCCCGCTCTCGCTCGCGCCGCACCGCGCCCTTCTCACTCGCACTCTCACCCGCTCACCGCCGCGGTATACGACTCGCGTGACCCCTCGCCGCCGCCAGTCGAACATATGACTGCGCGCGGACATTCAAACGTTGATAACAACAACTTTGCACTTTCCGCGATTTCTTCCGCGCGTATTTCAAATAATACGACGGTATTGTTACCCACCGCAACTGTACACGTTTACAATAACGCTAAACCAATTAATATACGATTGTTCTTGGATACTGGTTCAATGAGTAATTTTATAACAAAATCTTGTTGTGAACGTTTGAATTTAAAAATTACGCCTGCACCTTCTACGGTCAAAGGGATCGGTCAAGTCGAAAGTAAGTCTTTCGGACTGACTCAATTTAAAATATATTCTCGTATCGACTCGCGCTGTTCTTACACAGTTAATGCTCGCGTTATTGACACAATAACCGACTTTTTACCTAACGCTGTAGTCGATCTCAAGGAATTGACACACTTACAGAATATCCCAATGGCAGATGACCATTTCCACGCGCCAGCTCAAATCGATTGCCTCTTAGGTAACGAACTATTCCCGCTTCTACTCGGATCAGGCCGAGTATCCGCTCCGAAATCTTCAGTAGTTGGTATACAAACCACACTAGGATATGTCGCAATGGGTAAAGCCCAATGTATCTCACACGCATCTCTCTCGCACGCACCTCTCTCGCACGCACCTCACTCGCACGCAGCTCTCATGCTCGCACCAAACTCGCACTCGGACACTCGTTCGTCTATCTCGCACGCTCACTCAATCAATTCGGACAAAGTCTTTTTCTGTACGGAATCGGAATCACATTCGCTCGAGTACCTAACTCAACGCTTCTGGGAAATAGAAAATGTTCCAGATAAAAAACATTTCAGTTCAGAAGACGAAGCATGTGAACATTTATTCCAAGCTACCTACTCACGCGATCACAGCGGTAGATACACCGTCAGTTTACCATTCAAACTCGAACCTTCTGAACTAGGTGACTCGTACCACATCGCTAAGCGCCGCTTGTTAAACCTAGAAAAGAAGCTTGATTCATCTGAATTACGCAACGATTATAACGCCACCATCCAATCATATATTGACCAAGGTCATTTATCTAAAGTTGAACACTTCCCACTAGATATTCACGCTTATTATATGCCGCATAGGGCTGTCTACCGTCCCGAAAAGGAAACATCAAAAACTCGAGTGGTTCTCGATGCAGGTTGTAAAACTACATCAGGGAAATCGCTTAATGATCTGCTCTATGTAGGTCCGAATTTACAAAGTAACATTTATGATTTACTTCTAAATTTACGCATGTTTTCTATCGCATTAACTGCAGACATCGAAAAGATGTATTTTCAAGTCAAACTCTCTTCCAAACATCAACCATATCAACGCATTTTATTTCGATTCAACCCCCACTCCTCTGTCGACGTTTACCAGTTCGATAGAGTATGTTTTGGGGTATCTAGCTCTCCCTATCTCGCCATGCGCGTTGTTCGCCAGCTGGCCACTGACAGTCGAGATGAGTATCCTCTCGCTGCTTACGAGGCCGAGAACCACATATATATGGACGACTATGTTTGTTCTATAGATGGTTTAGATCACGCAAAAAATACATATAAGGAAATGGTTGAAATGTTTAAATCTGGAGGTTTTAACTTAGTCAAATGGATCTCCAATAATAAAGAATTCATGTCACGTATTCCCTCTTCTCACAAAAGCCCACACGCTATCAACTTTGATTCCGACTCTAACGCCGCTACAAAAATCGTAGGCATGCAGTGGCAACCTAATGATGATAACTTTCATTTTAAAATTAATATTAACGCTCCAGAAGCATGCACTAAACGCACAATCCTCTCTGAAACTGCACGCTTATTTGACCCATTAGGTCTTATCAGTCCAGTTGTCGCTTTCATGAAGCTGTTAGTACAAGACTGCTGGAAGCTACAACTCGATTGGGATGATGAGGTCCCAGAGTTTATCCTTGCTAAGTGGAAACAATTTCACAATGAGCTCACATATTTACAAAATATTAAATTCCCAAGACATATAGGTATCACTAGTAATTTAAACATAACTCTAATTGGCTTTGCAGATGCCAGCGAAAAGTGCTATGGCGCTTGTGTATATGTACGCGTTGATAGTGGTGAAAATTCTAACGCCAGCTCTGTAATGCTTCTCACTGCCAAATCTAAAGTCGCATCCCAAGATAAAACTCTCGCTCGTTTAGAACTCTGCGCAGCGCTACTGCTTGCCAAACTACTCGCATCGGTTCGTAGGGTATTTGAAAAACGCTGTTACGTAAACAAAATATATGCATTTTCAGATTCCACAGTAACACTTACTTGGATACACTCGCCCGCTTATAAATTTCATACATTCATAGCTAATCGTATCACTCAGATAAATGAATACTTACCCGCTCCACATTGGTTTCACGTTCGAGGTGTAGAAAATCCCGCCGACATAGTCTCACGCCCTGTAACGCCTAAAGCATTAGTTAATAATTATCTCTGGTTTCACGGACCCAAATGGTTAACTGCTCCAGTTGCTGCTTGGCCTGTAAAAAATTACGTTATTAATCACAATGAAGATCAACCTGAATCAAAAATTTTAACACTTTCTTTACAAACTAAATCTATTGAAGAAAATACTCACCCAATTCAATGTCTCGCAGAACGTGTCTCCACTTGGTTAAAATTTATACGCTCTCTAGTTTATATTTTACGCTTTTCAAAAATATTAAATTCACGCGGTCCTATCACAGTTGATGATTTGGAACAGGCTGAATACCATGCCCTACGTTACGTGCAGTCAAAATATTTCTCGCATGAGATCAGCGACCTCGAAAATGCTAAACTTTGTAAGAATAAAGGTGTTTTAAAACTCAATCCCTTTCTTAACAATGATTTAATCCGCGTGGGCGGAAGACTTACTAATTCACAGTTAGGTTTTGATAAAAAACACCCCATTTTACTTCCTAACGATCGAATTACCTTACTTCTTATTCAATATTACCATCAAATTAATCTTCACACAGGTCCCGCTTTACTCTTAGCTCTTCTTAGACAAAAATATTGGATTTTGTCAGCACGCAATTTAGTACGAAAAGTAGTCCATAATTGTAACACTTGTTTTAAAATAAAACCCCGCATTACGAACCCACCGATGGGTGATCTCCCCGCTATGAGAATTTCTCAAGTGAAATCATTCGTTCATACCGCTGTAGATTACGCTGGACCCTTTTTCATCACGCATATTCGTCGCCGTGGTGTTAAAAGTCATAAAGCCTACGTATGTTTATTTGTGTGTTTAACCACAAAAGCCCTTCATCTAGAATTGGTCTCGGATCTAAGCTCTGATTTATTTCTCGCCGCTTTTAAGCGCTTTATTGCTCGAAGGGGTCCTGTATCCATAATGTATAGCGATGGAGGTACTAATTTTATTGGTGCCAAACATAAACTAGACGAAATTTATACACTTATACAGTCCACTGATCACCAAAATTACTTAAGTCAACATTTAACTCAACATAAAATACAATTTAAACACAGTCCGCCTTACGGTCCACATTTTAATGGCTTAAGTGAAACAAACGTTAAATCTGTTAAAACCCATTTATATAAAACTATCGGAAAGCAAATACTCACCTATGAAGAGTTTAATACTATCTTAATTCAAATAGAAGGTTTGTTGAATAGTCGCCCTATTTGTGTTCTTTCGTCAGATCCTTCTGATTTGTCCGCTTTAACGCCTAATCATTTCCTTAACGTAACTTCTCTTAAATTTTTGCCCGCTGAAAATATAGATCCCTCTGTGTCAGATAATCGATTAACGCGATATCAGCTACTGAATAGAATAGTTCAGAGTTACTGGAAGCGATGGAACTTAGAATATCTTACTTCTTTGCAGCAGCGCGTAAAATGGAATACGCCTTCAAACCCTGTTACTGTAGGAACAATAGTGATCATCAAGGATGACAACACTCATCCTATGCTATGGGCTCTCGCTGTTGTGACAGAAATCTTTCCCGGAAAGGACAATATTATTCGCACTGTTAAAGTTAGAACTTCTACTGGAAGTTATTATGTACGGCCTGTCACCCGACTTTGCCCGCTACCTTCCCAATAGATTTAGCTTTAGCTCTATAATCTAATCTTAAGTTATTATATAGTTCTTTCTCAATTCTACTCTTTAATTTTAATTTAACTCAATGTAGAGGAAACCTCTAGGCCCCCCGAAGTTGGCTGCGCCCAATAGGTACCTACACTCGTAGTTTATTTAATTTTTATTATTCATATAAACATTACTCAAAAGACACGTACTCGAATCCTTATAATTAACTTTCATTCAGTATATCACTCAACGCTTCACTCTTCCTACCCCTTCCACTCCCTATGTATCAGTCATCATCGTGCACCCGTCACGGAGAGGTTCGAAACGCTCAAAAAAGGAACTCAGGCCTCCCATAGGCCTCCGCGACTCTCAAGTCTATTCACCATTCAGTTAAAACATACTATAACTCGCCGCGCGTCCGCGCTTCCAAATAAACAAAAATAAAAGAAAAACTCTGTGTGAAGTGTTTGTGGACAAGGAGACCTGCGGACCAGGATATCATCACCTCAGCACCTATGGTACGTCCTTTTCACTCCAACAAGAAATAATATGTCTACTTTATTTTATTTCGAGGAATTTCCATTAAATACCATTTTGCCAATTTGTTATTCAAAATTAGTCACCAAGTTCCATACACCTACCTAATTGCAAACTTTATTTGCTAGCCGGTACACCTGCTGAGTAAGTAACGCAGTGTCCTCTTGGGGATTATAACATCGTATTATTATGTCTACCCGTGGTTATGAAGGGGAATGAGGATAGGACAGATCTCCATCTGACAGTAAACACCTATCATAATCACAGTAAGTTAATACTGCCACACCATATCATTATTTACACCAATTTACACAGTTCATCCAGTGTAATATCGTCACTTATCAGCAATACCTAATTACTTTGAACAAAACATGGATAAATAATTTAAACACGAATTATATAGTACCATCCATACACCCAACAGCTAATTATGACAGCCGTCATATTACGGTAACGATACTCCACCACTCAAAATTCAGCTAAATTCAAAATAAACACCAAACTGTCAAGTATCCTACGTATGCCGCAGCTAGTTCCGTTTACACGAGGGCCACTACGGTTTACAATGCTCATGACAGCCCGTCTACCGTAAACGTAGTCACGTGGTCCCAAAACGACTCTCGTGTACGTATACGACTCTCGTGTAAAAACTCACAGTAGGCCTACTGTTCACTTTGAACTCCCAAACTTAACTGTCCTTTCACGGCTCTGACAGCTCCTTTTATACCCTGAATTTCGATCGTCTTTTTGATATTCATTTCATTATTTCTCCAGAACTTTCTATGCTCTCCTAGAAGAGCTAAACTATATTTTTGATCTTCATTTCGTTTCTCATTTTTATTCTTCCAGAATGTTCTGCTAATAACTAGAAGAATTTAAATATAGAATCTTCTGATACCTTTACCAAATAAAGATTTACATAAATTAGAAAAACACAAATACCACATATTGGTGGAGCGCTTATGTACTTTCTTAATTATTTCCCACATAATTTAATTGTATTTCAATTTTTGTAATTTAAGAAACCGCTTTTATGAACGAATAATGTTTGAATATTGGCGCTCATTTGTTGACCACTTAGTGTTGAAGAAGGCCAATGGATGGCGCTGTGAACGGATCTTTTCGAACTATATTTTGAGAACGAAGTTCTATGAGCGGGACTCTCAAGCACCACGGCGGATCATCTACCCGCTCGCATTTTTTGATTAGTCACTAACCCGCAGCAGCACCGAAAGGTGTCTTTGACTCACGCGCCGACGCACCAAACGGAAGTTTGAGTAATTCAACTCCTCGTTTCCTTTTTTGTGTAATTCTATAAGTTCCTTTGGCCACATTCTCAAGTCAGTATAAGTGAAGTGTATCGGAAGAAAACGACAAATTCAAGAAAATAACCGGCCGGTCGAAAACATACCTACCACCAGCACGTGCCAGGAACCACGCCTGTCTACAGCTGAATCCTCACGAGGTGGAACTCAGGTCAGTGCCGGTTCTCTTGCGTTTTCATTCATAGAAGCGGTCACATGTGCATTTTCTTTTCATTACTACCTAACTGCTGGTCATAGGAGCTTATACGCTCTGTGTGCAAACACACCATTTGGTAGGACTATTTACACGTCCTACCACATATCGTGACACCGGGATTCGAACCGTCGACCTTCTTTTTGGCAGGCGAGGTCTAAACCGCTCAGTCACAGCTGCTATTGACAATAAGTTCGAATTTATCGTTCCGATGCTTTGACATGTTACGTCACATTCGTAACACTGCCCCCTCCTAAGACATGCTCGTCCCGAGCATCGTTAGAGCCATAATATCGGGCGAGTCTATCGATGTGAACAACTTTAGCGGAACTTCTCGGCGATTTTTGAATTCTGTAAGTAACGTCATTAATTTTTGTTATCACTTTATAAGGTCCTTCCCAACTTGGCTGCAGTTTCGGAGATAATCCTTGCTTCCGTACTGGGTTATGAAGCCACACTAGCGATCCTTCCTCAAAACATCTTAAATTTGAACTTCTGTCATATCGTGTTTTCATTCGTTCGCTGGCCTGTAAATTGGCTTCTCTCATGTATCTGTGAACTTTATCCATTCGTTTCCTTAATACATCCGCATAATCTGTTACACAGCTAGGTGAGTCAGGAGGGCATCCGGTGAGGAGTTCCGCCGGTAGTCGAAGCTCTCTGCCAAAATTTGCATGGGTCGGTGTTATGCAAGTGCTTTCATGAACCGCTGTACGATACGATAACAGAAATAGCGGAAGATATTCGTCCCAGTTTCTTTGATGTGAATCGACTATCTTCGCCAAGTGCTGCTCCAACGTTCTATTGAAATTCTGACTGTGGCCGATAAGGTGTCGTTCGCGTCTTGTATATTTTCAAAATCTTACAAACTTCCTGAAACACTTGCGATTCAAAGTTTCGTCCTTGATCACTGTGAATTTCAAGAGGTAGTCCGAATCGGCAAAAGACTTCATTCACTAGTTTAGTTGCCACTGTTATTGCTTCTTGATTTGGCACCGCGAACACCTCTGGCCACTTAGTAAAGTAGTCCATCACCACCAATATGTAACGGTTGCCGTTCGTTGATACAGGAAAGGGTCCGGCCATGTCTAAAGCTATCCGTTCCCAAGGAGCACCGACATTATACAACTTCATACTAGCTCGACTTCGCGTCTGTGGTCCTTTAACAGATGAACATGGTTCACATTTCCTGCACCATGCTTGGACATCTTTCTTGCAATGCAACCAGTAAAAATGCTCACGTATTTTCAATAGAGTTTTTCTAGCTCCAAGTTGTCCGCCGGAAACCCCATCATGAAAAGCTCTTAGTATTTCTGGAACCTTTGCCTTCGGTACAATTACTTGCAAGTGTGTACCATCTCTTGACGCACTCTCCCATTTACGACATAGTAGGCCATCTTGAAGTATCAAGCTATTCCATAACGCTCAGTAACTCTTAGTAGAGGAACTCAATCCAGCAACTTCATTCCAACTTGGACGAGGAGAAGAATTTGTTAACCATTCTAGTATTGGCTTCAAGTCGTCATCTTCTTCTTGCGATTTTCGCATGACGTCATTACTCCACCTCTCATTGAATGAATCCATTCTTATAACACGTATAGAGGTCTGTTCCTTTCCCTCTTGTCTTTCGCAATGTTTACAATCATTGTCACAAGGTCGGCGTGACAACGCATCGGCGTTTCTATGGGAACCACCGCTTCGATGTTCAATTACGAAGTCAAATTCTTGCAATTGTTCGATCCATCGTGCGACTTGTCCTTCGGGGTTCTTGAACTGTAGAAGCCACTTCAATGCCGAATGGTCCGTTCTTACTAGAAACTTCCGCCCTAATAGATATTTCTTGAAATGTTGTAACGTTTTCACTACAGCCAGGAGCTCTCTTCGCGTAACACAATAATTTCGTTCAGGTTTTGATAGCGTTCTACTGAAGTACGCTATAACAACCTCCTGATCTCCTTTTCTTTGTGACAATGTCCCACCTATGCCTGTGTTACTGGCATCTGTGTCAACAACAAACTGATTTCTTCCATCGGGATATCTCAAAATAGGGGTTTCGCAAAGCCTCTTCTTGAGATCTTCAAAGGCAGTTTCACAATCTGCATCCCATACAAAAGTTCGCTTCTCCTCTGTAAGTCTATGTAGTGGCTTTGCGATGTCTGCAAAATTCTTAACGAAACGCCGATAATAAGAGCAGAGGCCCATAAAGGCTCGCACCTGAGTCTTATCCTGTGGCACCGGCCAGTCTTTTACGGCGGATACTTTCGCGGGATCTGTTTCTACTCCGCCTTCAGAGATAACATGCCCCAAATAATTGACTTGTCTTTTGAAGAAGCTGCATTTCTTTAGATTCAATTTTAAGTTTGCTCCCCTAATTTTACTCAGCACACTTTCTAACTTCTTAAGGTGATCGTCGAAATCTCGTCCCACAATAATGACGTCATCGAGGTATACCAGGCAAGCTTCTCCTATTACTCCTGCAAGAACTCGCTCCATCAATCTCTCGAACGTCGCTGGCGCGTTGCAAAAGCCGAAGGGCATTACCTTGAAATGCCAGAGTCCTTTACCGGTAGAAAATGCAGTCTTTTCTTTATCTTTAGGATCCATCTCCACCTGCCAGTATCCACTTTTAAGGTCCAGCGTAGTAAACCATTTCATTCCACTCAAAGTATCTAGTGTGTCATCTATTCTTGGTAAAGGATAACTGTCCTTCTTCGTAACGTCATTCAATCGGCGGTAATCGATGCAAAACCTAGTTGTACCATCCTTCTTCTTGACTAAGACAACTGGAGAACACCAAGGACTAGAAGAAGGTTCTATCACTCCATTTCCTTCCATCTCTTTAATCATATTCCCAACTTCTTCTTCCTTAGCGAATGGAATTCGTCGAGGTCGTTGGCGGATTGGCAGTGCATCGCCAGTGTTAATTTGATGTTTCACTAATCCAGTCTTCCCGATGTCCCGTTCTCCTTTAGAGAAAATGTCAGCAAAACGCCTCAACAAATTTTTAGCTTTCACTAACTGCATTGCTCCCAAATCTTCTTTACAGTCGAGGAAAACTTCAGTCAGATCTATTTTCCCTGATGAGATATTCGTCTTTTCTTGGCAACTCCTTAACCACTCCATTTCTTCAGCGACTCCAATCAGAGTGCCCTTTTTAAGGTCTGTACGTCGCCACTCAAATTAAGCACTAGAACTAGCATGTTTTTAGACACACTGATTACCGTTCTAGCTGGTAACCACAGTAGTGAGTTATTGGGCATTCTACCCCACCTTAGTTCCTTCGGTTATCTTCGATAACCTCAGTCACG